>JAWQEG010002421.1:0-104232 GCA_033782935.1 Petrolisthes cinctipes | reverse complement strand
GTGTGTTACCCCCTTAATGAATTGATGTTGCAGGAGGAGTGGGGACGAGCCTTCAGAGGTTACTGCCCGGAGCCCTGCAATGGTTTCTTCTACTACTTCCTCATCCAGATCATCACTAAGACTATCGTGTCCCACCAGTAGGATCGGCAGTAGCATCGTTCTTCTCAGGTTCTTCTCTCTTAGGGCCGTGGAGAGAGAGAGAGAGAGAGAGAGAGAGAGAAAGAGAGAGAGAGAGAGAGAGAGAGAGAGAGAGAGAGAGAGAGAGGAGAGAGAGAGAGAGAGAGTGAGAGGGGGGTGAAGAATAGTGTGCAAGAACATTCGTGCATTGAGAGAGAGAGAGAGAGAGAGAGAGAGAGAGAGAGAGAGAGAGAGAGAGAGAAGAGAGAGAGAGAGAGAGAGAGAGAGAGAGAGAGAGAGAGAGAGAGAGAGAGAGAGAGAGATGAGTACAAGGTGGGGTAATTCGGTACGATGACTCCCTAAACACAAGACAAAAGAGCCATCGTACCGGTATACAGAACCATCGCAAACATCAATTAAGGGTATTGTTGCATATACGACCTGTTATTGTTGTTGTTGTTGTTGTTGTTTTTTGTTTATGCCTGTTATTGTTGTTATTTGTTGTCTAACTCATGACTCTTGTTGTTGTTGTCTTCTGTTGTTGTTATTGTCGTCGTTGGCTAACCCATGACTGTTGTTTTGCCTGTTTTTGTTATTGTTATTGTTGTTTCATACGGCACTTCCCCCCCCCCTCCCCTTACAGAGCAGTGTCAGATGAAGACAAGGGAGTGTCTCTGGGAACCATTACAGTTTTCATCAGTCTCTTTGGCTTCATACCTGCTCCTATCATCATGGGCGCCATTATAGGTAAGATGCTATAGTAGTAGTAGTAGTAGTAGTAGTAGTAGTAGGTAGTAGTAGTAGTAGTAGTAGTAGTAGTAGTAGTAGTAGTGTAGTAGTAGTAGTAGTAGTAGTAGTTGTTGTTGTTGTTGTTGTTGTTGTTGTTGTTGTTGTTGTGGTGGTGGTAATATTAATAATATATTAGTAGTAGTTGTTGTTGTAGTTGTTATTTTTGTTGTTGTAGGTACGCAGATTCCGTGAATACTTCACCCTACACAGTTGCTGTCTCTGTACAGGGGTCTTATAGAGTATGTATATAGTATGGCTCTCATGTGTAGGGTGGCTCAACTTTCACAAAACTTCTGGACAAGGTGGAATCAAAGGCCTTTCGTCTCATCAACTCTCCTCTTCTTACCGATTCACTACAACTTCTCTCTCTTCGCCACAATGTTGCATCACTTTCTTTCTTTTATCGCTATTGTACTGGACATTGCTCCTCTCAACTCTCTCAATATATATTTCCTCCCCTCATGAGAGCATGCAACACTCACCAAGCCTCTCGTTCTCACCCCTTTTCTGTCCAACTCCCTCATGAAAGAGTTATCCGGTGTTCTCAAACTTTCATATACACAACTGTTCAACTCTGGAACACTCTACCTTCATCCATCTTTCCACCTTACTACGACTTATGTTCCTTCACACGCAATGTGTCTAGGCATCTCGAACGAAATTGGACATGATTTTGGACCACTTTCACTTTGTACTACGCAGATGAGGACGACAAGCCTTTAGTCCTCATCTTTCTGGATATAGAAAAAATAAGTAGTAGTAGTAGTAGCAGTAGTAGTAGTAGTAGTAGTAGTAGTAGTAGTAGTAGTAGTAGTAGTAGCAGTAGTATTTGTTGTTGTTGTAGTAGTAGTAGTAGTAGTAGTAGTAGTAGTAGTAGTAGTAGTAGTAGTAGTAGTAGTAGTAGTAGTAGTTGTTATTGTTATTGTTGTTGTTGTTAGTAGTAGTAGTAGTAGTAGTAGTAGTAGTAGTTGTTGTTGTTGTAGTTGTAGTTGTAGTTGTAGTTGTAGTTGTTGTAGTAGTAGTAGTAACTGTTTGATATAAACAGTGGAACTGTGTAGTGATAAGATCATCCAAAGTTACTGCATTAGAGTTGACTTCCATCTCCATTGTTTTCAAGGTACACCTCAAACACCATCGTTGCTGTCACGTCCCTCACCTTGTCATGGCTATATTTTGTTTACCCAGCTTCCCTTTCCCTCCTTGCCACCTCCAATCCCTCCTTACAACCTCCGTTTCCCGATTTACATCCTCACTTTTCCTCCTGTCAACCTTCCTTTCCCTCCTTACAACCTCCCTTTCCCAATTTACATCCTCCCTCTGCCTCCTTATAACCTCAATTCCTTCCCCTCCGTACACACAACCACCCTTTCCCTCCTTATATACAACCTCCCTTCCCTCCTTACAAACTCCCTTTCTCTCCTTACATACACCCTCCCTTTCCCTCCTTACATTCAATAATTTATCTTCCCGTGGCAGACTCAACATGTGTGGTGTGGGACCATTCGTGTGGTAAGAAAGGCAACTGTTGGCTCTACGACTCAGACCAATTCAGGACAGTTCTCCATCTTGTGCCTACCAGTAAGTTCATTAATGATGATGCTCTGTGTAACCTCATGTATCCTTCAGTGTTATAGATGTTTCTTATGCTCTCTCTCTCTCTCTCTCTCTCTCTCTCTCTCTCTCTCTCTCTCTCTCTCCTCCACGATCCTTCTGTATGTTTTATTATCGTCTCTTATGTCTTACTCTCGCCCGCAGTACTCATCTTCATATCAATGTTTGGAGAGTTTGTGGTGTATCGAAACTGCGATTCTCTAGACCTGTACGGACTGAAGGAAGATATGGGCTTGACGAAGAAGATGAAGGAGGTAGAGGCTGTAGATGAGAAGGATGATGCTGAAGAAGAACGGAAAGAAGAAGAGAAACCACTGAAGAGCGACCCTGACAGGACCACCATCGTCTGAACATAAGACATGCGTGAACACAGTCATTAATTCTTACTCTCGCTGTCCTCCAATGTGTATATGTTTAAGTAAGGGGATAGTACGCTTTTGGTATGTACACACAACAAAAAAACTATGGTTACACCTACTGCGGGATACAAAATGACACCACGAATGAAGGTTTTTGATAACAGCCTTCTCACATTGGTATCCCTGCGTATGTATGTTGAGGCCGCATCTGTTATCAAAAACGTTCATTCGTGGTGTCATTTTGTATCGCGCAGGAGGTGTAACCATAGTTTTTTTTTTTTGTGTGTGTGTACTGTACATTGGAGATCCTTAATTCCTCCAAAGTATGCCAGAAACAGGACCATATGAACAAAAATAATGGTGCCCTGTTGCTTGGAATAGTTTGGAGGAATCAGTTGCTCCAGATTTACCAACATTGTACTATCCCCTTAACTTGACAGAACCCAGTACGAATAAATTAACTCTTTGCATCCTCCTCAAATTGTTGTTAAAATCTTAGGAAACATTTTTTAATATTTCACTCTCATTCTTAACCCTGTTAGGCAATGCGGGAAAAAATCCTGGATCCATATATTCAGGGCAGAGTATATTATTGGTGCATTAGAGTGCCTTGAATCCTCCAAAGCATGCCAGGAAACAGGACCAAATTAGCAAAAATTATGGTATCCTGTTGCTTGGAATAGTTTGGAAATATCAGTTTTCCTAGAGTCTAGTAGAATTACCAACACTATACTGTCCCCTTATCCAGATCCGAATCGCTCCCCAAATTTAATGACTTGTTGCCATCCACAAGACTCACAAATGGGATATCTCGAAAATTTATGGTAGGGTTTCCGTCAAACTTTGCAGGATGATTTTAGTTATCTTGTACACTAACCAGCCAACCAACAAACAAACAAATAAACATATAAACAAACAAACGAACAAACAAACATGAGTGAAAACATAAACTTCCATAAACTATACTTCGGTTAATAATGTATAATATATCTACACTGTAACTCAAACCATTACAACTTCAGTACCCATTTTCATAGGGCTTTTTCCCTTATCCTATAACTCCACCCTTACCTTGCACAAGTCCAAAACATTCAAAACGGTCTTCTGTACCTACACTCCATTTAAGGGACCCTGTGATGTAGTCAGAGAATTGGAGGTAAATGAGTCCTTCAAATATTGCCACGAAACACCACTTACATAGAAGGAGCGTGTTTCTTAACATAGGAGGAATCGGAAGCCTCAAATTCTCATACACGATTACAGGGGCCTTAATAACCTCCACTAACTGACCGTGATGTGTGTCCCACCTCCACCACCTCGGCTCTGTATGCTGTACTATAATGGGAAAACAACGTCCTCCCATAGCAACTGTTTTACTCTGTCCAACCAACACTAAACACTTAATGATAATTAGTCCTATACTGCTAAATGATCTACCTCTGTATTTCTCCAATCTTACATCCTCACCTTCCTACCTTCCTTAACTAATGATACTTGTGTAACGATTTTATTTAAATAAGTGGAGAAACAACTGTGGTGTAATCCCCTTGGCAATTACACAGTACTGTTTGAGTTCCATCACCACAGACAACATCGGTAGGAATTTCTTGGCTGTTAATCTTCTTCTTGTGTAATGGTTGGATCCTACAACTGCTGTCATGATCATCGTCACCTTGATGTCTCTGTCTAATACAATGTGAAGCCTCATCATTGTTTACCTGTGACTCGTGGGAAGAGGTTCCATTGTGTGTATAGTTGTACTAAAAATAATAACGTAATTTATTAAAATGTTCATGAACATATTAAATTTGGAATTAATACCATAATAGGCAGCTAATTTATGTATAATCAATTACCTATATATGCATCTAAACAACCAACATCTATAATCCATTTGGAGAAAGAATAAAAATTAAATGTAGGACAATGGAAGAGAAGTTAAAATTGCCTAGGGCCAGAAGGGGCGACGAAATTGTAAAAGTATTGTTCATATCAAAGCAAGCAATGCCTACCAAAAAACACTAGCTCTAGAGAGCACTATAAAGTGTCAAAACAGCTAATATTTCGAGACTAATATAATTCGTTCTGATTGGACCACCTCACCATATGGATACCGGAGAATATCGCTGCTTAGCTAAAACCTCTTCACCATTATTTATGTGTAAATACTAGCTCATTACGAGTGGTGCACACGTGTGATTTGGCTCTTATAACCTTATAGAGCGAGAGCAAACCATAATATCATAGATTAGACGCTTATCAATGTCTCGAGTCATCATAATTTTGAGAACAAGCGTAAGTCTATATTTCGAAAATTAACTTGCGTCCATCTTGTTCCCATTTTCTCTTTAACAAAATGAGGGAGAACGGGAAGTTCTTAGCCGAGAGAATGGGAAGGGTTGGAGGGAGAATGGGACGGTTGAAAGAAGAATGGGAAGATTCGAAGAAGAGAGGAAAGACATGATAACTTATATATGGCTGATTTGACTATTTACTTAGAAAATACAATAACCCAAATAACACGTACGTAGATAAATTCATATTACTTTAGCTTCATGTTGTTAATTAAAACAGACCAAGTAAAAATACACTCTACCGAGCTGAGCATATAATTGGCCATAGGACCGAATGAGGTTGTAGACGTGTTGTGTTTGTGCGCCGAGGATAGCCTAATACTGATCAAGCATGCAGGGACAAATAAACAGGTGATAATAACAAACCACTGCACCAAACTGTTACCACACGAATCCTTTAAATACGGCATGGCCTAGCTGAGTACAAGGAATCTTTAGACTCTAGCATGATATCACAGCACATCTCCAAACACTTATCTCCTGGCTGAGTGATAGCTTATCGTTTGCAAGTCTCCTCTGACACGTCTGGCTTCCTTACCTGCCTTGTTATCAGTTCATATATCACAACACAACAACTAATATATTCCCTTCTATTTAGTAATATGACCTTATATATAATTTTAGTATATTATAGTGTTTACAAGTTGCAGATATGTACAGCCGGCTCCACTGCCTTGAGGGCAACTGCAGTGTTTTCAACGCTCCCTTTCCCAGGCGTAAACCACAAACTTTGGTCCAAGACACACATCTGAAGTACTCACTATCAATAATTCTAAAATATATAATGAATGAGTCAGTACATTTTATCCCAGAAAAACAAATAATGGAGTATAGTGTCACTGGGAGTGTACTGCACTGTCATATGTCGTCTTATGTTGTCTTACATTGTGTCATCTCTCTGGTATAATGGTGAACTTGATAATATTAAATATGATTAAATTAAAAAACGGAAGAAACAGGGCTGTGCTAGGCCAGAAAGACTTAATTTCATGTGTACCGCAAAGAGAGAGAGAGAGAGAGAGAGAGAGAGAGAGAGAGAGAGAGAGAGGATAGACAGAACGCTAGAAGGAAAGAAGTGACATTAGAAGAGAGAGAAGAGAGGAAATTTGGCTCGGGACTGAGATGGCGTCAGAACCTCAAAGTACTATAAATTTTTTTTTTTTTTTTTTTTTTTTTAGGTAAGACCCAAACGCCAAACGGAGTAGGACACTTTAAGCTCAAGAGAGCACTATAAAGTGTCATTACAGCTCATACTTCGCGCCTAATATTAGTCGTTCTGATTGACCCACCTCACAAAATGGATACCGGAGAATATCGCTGATTAGCTAAAGCCTCTTCACCATTATTCCAGTGTTGTTATTAGCTCATTACGAGTCGTGCACGTATGATTATATAACCTTATGGTGCGAAAGCAAACCATAGTATAGAGATATTAGACTCTCATCAAAGTCTCGTGTCATTATTGTTTTGATAACTAGCACAAATCACAATTTCGATAATTTAATTGTGTCTAGTTTGTTTCCATTCTCCCTCTGTAAAATTGGGTGAGAATTAAAAGGTTTTAGCCGAGAGAATGGGAAGGGTTGGGGAGAATGGGAAGGGTTGGATCGAGAACGGGAAGGGTTGGGGGAGAATGGAAAGGCCGAAGGGTCGGAAGGAGAATGGGAAGGTTGAAATGAGTATGGGAAGAGTTGAAGAAGAGAGGGTAAGAGTATGGTCATTTATTTGGCTGATTTGAATA
This sequence comes from Petrolisthes cinctipes, assembly GCA_033782935.1. Classification (NCBI taxonomy): domain Eukaryota; kingdom Metazoa; phylum Arthropoda; class Malacostraca; order Decapoda; family Porcellanidae; genus Petrolisthes; species Petrolisthes cinctipes. The sequence goes on along the minus strand of JAWQEG010002421.1, from coordinate 97,261 downwards.
TTTACATTGAAATACGATAAGTCAAACATCAGTAGATAAATTTACACTACTTCTGCATTGTATGAGAAAACGCTAACCCATGCACCAAACTGTAGGCTACACACTAAAATAATCCTATTAATTGCGATAACCCCTGGGAAATATTATGGCATAAAAATTATATAGCTCTCGAGCTCAAACAATCATCCACAAAACAGAGAATGCCGCAATGTTAAAACTGTGGTGTGTTAAAGTTAAAACCTGTGGTGTGTAATCATTGTTTCATCACAGGAAATAATTAAGAACAAACTATAATAGATAACCGAGCAGCCATTATTATTATTATTCAGTTACTATTACAGTGTTGCAAAGTATGGAATTTTTTTCCTAGACATGGGAAATTAGAAGTACATACCAATGGAGAAATTATATAAAGATTGTTCAAGAGTAGCCAGGGAAATCTCTACCAGACGAATATCAAGAGGATGGTAAATGTCCGACTATATTCAACAGTAAACAGGGAATTATTGAGATAAAAAGTGAAATTCTGATGAAGTTGGGGGAAATTTCGTCAAGTAGACCCATGGAGGCATGGAGGTATAATATAAAGGAGGCGGCATGATGTCACAAAGGTGAAGCCAACTCGCTATTGGTCGGCTGTCCTCCCTACCCCCCATTGACTCAAAACAAACCTCAGCTGATCACGTCGGACCATCAAATTCACCAACATTCTTTGCCATTTTTTATAATAATGCCGGCGTGTTCAGCATATGGGTGTACCCAGAGAGACAGGAGTCTTTCTACTACATTTCATAGGTATGTTAAGAAAGTCATACAGAAAAATATACGACAGAAATGGACAAATCAACGAAGTGAAATTCATCACCTGCCTCACACAGTGACACCCATGTCCTGTAGAATATTGATACTGTACACAAAAACTGCAAAGCCAAGGCTATTATAGTGTTGTGATATTAACTGTTAATGTATAACCTCACGTATATATGGCATTGACAGGGTTATAAAAGATAAACTGGCTTCATGGGGTGACCTACTTGTGCCCAAGTTAGGATTGGCCTGTATGATAACTCGAGTGTTGAGAGATTGTATTATGAATGTTTTAGCATATTTCATAATGTGTTAAAGATATTAAATTTATAATTGTGTTTACTACGTAGACTATTTGGTTGTTGAGAATTTAGGTCTAAGTTATAGTGCCGTAGTCTAAGTTAAGCCAATGTGCCAAAAGAGTTTTTATAATAGTAAAATTACGGCCGGGGACTGATGATTAAAATAATGTTTTTGTGTGAATCAGAATGAACTGGAACTGAGTAAGTGATGACACACTTTATGTAGTAACATCCAGCCATCATGGTAAGATTTCATGTGGCTTATAAGTGGTAAAATGTGTTTGATACAAGACACTACACCTGAGTGTGAACTCTATTACATGACAGTTCTGGGTGTTACACTACACATCTCTTCACCATAATATACAAATCTTCTCTACACATCACATATCTGCAGTACCATATACACATCTTCACTACCCTATACACATCTTCAGTACACTGTACACATCTTCACTACACACCACACCACTACACATCACACATCTTCACTACACTATACACATCACAACACACCACATCTTCACTTCACTATGTAAATCTTCAGTACCCTATACATATCTTCACTACATTATACACATCTTCACTACACTATGTAGGCTACATTTTCACTGCACATCACACATTTCACAGCACACTACACATCTTCACTACACTATACACATCTTCACTTCACTATACACATCTTACTATATATCATCATATTTATATACTGTACTTAAAGAGTGACATAAGGCCTTCCAGAGTCTCATACTAGAACTCTTTATATAATTAATTTTATTTGCATTTGTACAGTTGCCCACACATGAAACTGGTATGGCTCGTTACTTGTGAGGTGGCTACAACGAAAGGAAATTTAAGTGAAAAAAGATGTAGTTTGTTGACAGGCAGATAGTAAAATATTATTACTATCTGCTTATCAACAAACTATAACTTTTGCTCACTTTCCTTCCTGTTGTAGGTATCTCGTAAGTAGCGAGGCATACCAGATTCATGTATGGGCAACTGTACTTGTTCTTATTTCTCTGTAACCTTATAATACTGTCTGTGGGTTGGTGTGTAAGCTATAACCTTCTCTTTTACTATACTTTTTGCATAAAATAAACTCTTCATTCATTAATTCATTCATTCTTTCATTCATACTCCTCCTAGGAAAAGTTTGCGAGAAGAGGTAATGCTCTAAGAAACAGCGGTATTTAATGGGTTTAAGTACTTTTGATAATATACAGAATTGGATAATTTTATGCAGTTATCATATATGGAACAAATTCAAGTCTCTTTCCGTCTCTAATTATAGTTAATATGAGAAAATAAGAGCATAATTATAGTGGGTTTATAGCGGCCGGGGCAATGTTTTAAGTCAATGGGGGGTAGGGTAACAGGCTCCGCCCCTGGCTTCACTTTGGGTGTACAGGACGAGCGGCTCATGCCGCCTCCTCTATATTATACCTCCATGCATGGAGGTATAAAATTTTATACCTCCATGAGTAGACCTGGCAAAGTTTTATCCACCGAGTCCACTCTCCTTAACTTAAGATTGTTTAGGAGTAAATGGGGAAATTTCTACCGACGAAATATCAAGTAAATGGTAAATATACAACAATCTTCAGGAGTAAACAGGGAATTTTTGAGGTAAAAAGGAAAATTCTGATGTTGAAGTTGGAGAAATTTCGTCAAGCACACCTGGCAACACTGCTCTCCACTTCCCAGCCAATCAGAGTCCGACTAGTATCATGACGCAACTCTGACGTCAGTATGGACTTCCTGTAATGCACCGTGTGATAGTGTGTTGCTGATTGCTGATGTAAATTGTAAAATGGTATTGTTGTTTGTGTTGGCAGGGAGTGAGTCACTGTCACCAGAGAAGGCTACAGAAGATACCAAAGTACACTAACGTTAGTACTATTAACTAAAGAAGAAGAGGTAAGAGAAGAAGAAGCATATTACTACCATCAACAAAACCTTGGTAATAATACATCTCGACATTCCTCCAGGTATAATTAATAATCTTATAATATTCAAGGCCTAACATCTGCTTTAGCCTGATATTACTGCTGCTGGTGGTTACTGAAGGTATAATACCGTAATAATAATAGTAATATGCTCAGTTAATTCATTTATAAACTAAAATATTACCATAGTTCAAATTGTTTTTTTTTCTTTATTAGGGATATTAGTAAGGGAGGGATGTGCAGTGCTGGTGTCACCAAGGGTGTTCTTACCTATTTGTATCTTTACAGAATTGAGTCAAGAGCTCGTAATGTCCTGTATTTTAAAACCCTATTATCATATTGTTCTTTAAAGTTATGTATGTTTTTGACACACATCACTTCTGGTAATTTGTTCCATTGGTCTCTTACTCTATTTGGAAAACTATATTTCTGTACATCTTTGTCTCCTCTTCTTTTAAATAATTTCTTACTGTGTCCTCTCGTTGAAGGTATTCCATGTTGACACTGTTTTCTATATCTATCTATTCTTTTTCTGTGACACATTTGTAAACCATAATAATATCTCCTCTCTTTTGTCTTTCTTCCAGTTTAGGTAACTTTAGTTTCTCTAGTCTTTCTTCATAGCTTAGTTCTCTTAGACTTGGAAGGGAGTAGATGGACATGGATGGTGTTGGACAAGAGTAGTGTGGATGACAGGGAAAATTGGATTGGTGAAGTATGTGTGGGTGTTTGCATATGCACCAGTGAATGAGAGGAACAAGATGGGGAGAGAGAGGATGAGACATTTCTGGGAGGAGCTAAATGGGTGTTTGCGGAAGTTTGAAAGTGGGAGGATGATTGAGAGGTTGTTGTTGTTGTAGTTTCCCACACTGTCTGGCCGAGCAGTCCCAAGTCTGGGTGACCGAAGCCACGCAGGTGCTCGGACCCCCAGATGGAAGTTTGGGTGATGGTGAGATCTGCTTCTTCGAAGGCGACAGACGAGGGGATTGCTGACTCACGGGCATGTACCCCGAGCCAACATTCCCACCGTCTGTAGTCTTCCTTGTTGTGCCACCCAATCGGGCGATCTCGTTGGCTACCCAGAAGGAATGAGAAATAGTAAGAGAGAGACAGAACAGGCCAGAGTGTGGTAGAGGATTCCAAATTCCTCATTTCTGGATAGAACCAGCCCTCACCAGTGTGTTGCTGGGTAGTTTACATCAACACATCTTCCCTCACCAGTTTGTTGCTGGGTAGTTGAGAAGTGTGCTGGGTAGTTTATATCAGCGCATCTTCCCTCACCAGTGTGTACTGGGTAGTTTACATCAACACATATTCCCCCACCAGTGTGTGCTGGGTAGTTGAGATGTGTATCGGGTAGTTTACATCAACACATCTTCCCCCAGCCTACAAGGTTGCTATCCTTGCTCTTACAGCCGGGTAGGTACCGTAAAACACCCTAACTTCGGACTGCGCCATAACTTCGGATATTTCTCGAAAATATGTAATAATTCAACTGTACTGGAATAGAGTGCTATATTTGCAAAAAATATCGATGGAGTTAGTTAGGAGAATGTTCAAAGACTATTATGTATAAATTCTATTACAATAGCTTGAATATGTGTGGGTGAAAATATTCGACAAATGCATTGAAAAAAAAAGTGCATTTTTTAACCCTGCAAAACTTTGTTCACACAGAACAAAGAGTTTTTTCACTTTTAAAACGTGAATGGTACCATTATATGTGGACAGAAAAAAGTCCCAACTTCGGACAGACAAATTAATACGGTACTGGTACTTGACCGCAAGCAAAGGATGATTTTTTATGTAGATGTAAACCTAAGGCCTAAGTAATGATACCAATACCCATATAATAGTTTTGTAAGATTGTCAGTACTACCAGTACCAAAGTTATTGCCTGTAAGGTGCTACAGTATGGTACCTTAACCAGTAATGAGTTTTATTTTGAAGAAAAAAGTAATATTACCGGTAGTTATTTAGTTATAGTATTTTATACAGGTAATCAAGTCAAGGAATACCGGAAGTGGGTGTGTGTGTCATTAGTACCTGGAATTATGTTATGTATTATGTACCTTATGCAGGTCCTATTATGTTATTTCAGTATGCATTTGTTGAGTCAGTGAAGTAGCAACTTGATATTTAGGTGGGTTCTTTTTTTTTAGGAAGTCACTTCCTCTTCCGGTTTTGTGTATACACAATGCGTTTTTTTTTTTTTTTTTTTTTCTTTTCTTGCTAGAAAAGTTTTTGAATAGTACTTAGTTCGATCTATGCCAAGAAAACCTCGCTACAATGTGATATGATGCAACTTATTGTGATCTCAATTTATGTGCTTAAAAAAGAAGCTGTTTTTGGATATATCTCTTTATATATGTATAACTCAGGCAATTTTTTTTTTACTTTTTAAAAAACTCCTCAGGTGTCCGAAGTTCAGCCAGCGTGTCCAGAGATCAATGCTGTTAACCATTCTCATGTTTAAAGGGAAAATACAACCCTGTCCGAAGTTAGGAAATTTCTGCCTCACTTTGGACACTTGAAAATTGAAAAAAAGCATGAATTTGGCATGCTTAATTTTTTTTATTATATGGATTTAGTAGGTACTCTACCTGGCTACCACATGACACTAACAGGAATAAAATTGCACCATTATTAACAGAGTTATTCACTAAAACATGTAAAAAATGTCTTGAAGTTAGGGTTTTTTACGGTACCTATTTACTGCTAGGTGAACAGGGACATAGGGGGCTGGGAAAGTTGTCCAACAATTCCACTGACCCAGGAATTGAACCCTGGATCTCTCGCGTGCTGGGCGCCCTATGTTCCTGTTCACCTAGCAGTAAGTAGGTACCTGGCTGTAAGAGCAAGGATAGCAACCTTGTAGGCTGGGGAAAGATGTATTGATGTAACAAGACTGACTGCCTTAATGACCAACACCATGAGTCGATAGGCATGAAGCCCTAAATCTTCTCTCTTTCACCAAAGAGACACTTTTTTAAGTGAAAATAATTTTCTGTTTCACAGGATCAACAAAATGGGAAAGAATGGAAGAATATTGGCCGGTATTGTCCTTTTCGTGGCAGCATTTTGTCTGTCATCTGTCAATGCATGGGGCTCCGTGGACAGTGTGTTGCTGAAAGACATACAGGTTCTTACCTTATACAGTGGCAAGAGTACAACAGGTAAGATAAAAATGTCTTTTTGATGAATTAGAAAACATTCACTAAAATCATATAAGAGAATTTGAGTTAGCTATTCTTTTTTTCCACAGTAGAGTATTGTACTGAGAATTTTGCAGTGGATGAGTTAAATCATTTGGCATGTGATATCTTCAACATGCACTCCTAGTGAATCTCCCATTCCTGCCTACCAAACACAAATTCTTTTGCATCCCCATACTTTCTTGCACATTCACTCGCCATGCATTGTACTGTACTGTATTGAACCATATTCTTCCTAGGTCTTCATCATTATTACTCCTCCTCTTTGATCGAGTGATTTCCTCACACCACACCTTTTACAGATATTAGTAGTCTTTACCAAGTCACTTCTTTGAGCTTAACACACTTCTCAGCATATCCATCCCTACTGCTTTATCTCTCAATTTTTCATATTCATGCCAAGTGTAATAATATACAATAGACCCTCGATGTAATACATACATACATATACTGTACTTTTATCCAAGCTTCATTTCACAGTCAGTTCCCCTTTGAAGACCACTATATGTTTCCCCAATTTTGTGATTACCATTCATTACCATATAGGACGAGTGATCAACTGGGTCTGTCGTAAGTGACAACTTCAGGGTCTGTATTGCATGCCAAGTGTTAAAAATGTTTGTGTAATAGAGTAGAGATCCCGTACCATCATCAAATATAGGCTAGTTGGTCATCTTCTATGCTATGTGTTCGTGACCATATAGGGGATATTTTCTTGACGTGATGGTGGAGAAATACCTTGGGAAGAGAGGAAACTGTATGCTGCCTTCATAAACCTGGAAATGGCATATGTTAGGGTCGATAGGAGTGATGTGGTCAGGATACTGTATATGGTGTTGGTGGGTGCCTGCTGGAAGTGATAGAGGCCTTCTATAGAAGGGAAATGCATATGTTCGGGTAGAGAGTGGTCTAAGTGAGAACTTCAGTATTAGTTTAGGACAGACAAGGGTGTATCATGTCACTGTGGCTTTTCAGTATCTCTATAAATGGATGTACTGTATGTGAGAGATGAATGAAGGAGTGGATGGCCTGGGTGCAAGGCTGAGGCTGAATAGAGTAAATTGGATCCTATAGGGTGAGAGTGCATACTGGGACAAAGTATAAGATAACCTAGAAAGGAGAGAGGTTGGAGGAAGGAAAGAAGTTAAAGTATTTAGGAACAATGTTCTATAAATATGGGAGCCTGGAAGGAGAAAATTGAGTGAGCAGTGCAGGCAAGTCATAGGCTGTCTAGGGAGAATCATGAAGGGTAGAAGTGTGAGCATGGAAGTGAAAAGGGAACTTAGAAATAGTATGTCCCACCAACACTGACCTATGCATTGGAGACATGAACATGGAACCAGGCACAAAAGTCTAGAATAGGTTTGGTGGAGATGAGTTTCAGTACCTGAGAGGGATGGGGAATGAAAATGTATATGAGAGGTGTGGTCTTAGTAAAAAGGCAGTTGTTGCTGAATGTGGGGTGATGGAGAGTGAAGCAAAGTACACTATAGTGGTTTTGACATTTGGAGAGCATGCAAGATGGAGAGTTTACAAAGAAGGTATATGAGAGTGAAGTGGAGGGACCTGGAATGAGAGGCAGACCACCAGTCAGTTGGGTGAATAGAGGAGGGAGAGACATATGAATGGAAGGGGAGGGGAAGGCTTGACCAAGCAAGGAGGGAGAACTGGAGACTCTTCTGCCGTGGCCACCCCTTCGGGAGGAGTTCCCAGAGGGAGAGAGACATCAGAGGTTTAGATAGATAGATGGTGTTGGTGTAGCCAGGATACCTTGAGGAACAGTAAGAATGATCAGATTGCCTTGGAAAAGCTAGACGTTTGGCATGAAATCGATCTGATGTCCATTTGATCTGCAGTCCACCGAGCCTCACTGTGTTATTACCTCCCCACCACAACTGATAATCAATATTTGCTCCACACTCCAACAGGTGGCCGATCATCTCCTGTACCACAGCTGGAGTGTGTAAAGGGGGGAACAGCACCTTGTGATGCATTTCATCCTCGGGTGGTCCAGTGTTACAATCGCGGCTGGGATGGATCAGAAGTCCAGTGGGAGTGTACAACAGACATGGATAATGCATACAGGTATGAACATTCCCCCAGGGTATTTTATTAAGCTTTTTTGCTTATCTACATGAATGCAAAAGTGCCTAATGAATAAAAGATTAACTCTTTAGGTTTCATTGAAATATCAAGGCTGAGCAATAGAAAATAATATTTCAGCCATTTCTTAGGAAAACAGTTTTCATAAAGGTAATAAAAATGAAAGTTATCTAAATATACAGTGATGTACCGGTAGTGTTTATGAATGTTGTACTGTAGATAATCTTGAGTTTATTAGGAACTGATACAGTACAGAAATTAGCCTACTATGCATAGGATGTAACATATTTGATGCAACATGTACAGGCAACTGGCAGTGAGGCTGTGTTTTTAATATCATGCACTTCTTCTCAACTCAAATCTTAGAAGACCTGAAGACCTTGTTAATCCACACAATGAGAAACAGCAAAAGATGACCATACAGTTAATCTTGTTAAGGTTAACAGTTGTCAGTTTTGAATGGGCTGGAGTCTTTATTTCATTATTTCTATTGATGTTCTCCTTTAAAAAAAATTTAGGGTAACACCCACACAGTATAAACATCAACCTGAATGGTATGCAAGATACTCAACAAGAATTGTACAGTATTTAGAAATGCATCTGCAGGTCTTGTAAAATTATTTGGAACTAGAAACTCCTTGAACCTACCTTCCTGAAAATATTAATACTGTTGCCTGATGCAGTTATGATCCTTTGATAACAGGGAAACTTATCTCATGCTTTAATGTATTGCTATCCAGTCATTCTCCCTCATTGCAGGTTTGGGGAGATTGAAGTGTCATGTGAGGGCTACAGCCACCGTGATGACCCCTATATCCTGAAGGGATCATGTGGACTGAGGTACACCATAGACTACACCAAGGAAGGTCTGAACCAGCAAAGACAACACAATTACTATGGAGATAATCAGGGCCACTCAGGCTACTACCAGAAAAAGAAAAGTGAAAACTGGACCCAAGGGAGTTGGTTTGCTGACATGATTGTATTTGTAGCTGTATTATTGATGTGCTGGGCATTCTACAAAACTTGTGTTGGATCCCGGTACTCTCATGAAAATGCACAAAGCACCACCAATGACGACTACCCTGGGTCTGGCGGTGGAGGAGGAGGATATGGATGGTTTGGGCAAGGTGGTCATCATCCCACTGCCCCACCTCACTCAGGCTTCACAGATGATGCCTCCTGTGGAAATGCTACTCGTCATAGGGGGGGAGGGACAGGTGCTGGTGGGTTCTGGACAGGGGCTATTACTGGTGGCTTATTGGGGTATATGTTTGGCAACACTGGTAGGAGGCACAACACTTGGGGTGCTGGTGGATGGGGGAATAGTGGAGGTTGGGGAAGTGGTGGTGGGGGAGGTTGGGGAGGTGGTACAGGAGGTGGGTTTTCTGGTGGTGGTTCAACAGGTACCAGGACAGCATCAGGGTTTGGTGGAACTAGTCGACGCTGAATAACCTCAGCTTGTGACCTACTTTCAGAGAAGCTTTAAACAGATAACAAAGTACCCCATTACAGTATTGTGCTCAAAAGTACAGTCCCTTTTACAACTTTTGTGTTTGCATGAACCTTTAAAATCAGTCTCATGGAATTGTGGCTGCATAATTGTAACCTACGGGCTTCGCAAGGGTGAAAACTTATGTGTCTCAGTGTCTATTTCATTGGATGTAGTAATATGATTTTCAAGGTCTATGCAGTAGCAGCTGGACTTTTGTGCATGATCATATTGTCATACTATTTATTGAATCATGATTATTGCTTCTTATTATTTATAGACTTGTAGGCTTTGTATACTGAACTTGTTCACTGCTCTGTAAGTAATATACAGTATCCTAATTTAGGCACTGGGTCAGAGTTCATTTGTTTGATTGCGATTCAAAGTTTAGAATCGTTCAACACTAATAGAAGTAACTTTTGCAGTTATTATGAGAACATTTTGTGGTGTATGTTGAACAAGAATTGTTTGTACAAGCACATTATTACTAAAGTGTACAGCAGTACTGGGTATTATTTTTGTATTAAGGTACCGGGTAGTCATTGAGATGGGTTTACAGTACTGTACAATATTATGTTCAATTCAACTTAATCATTAACTACTGAAGTCCCATAAGCCAAGCTCAGTAGGGATGTGGACGATATTTTAAGGGTTTTGGCCCCAGCCATTCCCTTTTAGTTCTTCAACTGTCCCTCTTTTCATTCTTCCTGCTTGATGTCCTACCTCTCTCTTACCTTCTGGGGCTATGTGACCTCGCTGTTGTGGCGCCTAATATCAATCTATCAATCAATCCCATAGGCCAAACGCATGGCTGAGAATGTTTCTGATCACTAACCTTTAAGTCCATGATCTAGCAGAGGCTATAAAAAACTTTTAAGGTGATTTTATTGGCAGGAATTGGCTATATTCCGTGTTCACTAGTAACACTATAGAAACTGTAACACTGAGCCAGCCATGGAGGTAGAATAGGAGGAGACGGCCCGCGCTTTCAGTTGGGTCTGAGTGGAGTGAAGCCAGTCAGCTGCCCGGCAGCCAATGCCTAGTATTGGCAAGATAGGATCATAGTACCCACATGGGTTAGCTAGATTCCTCACGATGTTTGTTTTATTTTTATTCATGACATGTATTTTGTATTCTTTAATAACATGCAATTCACACATTTTTCAATATTTACAATAATATAAATAGAAAATTATAAATTACTGACCTATTACTGTATACCTTACTGGCCACTGAAATGTATAAGTTTTGTATATATCTGTCGACTCTTTACTTTCACTTTGGATGCCAACTTCTTAGTAATTGATTTGGTCTCGTATGCACATCTCGCCTGCAAATATGCTTCAGTAACTGCCTTAATTAACAAATGCAAGTGATTTTTAGTAGGCTCTGAGTCATACATGTGGCCAGCTAAAGTAGGAAATATGTATTTGTATATAATTTGTCAACACAGAAATTATTATTTTGCTACAATCTGCCCTCTCCAAAGTGGTGCTGGATCCTCTTTCCCAGGACAGTTTTTCTGATGTAATACATATATCAACTACATCATCAGATGGATACACTAAGTTTCCTCTGTCCTTAAGTTTTACCAAGGAAAGAATATGTTTATCAGTCTTGTCTGAGTTTAGGGCAACAATGCATGGTTCACAGTACAAGGACTTCATTAATTTATATACAACAAATACTGCTGTATATGCAACTATTTTATTAGTACACTGAGAGGTGAGACTGACTTCGAATATACTGGTATGCAGTTCCCTATTATTGGCATGGCCAAGTAACCGATCATCCTAACTAGGGAGGCAAAATGAATAATGCAGTATTTAATGATGCATGTAATGCCAATTACAGTTACACTGGGAAGGAAGCCAACTCTTATACTGTAAATGTCATAAAGTCGGAGAAAGAAAAATAACTGAATTATTATTGTATATTCAAAACCATGACATTTTCAACCTTAGTGATGGGTCTCACAAACGTAATCCCTTAATGAACTTTCTAAATGATAAATCGGTCCCTCCCTAAGTAACACACAAACACAGCTGTTTATTAATTTGGTTTGTGACCATCCCTTACACGTGGATATATTTTACCACACCCAATTTATACACACGCACGCACACGCATGATATACGTTAATAACTGCATGAAAAGGAACTGCTTTACTGTATAATATGTTATTTCTTCACTATCCTGACCACTGAAGATGGTGGTAGTGTCCACCGAAACTGTTTAGTGACAATGTATTTCATTGTCTGCAGAGTGTAGGAATTATTCACCTTTTGGGTGACACAGGTCAGGGAGAGATTAATAATTGAAGAGCGGCTGGCGAGCTTGCCAATACCAAGATGGAGGACCTGGCTTCACTTTTCTGGCCGTGCGTCGTATTCTACCTCCATGGAGCCAGCCCTGTTGGGGGGGACTATCCCTGAAGATACCTCGCCACCCTTTAGTCACATATCACCTATGTGATAAGGGTGGGGATGGATTTCCTCCTCACTGTCTGCTGGTCTGTGAGACCAGATGAGATATGTCATTCAGGCAACTGTGTACTCTAATTTACCTCTCTAACCTATTTCAATTTTTTTCCCCATCTAATGTCATTTAGCTTCTCAAGATGTGTGTATTATAGGTCTTAAAGTATTTTTATTAAATTATATTTAATGAAAAGTATGTTTCACTGAGAATTATATTACCTTATTTACATAAAAATCAAGTTTAACTATATATAGTATATTTATCCTCTGACCCACCTCAATGGGGTAAATATTTGACATAGGAGACCCATTCATAAATATTCTGCAGCTGCTAAGTACTACAGATATGATGGTAAGCTGGTAAAATTTCTATATATGTGTCTTCGGAGGTCGCAGCTAACCATCATCATCACACGTTCGGACGTAGCCTACTCAAGTATGGGTAGGAACATGGATTATACCTCCATGGGTAGGAATGAGCTGCTGGACTTAAAATGCTGATTGAAGTATTTACTAAACACGACAACCCATACGTACATGTGCAGATCAATTTTACCCTCGTGTTGCAAATGCAGAAAAGCAAAGCTAATAAAAATGAACTCTACCGAGCTAGGCATAATGCATTTAGGCCATGTTGCCTAGCATAGTGTTTGTATGTTGTATCTTTTATATTGCTCACTCCCCTTTACAATAATATCCTGTACAAGAGTTTATCACTCACCTGGTTAACTCACCTGGTTGGCTACCCCAAAATACACTCTCAAGGTTCATCTATCAGTGATCAATGCATAGATGGGTAGCCCACAATTGCTGGCACGCCAGCCCATCAGGTTAACATGAAACAGTGAACTGCATAAAATAATGGGCGGAATTGTGTGCCATATGCAACTGGGTGTTAGGCGTGGATATATTATACATAAAGTCGAAAAGCAAGCATTGAATAATAGAATGCACAACTGAAGAAGATTCCAAAGTACAGTCTCCTCCACTCTACTCAGTATGTGCAAATAATAACTCTCCAAGGGAAAGGTGCAGGCCTTGTTTAAATGCCTCAATAGTATTAGCACCAACAACACTGTCCGGGAGGAAGTTCCAGTGATCAATGCACCTAACACAGAAGAATCTACGTCTACATTCAGTGTATATGTGTGGTTTGGCTAATTTAAATCTGTGACCTCTGGTAGCAGTGACAGGAGAGACAGAGAACAGATCAGATGGAGAAATTACCGATTGTTTGTGAAAAATCTTCCAACATTTAATACGATCAGCTCTCAAGAGTCTGCCCTGTACAGAGTACAGGTTCAGAGCCTTGAGGCGATTGGTATACGATAGGTCTGCTAGGCCGTCTATGTGTTTAGTCCAACGACGCTGTACTGACTCCAACAACCGCAGGTCACCCAAGTACCCAGTGTTCCAGACTGTTTATCCAAACTCCAATATAGGTCTTATGTGTGACTTAAGGATAGTTACCATGAAGTCACTGGAGCGACAAAGAGTAGACTTGAGTAGATTATTAGCCAATCCTGCAGCCTTGTTAACTGTTGCTCTTATATGAGCATGAAACTTTAGGGTATTGTCAACCAGGATTCCCAGGTCTCGTATGGTTATCAGCCAGGGATAAATCAGAGTTATCCAGGTGGTATTGCTGAAGAGAACCCACAGCAGTCCAGTCAACAGAGCCACGCTGGCATCGTATCACCACACATTTGTTTGGGTTGAAATTTAGGCCCCATGATGCAGCGACCCTAGATATGTTATCAATATCTTTTTGAAGAGAACTGAGATCCACAGCCAGAGGGTGAGTGGCATTGTGACGTATCTTCATATAAAGTTTCAAGTCGTCTGCAAAGAATTTACATTTTGACCTAATGTAGGAAGGTATGTGGTTGATATAAATAAGAAAAAGAAGTGGGCCCAATACAGAGCCCTGTGGGACCCCACTCAGCACTGGTCTAGAGGCACTGAAGACACCTGACGCCGACACCCGCATGGTTCTATCCGTCAGAAAATCCGAGATCCAGTCAAGAAGACGACCACCAACACCTATGTGCCTCAGTTTATCAATGAGGATGGTGTGACAAACAACGTCGAAGGCTTTACTGAAGTCAAACAGAACAACATCAACCACATAGCCCGAGTCAAGCCAAGAGGTCACGTCGTCATATACCAGCAAGAGCTGATCGTCGACCGTTCTGCCCTGACGGAACCCAAACTGATCAGCAGATAGGATTTGGTTAGACTCAAGAAATTCATATAGGTTCTTAGCTATAATTCTTTCCAAAGTCTTACAACATACTGAAGTAAGACTGATTGGTCTATAATTAAGAGGAATATGTCTTGACCCCCTTTTAAATATAGGTACAATTTCTGATTTTTTCCACTCAACAGGCAATCTACCTTGGAGTAGGGACTGCCTGAAAATTAAGTAAAGCGGGACAGCCAAACCAGGACAAGACTTGAGTAGACAGGGATGAAGTCCATCAGGACCCATGCTTGAGTGAATATCCAGTGAGGCAAGTCTCATTCTTACCTCATCAAGAGATACTGACACACTGTTAATAGTTGCGCCCGAGTGTTGATGCGGGAAGGGTGCACCTGGGTCCCCAGTGGCATATACCGTACTGAAGCTAGAGGCAAATATATCTGCCATCTCTCCACAATCAGCAGTCAATGCACCACTGTCCAGCTTCAGGGGACCCACTGATGGTACTCCAACCTTTTTGTGCCTTATATATTGGTGTAGTAGTTTGGGCGATTCTTTCATCTTTTTAATAAGAGTTATCTCATACTGTATTTGTTGAGTCACATGGTAATTACGAAACATGTGGTTTAACACATTGAATCGCTCCAATGCAAGGTCGGCCTGTTGAGAATGTCTGCCATAGATTGATCTACTGTGCTTATAAGCCAACCAGGCATTTCTTCTATTAGACTTAAGGGAATTAGGAGGAGGGGCATGGGGCCGGTGGGGGCGATCAAGTGAAACTGGTATGTATTGGGTAATGAGGGATGCCACTACAGACTTAAGCCTGGAGAGCATACCATCTATAGACATGTCACTGAACTCAAAGTCCCAGTCAATATCCAGTAGGGAAGAGTTTATCCTGTTATATTTGCCTCTATGCCACGAATATTTAACTTGATGATTAAGACTGACTTCGACACCCTTTTCAAAATAATAATGCAGAGTTAAGGGGCAGTGACCACAGTTTGGGAAGTTGGGCAAAACTTGCACATCACCCACCCTATCATTCTCACTGGTCATAGTGGTCAGGATCAGCCAGAGTATTGCCAGAAGGTAAAAATGTTGGGCTCCTCATCCATTGGTTAAGAGACAGAGTGATAAAGCACTCCATAAAAAGATTATACAGGGGGGGATAGTTCTTAACCATGGCATAACTAAGGTGCCAAGGTATATCAGGGAGGTTGAAGTCGCCCAATATCAAAATTTCTTTTGAAGGACAAAAGTCAAGAAGGAATTGAACAAGCTGGACATTGTCAGTGTGTGTGTAGGAAGGAGGGCAATAGACTACCACTATATATAGATTAAAATCAAGCAAATGTGCTATGCAAACATTACTGCAGTCGGCTAAAATAGATATAGAATTTATGTGCTTTTTTAGATACATGCAAACACCATGCTTGCGAATGTTTCCAGGAGTGTCGGATCGAATTACATTGTAGTCATTAATGGAGACAAATGAGTCTGGTGTGTTCGGTAATAACCACGTCTCAGCAACACCAAATATGTCTATCTTGTGTTCTGTTAAAAAATCTGATAAAATATTTATTTTGTTAAAAATACTATTCATGTTGCAATAACCTATATTAAGATTCAGGAACAGCTTCCTAACACCAGAACACCGCTGACTTACTAGTTTAAATCAGGTACTACAGCTGGTGTAGTAGTCCCACTACCACTTGCTCTAACAGCAATTGGAATGACAGTGCTGTTGGGAGAGGAGTCTCGCACTGCACTAGAGGACTTACATCCAGCCAAAGAACCCATATAAAGTCCAACTGTAAGTGTAATAAAAAAAAAAAAATTCATACCTCCAGGTACACTTATATAAATTTCAAATGACACATTTGCCAGTGATTGCGTCAGTCAACACTCTACCAGCTGGTAGTATCGTACCTGACACTACCTGTGTCTTGCGGATATATATATATATATATATATATATATATATATATATATATATATATATATACGATAAGAAGGTAGCCTAGCTAGACTTCTGTCGAAGGGGGTTTGCCTGAGATTATAAGAGTCCTACAGTCCTCAAATGTTGCTTGACAATCACACTAATCCTTTACATGACACATAACAGTAAAGGTAACCGTCCCAGAAGAAGGTTGTAAGTGACCTAACTATAAGAAAACAAGCTTATAGGTAGTTACCTGGTAGTAGATAACTTTTCCATATAACAATAAAGGGGATATGTACGATAGTACTATAAACTCTCCCAAGCCCTATCCAGCACATGATCCAGCAGTGCCTAGTATGGAAAATTTTCCCTAGACTTGGGGAATTAGATGTAGCCAACCAATGGGGCAATTATATAAAGACTGTTCAAGAGTACATGGGGAAATTTCTACTAGATGAAATACTAATTATGGAGGTGTAATATAGATATTATACCTCCACATGATATCAATATTATCTGCAAGAGTAAAAGGGAATTTTTGTGGTAAAAAGGAAATTTCTGACGTTGAAGATGGGGAAATTTAGTCAAGCAGACATGGCACCACTGCTTTACTGCTCTCAGTCAACTATTCTGGATAAGCTGAAGGATCCAGCTAACAAGCTCTACCTACAGTTTCTTGACTTCATCTTGCCTCTCTTTAATTAATGACCTTAACAAAAAGATGCAGTCACAAAGTCCTCGGATCCATACAATGTATGAGTCAGTCAGCACTGTTTGCAGGACAATCATGGACTGTTATCTCAGAGACGACTATGTAAGGAAAACTGCTGTTTAAAATGTACAGTACAAAGATCCACCCAACTTTGTTCCTCTTCATAGAATATATTTGGGTACCAAAGTTACTGCAAAAGTTGAAAATAACACCCATGGATTATCAAAGCCTGAGCTAGAAGCTTTTCAGAAACGTTGTTTAAGTTTCCATTTAAAAGCTCCATATTTAAAAACATCAGCTTCATTCATCCCAGAGTAGTCATGAAAAGGAATGTACGTAGTTTCCATTGCATCACTAGCTAGTTTAGTTCCTGGGATAATAGGGCCTGCATGACAAGTTGAATGAGGTTGACAGAGAATGGAGGGTGTTAAGAAACACTGCTGAACTTAATGTTCCAGATAACATTGATGTTGAAATGTTTTGTCAAAACATTACAGAAATGAAAAGTGGTGATGATACACCAAGGTTTCCAAATTTGTCACATCTTGTTTCTGGTTTGCTCTGTCTTCCTCATTCTAGTGCCACAGCAGAAAGGATTTTATCTACTGTGAACAACCTCAAAACAAAACAGAGAAACAGACTCTCAACCAAACACTCGTTGGATTTCTTCATTCCAAACGGTATTTGGAAGATGTTACATGTGGCAGTTTTTCTGTTGAAGACAAACTAGTTAAGAAAATTACTCTAGCTATGTATGAGCGTGATGAAAGTGATTCTGATTAATCAGTTGTGATGGTACCTGCACTCTGTTTATTTTTCAAAATGTTCATCCTTCTCTAATAACCATTTTAATATTTTTTTCCTTCCAACGGCCCACGGGTCCATAAGAATTAATATAATTATTAAGTATAGCATTAAATATTTGATTTCCATTAAATAAATGTGTAGTAATGCATTGTATGTAACCTAATATATACTTTACAGTGGAATTTCACATTTATTTTAATATTTCCTATGAAATACAATGCAATATATAAAAAGGGGAATTCTGGGGAATTTTTCCCGAGGATTCAGCACAGATTCAGGGAATTTAAAAGTCCTCAGGTTGGCAACACTGTTACACTGTTCACATGTGGCAAAAGGAAACAGACGGTGTGGCAGGTGGACGGTGACTTGCTTCCCTATTTAACAGTACATTGTGGTTTTGTGCCTGCTCCTATTACCCAGTGGTCATCAGTGTGGCGGCGGGACCAGCAAACCTGTGATAATGTCGGAAAATAAGGTGGTTGGCAGGGCTTCCAGTTAAAACAGTTACAAAATGTTGAGAGTACTGGCGCCGCTACCAAAGAGGAAATTGGCCAGGTTTTCTCATTTTGCTGCGGTGAAACGAGCCAGGCCGGTTGGTAGCTGGTAGCCTTATATTCTGTATCCCTAGCTAGGTGTGGCTGTGATATAAGTGTGGTGGACAGTGGGTGAGCCATATTTCGGTGTGGTGATGGTGAGGATGTTGGTCATGACGGATGGTTAAGGGGCACAGAACTTATCAAGCTGGTTCAACGTTATTTGGTGTCTTTTATTTATATAGCCGTAAGAGGAAGGTAAATTTGTTTCTTCCTCTAAGGTGGTTGTGTTTTTGGTTCAGTTGTTTAGTCAGTTGGATTATCCATATGCCAGAAGTTCTGTGCATTTTTACAGAGATTTTACCAGAGATTACCTCATAACAAGCAAGAACTGATTAGATTGTAGGTGAGATGTGCTTCTTGCAATTTGCATTCATTGGTAACATAACATTATGAAGATTTCAGTCAACTACCCAAGACCATTACAGTATACAATATGGTATTTAACAGAAATAGGAGGATGAGCCATGGTGTACGCTATTGAAGATCAACCATACTGCTAAGAAGTAGGCTTCAAAAGTATTGGTAAATTTACAGAAGAACTGGGTTCACTATGTTGTATATTTTAGTATCATTATCCACTATTTTGGACCATTCTAAAACACTTTTATTCTTTGGTGTTACTTTCGGAGATGCCCCGTTTTCGAGATATGCCCCGTTTTACAATCATAATTTGGAAATTAGTCTGACCTCACCTGACCTGACCTAACCTAACCTAGACAACAGCAGACTACCGGGACCTAACCTGGGCAAACTACCGGAACCTAACCTGGGCAAACTACCGGGATATAACCGGTGTAAACTATCATAAAGTGACTAGGGCAATTTCCCAGGACCTATCCGGATGTGGTAACACTGCGCGATCCTAGCCAAAAACCCAGTTATTCTGTAATAATACCAAAGTATTTCATCATCTCCCCATCATCTTGTTATGGATGAATGTTATGAGATAGGCAGTTAACAAAAGTCTGAATACAGTACAGTTAAAAATAACACGAGGGAGTGCCTGGAATATGTGTGTGAGGCGTAACTGACATCCGGATCTGAACAGCTTTGTTTGCTTCTAAAAGCTACCCTGCATCGGAGAAGCAGGGTGTGGTCTGTGACTAACCATATGTTAAGTAAACAGGTTATGCAACACAAAAGTTAATCATTTTATGATTCTCTAAAAATGCATACCATACAGTACTGACAATAATCACATTCCTTCTTTCACAAGCACCTATATGCTATATGAGATTTGCTTCAAAATTTGATTTCTGTGCAATGTGTTGAACATCCACAGTATTATTAGTTATTTTTAGTTACTAGAGAATACTGTCCTTCTTAATTTAATATTGCATCTCGATGTATACGCCATCCTTGCCAGTTCATGTTTGAATGTCTTTTAGATACGGTAATTAATATAAGTTGCTACAATGGGATCTCAAAATTGTTTCTGTTACCGTTCATTATACTTCTTCTTATACCATATCCACTGCAATTGCAGTACTGTATAATGCCTCTAGTCCAGGTACGGTAGTTAGCCGAGGTCCAGATTAGGTTAGGTCAGGTGTAGATAATGCTAGAAAATAATTATAAACAGTTTAATACAGTACATCCTTGCTCATGATTTCCCCTACTCACCCCCATGATTGAAAGGGTAGGAGGGAGGACTAAAGTTATATGATTTTAAATACATCATTTGCAATAGAAATGTCTACTAAAATGCTCAGGATGCAGCATAAATAACAGCAGGTAGGGAATGGGAATATTAGTGACATTTGTTAAAACATGTACAGTATAATTATGTGATGGTACTCAATATTGTATATGATATGCTAAGTTACAATATACCTTTAGATAGCTTGATCCTAGCCTAATTCCTTAATTCCATTTGACTCACAGGTTTACAAATAGTTTACAAATGGGCTAAAAATAAACATTACCGTAGTAAATCTACAAACATGAGTAAATTAGAGTTGGATTTAATTAGCCTGGAGGAGCTGCTAGCTCACCAGAGCTATGTTTGTGGCTACCAGCCTACTCGAGCTGACTGGGATGTATGGAAAGGGCTGGACCAGATCTCCCTGACTCCATGTAAGGTACACACCACGAGGTGGTACCATCATATTGCCTCCTACCATACCGAGGCTGACTGCTGGCCAGAGGCGTCGTGTACTGTGGTATGGAAGGGCTCGATTTGTGATGGCACGGAGAGGATGGGAAAACCAGCAGATGATGAAAGAAAGAGAGGAGTGGTGGAGAATCAGAAGCGTGATGAGGCAAGAGAAACTAAGAAGGCAGGGAAGATTGTTGATGTGGAGGTGAGGACCCACATTTGGGAAATAGGAGAATGGGGGTCGTCTGCATACCTATTATAGTCCCTTTTCTCTTTCTTAAATAAATGAGGCTTATTGCACAACAAGTTAACAAGGAACTAATTTAAAGTATTACTAGATATAAAACAGTCACAGTGTGTATGTTTTAAGTGGAGGGTAATGTGAGGGATAATTTCAAAGTATTCTATCAATAAATTATTACTGTACTGGGAATGGCACCTTTTGAATTTGCATTTGGACTAGCTTAATACTAAACAACTTGTATTATATTCAGCTAATAAATCACCAGTAAACCTGGGCTGAAATGAATTTCTAGCTTTGCTTACAGATTTAGAGAATTTTACAATTATAGTACAGTATGTACATACAGTGGCTTGTTTTTAGTTTACAGTCTCTTAATGAGTCCAGTGAACATGCAGATAGATTACTGTACTGTTAAATTATTTAAGAATCAGTATTTAATTCATTAACGGTAATGAATTTACTGTAATTATGACAATGAATTGAAAGGTAAATTTGATTGGTATACAGTAGAAGATACATACTATGGATAGCATAGTTCCAGAGATAACCTATGGGTAAAGTATAGATATTTAAATAATCAAATTGTAAGAATCATTGCAATATTTTTAATAATGAGACTAGATTGCTTTTTCTGAATTTTGAAGGTTTCATAGAAGTTCATTAGTGGTAAAGTGTTTATTAAACATTTCTGACAGAGAGAAGGGACTGTGTCATATGGAGGGAAGTTGGTCTCTGTGGCTATTATGATTTTGCTTTCCACTGCCAAGCCTTCATTGTGTTACTTTAGGGACCCTGTGATGTAGTAAAAAAATTGGAGGTAAATGAGTTCTTCAAATATTGCCACGAAACACCACCTATATGGAAAGAGTGTTTCATGGCATAGTCTGGAGGAATCGGAAGCCTCCAGTTCTCATACATGATCACAGGGTCCGTAACTGACTGTATCATTACCAGACTACACTCCTCTGCTCACCCCTGCATCTGATAGGCTAAATATATATAAATGTCTTCAGAGTTATGTCAGTAAATTGCACTGCCCTAAGAGTGAAATGAATCACAACTATGAAGGCCAGCTTCCACTATTTATATGGTATAGCTTTGTGATAGGACTTATGATGTACGGTATGGCTTTGTGTATATGATTGTATTGAATAGAGAGCTCACCCACTGTGGCTACCATGCATGAAATTTTTTTTTTTGCCGTATTTTAATTTAATTTTGTGATTGCCATTTGAGCACATAAAATATTTTCTATTCATGTTGAGTTTTACCATACGAATAGCTTGCCAGTTAGTCTTATGTCGTCTTGCGTTAGTTGGAGGCCTTCCTCAAAATGTATACTGTAGACATTCAATAGACCATTTGCATAAAGCTATCTCTTTTTTAGTTTTGGATTTTGACCTTGTCTGTTGCCAACACACATCACAGTATATCTGAGATGTAATTGCAGTGTCTGTATGACTTTCTTTCTTTAGCGTTGATCAACAGCTAAGTATTCTTTTTATATCTAAAATATACAACTGAATTTTGTCTTCTGTGATATAAATGCATGAGAAGTTTTGTTGCCATATGAAGGTGTACTTTGTGGCATTGGTATGTAGTGTTGTACAGTACCGGTACTGGTTTAGCTGTTCAATCTAGTACAGTATACTGTAATGACCTCAAGTCTCATCACTACAATACTTGCCTATGAATAAAGTTGACAAACCTTGGACCATGGCTATAATATCTGTTATCTTGATATGCCGATTGTAGAGCTGCCTAGTACTATACTGTTTGGCTGTTGTCTTGTGTATGAACCTGAATTTTGAACTTGCAGTACTAGTGGGAGTGATGGGTTGTTTCTCATGCTATATTTAAATATTAAGTGTTGTCTTACTAAATTTGTTGAATTTAAAATTTTGTCTTTTTATTATGATGTTATCAAGATTCCTTATTTTCTTTTGTTATGGTATTTCTTCTTGCATCTGCATTATTGGTAAATTGTCTTGAGTGTGCGGACATTACCCGTGTTATACAAGTACAGTAAATTATTTGTTCTGTCTTGTACAATTGCAGTATTTTATGTCCAGTTGCTATTTATTTTTACTGTAAACCAATTTTGCTGGAAAAAAGTTTAAATAGAAATAAGTTGTGGTTTCAAATATGTCTGTGCAGTTTGCACACTGGCACATGTTTTCAATAGTATTGTACCAATAATATTTTTATGGTACCATATCAAAAAAGTACTGTATACTGTACTCATTTAGGTATTAGTATTGATCATTATATAGGTGGTTTATATATTCTACAAAACCAGTTTGCAATGTCTGTCAATCTGTAACATTGTGAAACCTTACGATCAGAGGCACTCATGTTTTACCCACCAGTTGGCTTTAAGTATATTTGTCAAGGCTTGAAGAGGACCAGTTGGCTAGTATACACTTTGTAATATCGCCCGCTACATTTATAAAAGGTTAACACATAATTCACACTGGCATGCTGTGTGGCATGATGAAATGTGGGTTTCACTGACCATGGATACCAGTACGGACTGACAGACAGCAAGACATTCGAAATTACTAAAAGAAAATACAGTACAGTACACTAGTAATTTACTTTGTTTTAACTTTTAAACCTAGCAATGTACTAAAGAAAATAAGGGACTGTACTAATAGCTAGTTACCTTTTTCATAGCTGTTTTTTACTCCTCATGGAAACATGGGGAAAATATAATCACCTCTACTGTATTATTCCTTTGAAATATCACATGATACATACTCTTGACAGGGAGGAAAGAAGAAAGGTGGCGATAGTGGAAAGACTAGTGGTGTAGCAGAACTCTCACCTTGGCCAGACTTCATCCAGGCTCGCCTTGCTCTCTGGGATAAACTCAAAAAGGAAGCTGATGATGCTGTTGCTGCTAAGGTTCCCGAGCCTATCACTGTGAGTCTGACATTTAGTTGGTCTGGGTGCTCAGTATAGGTAGGTGGTGTAATGGGTGACTTTATCTCTGCTGCTGCTAACTACTGAAGATAGAAATAGCATAATTCAATATACATTGTCATTTTGACATAACTGTAGAGCTGTTTCATTTTTGCTAACCACTAATCTCGTCCATTTCAAATTTTCCCTTTTAAAAATATTAAGGTAAAAGTATTGTAGTATTATGTTTTATATTATTACAGATAAAAGATTTACAAAAATATAAGTATTGTGTTGGTATCAAGTTCAGGGTGTGTGTCTTTTGACATGGTACATATGATATGACAGGAATACACTGTAGGCCTACAGTACATATTTTATCAAAGCTGTGGCATAACAGATCATTAAAATTACATGACATTGCATTTACTAGCCTAACATCTTAATATGTGGATATTAGATTACGCTCCCAGATGGGTCTACAAGGGATGGAAAATCATGGCGCACAACCCCATTCGAAGTGGCTCTGGGCATCTCTCAGGGTCTGGCAGAAAATACTGTGGTGGCTAAAGTCAACGGAGTTGTCTGGGACCTAGACCGACCCCTGGAGACAGACTCAACACTACAGCTCCTCAAATTTGATGATGATGAGGCTAAGGCGGTAAGTAGTGGTGGTTTAGGTTGTTATTTCAGTTTCCTGAGTTATGAATATTTTTACAGTACTGGCCTACGCTCTTGTCTAGAAATTAACACATAACTGGAAATATCTCTACTTTTCTCCCGAGGCTCGTGCACCCTCCTTGAAATCGCTCGCCCCCCCATAGGGTGGCGCACCACCCAGGTTAAGAACCACTGGTCTAATGCAAAGTATTTTTATTTGGTAAATATAATATTACAGTTGGTGAAGTTATTAAATGAGTGGAGATATGTCTCTGAGTAACAGTTTGATGTGATATCAACAGGTGTTTTGGCACTCATCTGCACACATGCTGGGTGAAGCCATGGAGAGAATCTATGGAGGGCACCTGTGTTATGGTCCACCCATTGAGGAGGGCTTCTATTATGACATGCACTGTGAAGGTAAGTGGAATAATTGCAAACAATATTAACCCCCCACAGGGCAGGCGATGCAGCAATCAACTTAAACCATGACCAGGCAATAATGCATTAAACCCTTTATTCAGCCATGCACAGTAATTCTTAACCTTAAAAAAAAAAGTTAATTATCGTGTTCAACGTAGTAACCCTTAAAGACCGAGTTGTGTTGATCAATGCACTAGATATCCGATACACTAGATATCCTGATGGGGCTCGATCGAGCATGAGCTACAACAAATTGCATAGGCTCTATACAGCCTCGGCGATGGTACCACTGGAAAGGCCTGGGCTAGAACTAGGGGATTGACTTTAATAACACTGACTCTAGTCTGCATGGGCTGGTGGGCAGAGCTTAGACCATACCCCAGCCACCCCAACCCTCCCCTCTCTCGAGGCCTTGTATGACTCTCCCTGTCAACCTATCCCCTTTGCTCACTCCCCTCCCCTTGTCCAGTCAAAGAGGAATATATTTGGAGTGCATGAGTACTTACGATGAACCACTTATTAGGCCGCATGCACGTATATATGCAAATGTACCCTCTTGTATGCATGGGAATGTGTTTTGTGATGTAATTTTATATATTTTGATGTTTTGTTCACTGCAGGTGAGTTCAGACATATACAATTACACTGTATAATTACATGTATAATATGCCTTACAAAACACTAAATTGTGTACACACTTATTTTTGTAACGTGTTTGGGAGCAATCATTTTATTTTTTTCGGATTTTGACACGCTGCCATACGCAAACCAGTGGACTTAACCACTTAGCCGTGGGCATTATCTATCACGGCAGCTCTCTCACCTGGGCCTCTCTCCCGCACTCGCGGTCACTATGTAAATAACATATTTGACGGCTAATAGCTTGTAAACCACTCAAGCTACATAAATAAATGATACAGGATATTGAAGTACAAACCTTTAGCTGTCTCCTGATGTACTTGTGAAGGCTAAAATGACATCTGTAGGATGGGTAGCCACCTCACAATGACATCAACTCAAAATTTACTTTTACACTATTTACTATATACTTACATATCTAAGTATATTACCACTATTACACCGAGAATATGAATTTTTGTTCTTAAATTGACTTGACATAACCTCATCGAATGTAACTTGATTTTTATAAACATAACTTCTTTACCTTTGACAGTTGCTGGAGTGTCGGCTCTGGACTTCCCTGCTGTTGATGACCTGGTAAAAAAAATTGCAAAGGAGAAGCAGCCATTTGAGCGTCTAGAAATGAAAAAGGAGGACCTGCTGGAAATGTTCAAGTATAATAAGTTCAAGGTAGGCTTGACTAAGAAAAATGCCGTAACCAGGAGAAGGTTGAAGAGTGGGATTAGAGATATGGAGGACATTCAATTTCTATTTAGTAAAACTTTTGTAATGCACATTACATAAATAGGAAATCTGTTCTGGCATAGAGCATGAAAGATGCAGGGTAAGAGGTGATATGATTGATGCATTTAAATGGATGAGGGTTTAACTTAGGAGACTTAAGCAAGGTATTAAGAGTAGGTAGCCAAGGTAGAACACACTCAAATGTTTTCAAACTAGAGAATACCTATTTAAACACGAAATTGGAAAACATTAGTTTGGGAATAGAGTTTGGTGATGGATGGGTCTATCTAAGTGAAGATTTGAGCGTCCTCTACCTCCCATAGCTTGCTCTATCTTCTCTCCTACTTATTGTTCTTTCCTACTAATAAGGCTTGGGGATGTGGCGATCCCAGCACCCACCATCAGCGAGGGGGGACTTTGCCACCTATCGGTGCTGGTGCAGTCATCCTCAGAGGAGGGGGTCTGGGTACTCCCATCCTCTGTTATAGGCGCAGGGATGTAGCGACCCCATTGCCCATTGTTTGCGGTGCAATGGCCACGGATTGAGGGGCACGAAGAACCCCACCTCTGTAAGATTTCCCTTGGATATTTCGTCATGGAGCACAATAGTGTTACGTGACGGGGCTGCCACTATCATTAGAGATGAAAGCCTGGTGTATGTATATATATATGGGAATAGAGTAGTGGACGAGTGGAATAAGCTACCAAAAGAGGTAATAAATGTAAAAACACTGAATGGTTTTAAAAATAGGTTGGACAGATGCATGGACTCAAAGGGATGGGACTAAATCAGGAGCTGCCAAGAACTGGGCCAACAGGCCTTCTGCAGTATCCTAAATTCTTATGTTCTTATGTTATGTATAATCCCTAAAAACTGCGAAGCCCTCACTACCACCTCAATTCTGGGCCAAAATTTTCAGCCTGCAGAAAAATTTGAAGTTACACAACCGGCATAGGTATGTACGAGTCTTCTATATAAAATATTTACCTCACAGCAGAAGGTCAAAATTAAAAAGAAATAAAAATAATAAATTTTCCCTGATATATGAGCAATTACTGTACTGTATGGTAAATTTACTTAAATTTTTCCACTGAATATCCTTTCATAAACTATTGAAAGAATAGACTACACATGGCTATAAGCATAAAGTGATGAAGAGTGGCACTAGAAGAAAAAATATGTAGTATTATATTGAGAGAGAAAATTACATAGTTAAAGACATTAGTACTTTAAATGATGTTGAATATTTGGCTGGAGAGGTGGAGGGAGTGTGTATGGACTCTTTGGTAGAAGGGAGGAAAAAGGGAGGAGATAGCCACCATTGTTGCCACATGACATGGGGGGGTTGTAGGAGAGGGACACCCCCTCAAAAGGCCAACAGTTTAACTAATACCACAGGCTATGCTGTACAAGTTAACCCTGGTAAAACAGTGGCTAGATATAGCACAGAGCATTTTTGAGGGCCAGAACAATATCATTTGGACTCGGATCATGTCCCATAGGAAGTCATATGTTTGGAAGTGTAGAGGGCACTCACAGATCTGAAGAAAATCTTACTTTAAAGTGAAGGATGCAGGACAGAAAATGAACAAAATAGCTGCTGTGTTATAGTCCCCTGGACCTACCTCATAGTTACACATAGTAGTATCATAAGACTGCCATTTTCGCTCACCATAAATATTTCTAATTTAATCACCTACACCCATAAATATTGATCAAAGAGTAAAGCCAACTGCAACGCAAAGTAAAAGATTTTTTTTTTTTTTTTTTTTTTTTTTTTTTTCTACACAACCAGCATCCGAAGATTTATTTTGCAGAATTCTTATTGTGGGATAGGGTACAAAGTTAATTGTAATATACAGTAAATCCTCGCTAAGTTGGATCAATTGGGAGAGACCCTTGTCGAGTTATCCGAGATATCCAAGGGTTTAATTTTGATGCATACAACTGGCTGCCTGTATACCCGCCCTCAAAACTACATGAGATTTCACTCGTATCTCTGGTTCCCGTACACAGCTGCGCGCACACAAAAACATGACAATTTTACAAAAAAGGGATATAATACTGCAGAAATATCTAATACTGTAATGTATATTAACATGAAATAAAGTACAGTACATGTATCAGTCCATTTCTTAATAACAACACCACACCTCGTATCTCTGGATCCCGTACACCGCTGTGCACACACAAAAACAAGACAATTTCACATAAAAAGGGTATAATACTGCAGAAATATATCTAATAATGTATATTATCATGAAAACTCCGAGTTGGCTAGCAAGTCGTTGTGCTGCATTTCGAAGCCTCTTACTGGTACTCCCTCGGCTCTCTCCTGGACATACCACTTGTATACAGCTTCATCCAATTTTTCATGTTGAAGTTTACTTATTCTATACACTTCCTTGCCCTTTCCACCTTCAATTTTCCTCAGCACTTCCCTTATTTGATCTTTTGACTTAAGAATATCGTGAAGAGTTGACCTCTTTACATCAAATTGATCCATGAGTTGCACCTGCATGGCTCCTTTCTCATGAGCCTCAATGACTAATAATTTATTTGCCTTACACATTTTCTTTAATTTTCTGTTTCTATAGGAAGTAGAAGTCACAGTCTTACTCTTGGAAGCCATCACAACCAATTAAAGGGGCACAAAAGCACTAATAAATCTTGGGAAGGGCAACAAGGAATACAGTGTACAGTACTGTAGAGGGCGAGTATGATGGATCCTTCCAATAGATAGGCGCACGTTTAACTGACTCATTGTGTGTGAGAGCGGATTCAGCGGAGAGAGGAAAGAGCCTGGGTGGCTGTAGGCCTATGTGATGACGCAGTCGGATAATTCCTACGTAAGTTGGATATACTGTACATCCGAGTAATAGATAAGTGTCCGAGACACTGATGATGTCAGAGTTATCCGATATCCAACTTATGAGGGGCCGACAGCGAGAGTTTACTGTATTAAGATGTTCTGTGCTTAGGTGACATTTTCATTGATTAATGCTTTCAAATAATGGCTGTGCATGTGCTCGTTGCAGGTAAGGTTACTGGAGGAAAAGGTGAAGACACCCACCACTACAGTCTACCGGTGTGGTCCTCTTATTGATCTGTGTCGTGGTCCCCATGTCAGACACACCGGCAAGGTCAAGGCTTTTGCAGTGAGTACCCTCTCTTGGCATTATCCTTGTGTTTCAAGGTTGTCTATCATGTATGGTCCTTTAAGGTAGGGCTGCTACATAAAGAATATTATTTTTGTATGGGTGGACAAGTTTCTAGCCCTGATATAGCATAATTGGCACATTCGAACATTTTTTGTATGAGCAAATGGACCATTAACATGCTGTGACTAGAATAAGACCGGTAAAGCAAATTTCAATTCAATCAAGCCACTAGTTTGAAAGTTATATCCAAAAGTATAAATGTGACTATGAAACCCCTGATTTTGACAGGTAACCAAAAACTCTGCTTCATATTGGGAGGGTAAGAGTGATGCTGAATCCCTCCAGCGAGTGTATGGCATCTCCTTCCCGGACCCCAAGATGCTAAAGGAGTGGAAACACTTCCAAGAAGAAGCAGCCAAGAGAGACCACCGTAAGCTTGGTAAGTGAGGAAAAGACAAGGGGAGACAATCATAACAAACTTAGATTTCATCCTCATTCTTTCCAGTTTAATGTAAAATATATCCATTCCTTACCTTCATCTTTGACCTGGATCCACCAAAATTGATTAACTTTTTCATTTCATAATGTCCAGTTATCCTGTAAAGTTGAATCAAAATCCATACCGGTATGTCATCATCATCAGTACCCCATTTCCCTATTTTCAAGGGATGGGGAGGCTCTAGTGCCATTGCAGGACCCCTGACAGGCAAGGGTTCCAACTCTGAGGCTATTCAAGCTTTTGGTGGGGTCATTGTTTGAGAGCGGTGTCCCCAACCCTCACTCACCCCCCTGTATCGTAGGGGATACAAGATCCATATGTAAGGGTTTTTTTTTTTTTATTGTTTATTGACCAACCAACACACAAACATAAGTGAAAACATAACCTTCTGAAAACTGTGTGAAGGTAGTAAACAGTGAATACTGAAAGGAGAAGAAAAAAGAAATGAGATAGCACAGTATAGTACTAGAATAGCAATGATTGTAAATGATTGTAATATAAGGGGTAATCGATACAGTAAAGGGTAAGGAAAATAATATTATGTGAAGGAAAAAAAAACATTCTCCCGTCTGTTTTCATTACCATAAAAGTTTTAACATTCCAAATAATTTTTAACTGCTCTGCTGAGGTGCTGAAACCCCAAATTCCTTAAGGAAAGAAGAAAGCTACAAAAATACAAAAATTAGGTGTCCAAAGCTGAAGACTTTAGAAGGCCGAACTGAGTTGAAAGTCGTCGCTGATGAATACAGTCACTACCAGAATATTTTCCTTTTAACCACTAGGCTTTTTCTGAATAGGTTTAAAACCTACCCCAGTACTATAGGAAACTTCCCTGAAAGTTTGATGGTATCTGGTATGGTCTAAGAGAAGTTAGGTTCGGACATTTTCCAAAATCTGGGGCACTGGAACTGAGGTTGACCACTATGCTAGTTCTAAACAGGTTTAAAACCTACCCCAATACTGTAGGAAACTTCTCTGAAAGTTTGATGATAATATCTGGTATTGTCTAGGATTTAAATTCGGACATTTTCCAATATCTGGGGGCACAGGAACCGAGGTTGACTACTATACTAGTTCTAAATACTGTAGGTTTAAAACCTACCCCAATACTGTAGGAAACTTCCCTGAATGTTTGGTAATGATATCTGGTATGGTCTAGGAGGAGTTAGGTTTGGACATTTACTAAAATCTGGGGCACAAGAACCGAGCTTGACCACCAAACCAAAAAGCTTTCTAATATCAGGGGCAAGAAATATGTCTGAAAATTTAGAAGACTCGCTTTGATTTCGAAATTATTAAGCTACATATCTGAGATCCAGATACCGTGGAAACTTGTACTCTACTGAGATTTAATTACATGGGCAATAACTTACATTTGTAAAGAGTTTTTCTTGGAGCCTCACTGATTGAAGGCCTTCCCATGTTGACTGTTCTCTTTTTGAATGCTACTACATAATGGCCTTTCCCTATACACAGGTACAGTCATGCCCAAAAGTCTGGCATATATCTCAATCCTAAGTAACCCTGAACCAGTGAAGCTGAAACTACTAACACACATTCATATTTCTGCCAGTTCAGTAGGCCTATATATATTCATTGGTTCAGAACAACCAGGGTTCATGAGCTGCTCCCAACTTTTGGCATGACTGTACAGTCGGCAAAAAAAGTTTTGTTACCACCCCTACGTTAATTTTAACATGGGTAAGCCCGGTAGGGTTGGTACTCCGCCGACATGCAGCTGTGACTCGTGTCATCCGGGACATGCTGGACGGGAATTGTCATTGCCGCGGCAGTGTCAACTTTTTTATATCAAAAGTTTAGCTGATTTTAAATTAAATTTTGAGTGTTGAAGAACTCTTACCATTTAACTATTCATTATTAAACATAAGGAAATGCATTTGAGTATTTTAGAACAAGAATAACCGTGAAATACCCAGAAAAAATAGCACTGCCTTAAAGAACGTCATTCCTGCTTGGCTGCCCATGACACACTGAGGGGCATTGGCCAGGGGCACGGATTCATGGAGGCCGGAGGGTGGCGCAAGTATGACACTCACCAGTCAGGTGTACCAACATTACATCACACTGTTTTAGGGGGATGGTAACGAAACTTTTTTTGCCGACTGTACATGTTGCCCTTTGTTCTTGAGAGGAGTTACAAACATGTTCCAGCAGGTATAAGTCAGTAGTGTTTTGTTCAACAGGTGTGCAGCAGAAATTGTTCTTTTTCCATGAGCTAAGTCCCGGATCATGTTTCTTCACCCCAAGAGGTGCCTACATCTACAATACTCTGTTAGACTTCATTCGCTCGGAGTACCGCAAACGAGGCTTCAAGGTATGTGTCTTATTTTATTTTGAGATATTTTAGATAATTGAGAATTGAAATTCCAGCTGAATGTTCAGCTTACTTTTTTTTTTTTATACGGCTACCATCCACTCAACTTGTAGTCTTTAGTTATAATATCTGAAACTTTTAGTTTATTCAATGCCAAAAACCTACCCAACTAGTTTGTTGGATCTTTATTTTAACCTCTCATAGATAATCTCAGATGGAACACTGCTTGACAGTACTTATACTGCTTGTATGCTTTTCCTTTAAATATTTTGAAGCTTGATTCCTTCCTTCAGTCTCTATTTCATCCCCCAATAAACCTTCTTGTGGAGCAATTCCATAACTCAAACTCAGGCCATCCACTGTGTAATCATCAATACTCCATATCCTTTTTTATAAGGGACCTCTTCTTTCAATTAAACTACCATCATGATGCCCTTTACATGTTTTCTAAACTTACCTGCACCAAAAAAGAAAGTGGAGTACCAGATTTTTATATATATATATACACACAGTAAAGTCCCACTTCTCGCCAACTGTCATCTCGCCACCTCTCCCCAAATCTCCCAAATTGCAACTCTCGCCATCGAGTCTGGAATCTCGCCACCGTTCAACCGTTTGAATCGACCGCACAAACCGACTAGAGCCGAACGTTACCGAGCCAAGCCGAGGCAATCTCTCTACCACCTAGGTTCCTGCGAAAGTAGGGGGTAAAATGAGAAGTTGTAGGAAGTTTGTTTGTTCATTTTATTTTCTAGCATTTCAATCCACCACCATGACATTGTAGCGTTTCACAAAGGGGCCACACCTCAGTCACCTGCCCTCACCTCACTTCACCTCACCTCCCTTCACCTTACCTCCCTTCACCTTACCTCACCTCACTTGACAGGGATAGGCCTAGGTCACACCATATATAAGCAGCCTGTAGGACCCGCGTGTACACTAGTAGCACTAGTTCACCAGTCGCCTGTGCGTGTGTTTGTCGGTTGTGTCGACCATCGTGTTTTTATCAGTCGGTTTCGTATACAGCCATTATCTCGCAAATATAATTAGTAAATTTGTGCGTGAAATGTTTGATAGTGCTTAATTGGCAAGTCAAGGTTTTGATTGTATTTTTCCCCATAAGAAGTTGTTTTCAAATCTCGCCATGCTATTTTGGTCCCTATTAGTGGCGAGATGTGAGACTTTACTGTATATATATGTATATATATATATATATATATATATATATATATATATATATATATATATATATATATATATATATATATATATATATATATATATATATATATGGTCATAAATTCGGCATATCTCAGTCAATTATGGATTTCAGTAATTTTTCCCCTAAAGACCAGAGATGGGATACTCAAAATATTCAAAGGTGCCATTGCATTTTGCCTTTTCTCAAAAGACCCATACTCAAAACCTCACCTGGGCAAGGCCATCTTGGAAACAACTGCTAGTTATCAC
Source organism: Petrolisthes cinctipes (assembly GCA_033782935.1). Classification (NCBI taxonomy): domain Eukaryota; kingdom Metazoa; phylum Arthropoda; class Malacostraca; order Decapoda; family Porcellanidae; genus Petrolisthes; species Petrolisthes cinctipes. Next base: position 63,484 of record JAWQEG010002421.1, on the reverse strand, counting down.
CTTGGAGCTACGGCTGCAACAGAGGTTTCTTATCGATGAAAAGGCGATAGCTTCTGGCTAGCACAGTGCTAGAGTCTGCGGCTGCAATTCTGCGGCCCAGCGTTCGATCCTTGCTTGGGACACGATAAAAATCTTTCACTGATGCCAGAGGTTACCACCCCTGTGAGCAGGGGGTGGGGGGTTTGAGTCAGCTGTCTGAGGTCTTCCTGCTTACGCAGCCATAGCCGAAGCTGACTCGGGTCTCACGTTTGTGGAGAGGTCTTTGGGCCACTCATCATCCTTGTGATGCGTGCTATAGTTGTGTTTCATTACACACAGTGTGTGCTACACTCTGTCCCATTGACTGCCACTCATTGGCGGACCTTTAACCTTTTTGATAAAACCAAAACAACAATATGTTGACGATGAATGTCGCTCTCTTCACTCCTAATTAGATGTAATACTGCCTCAATCCTTAAGAGTGGAATGGTTGGTATAGATTATAGTTATTGGGTAGCAAATTATGATACAATAAACGAGAAGAAATATACTGTATCTGCATGGGTATCAGTTACATAATTATACCAAATGTTGCATGCTGATGCAGCCATTATTATGGCTATTAGAAGTCGAGCGGAAACTTTTGGCCATCATCATGTACAGGTACACTCGACCCTCGATTTAACAGATTAGTCTGTTACTTGAAAATGTTGTCAGCACTAGGTGACAGTGTGGCATTCCCACCCAACACGCAAGTAGTAATAGTTGTTAAAGTTCAAGCTGTCTGGCTGAGCAGCCCCGAGCCCCTGAGGAAGACCATGGCCTGAACTGGCCTTTACCACAGAGAATGTGTGTTATGTTGTTGGCGAGTGTGGTTGTGTGCATTGCAGTCTTCCATAATGTATTTAATAGAATGGGGTGCTGTGATGCATCCCGGACAGGTGTCCACAATGGGTCCATCCAGCTTCTGATATGTCAGAAGGGCCGGGTGGTAGCCACATCACAGCCAGGCCAGGTAGACTCTGTTCCCACAGGGAAGGGAGGATTCAGATGGGTGGATGTCAGGAGGTCTTGCAAGCAGCTGAGTGTTGTTCTTGAGTGATTGGATGGATTGTTGAGTGATTTGAGTATGAATATGATTCTGGAGACTGGTTTGGGGTGGGCAGGGGAGGGTGGAAGAAGAGATGATAGTTGTTGTTGATGTTCTCCCGGGGCAGAATGGCCTCCTGCCCCACAGACCCCTGGTACACTCTGGTCGCAGTGAAAACACAAATTAAAATAAAGGAGGGGCTGGCCCTATATGCCTGGGCTACCGAAGCACATCCCAAGGAAATGGGACCAGAGCTTACTGGACCAGGGAGTCTGGGGGCCTCCGACCGCCAGGGAGATTGGGGGGAAGGCTTTGATCCCACAGCCAGTGCTGTGGGCCCAAGTCCACGTTACCACAAGAGCTACAAGTGGGGCCGTACCTTCCATGAGACCAGCCCTGAAGGGACCATAAGGGGAGGGAGTTTACACTGCTGCATGCAAAGGGAAATGCACCCCCATGTGCTGGCGGTCCACACAGCAGTGAAAAAAAAAAAAAAAAAAAGGCCTCCGGTTGCAGCACACCTCACGTGGATTTTTAATCCATGTGGGCAGATCTCGTCAAATCCACTAGAAAGTGACCAGATCCTACAATAATCTTTATTCTAGCCCTGTGGGGGATAACTAATATTCACAGAGAATAAAGTCAGCCCCACTGGGCCCAAGAGATGATAGTATTTGTGTATGGTATCATGTACTGGGTGTTGTATTGATGTTCCTTGGCATGTGTGGGTGTTCTGCCATGTAGTGTAGTGGATGGTGTGAGTTTCTGGAGGCTGAAGCAACTGTTTGGGTGCCTCTCATGTCAAAGTGGTCCTTGATCTTGAGGACTTTGGTTTCATGGTGTAGGTGATCTGTGGGTTTGGTAGCTGTACAGCCTGTGATTATCTTTAGGGCTCTGTTCTGTATGGCCTGTAATTAAAGTTACTGATATGCTGAAAGAATGGTAAATTTTCTTACTGGTAATCATTCATATATAAATTGTCATTCTTTTGTCATTTGTCCTGTCACTGGCGGTGTGTTTCCCTCGTGCCACCTCTGTAGCCCAGGCCTTTTTCAAGCCTCTTGCTCAAAATATAAACAACACCTTTGACGACTAATAGTGTGTAAACTACTTACGCTACATGAATAAATGATACGTGATATTGAAGTAAAAACCTTTAGCTGTCTCCTGATGTACTTGTGAAGACTAAATTGACATCTGTAGGATGGGTAGCCAGCTTAGAATGACCACAACTCAAAGCTCACTTTTACACACTGATTAATCATAAAACGTGTCAGAATCACATTTTTCAACACAACCATATGAAATATAATGTCACTGTCGTTTTTACTAACTTATTTGGAAATTTGCACAAAAGCAGAGTACTGAAAATACATCCTCACACGCTGATTGATATTGCTACATTGGCAAAACAAGGCTGGTGTGCCTCGGGGAAGTGTCTTAGCACACACACCCTCTGTTGTCTGCCTAATCAAGTATGTCGGGGCGCGCAAATTTAAAACCGCTGTTGATTTATGTCGTCACCCGCGGTTACCCACACTTGTTGGTGGTGTCAACTTATGTCATCATCTGCAGTTTAAGGGTTAATGTTTATGTCCATTATCCACTCTGTGAAATACTAGATTGTGATTGGTTTACATTTCCTAAGCTTACTTTGATAGGTCCCCTGAAATTGGCTGGAGTATCATAAAAGCGCCTGTTGAGGATTTGTCACTTTATTGCCGAAAGGCACACCAAAGGGAGCTTTGATATTTTTTGAGTATCGGAATTGCACCATATTGAAAGGCACATTTTGAGTATCCTACCCCAGTCCTGAATTGGGGGGGGGAATGAAGCGACCCTAGCTTTAGAAGTTTAGAGGTATGCAGCTCCATGAGATACTAATAAAAATGAATTTTTTGAAGTTTTGAACTCCAGTGTAGAAACAGTATTGTTCTAAGAGTAAATTACATTTACATGTACAGTACTTTTTTTTTTTTTTTTTTTTTTTTTTTTTTTTTTTTTTTCTAAAAGAGATTGAATTGTATTACTGTTCAGGTGTATCAATGATAATTGGGAAATTACTGTTTTTCCTTATATAGTAGATTACATTTGATAACATTAAAGCATGTCATATAGATAATTTATTGAAATAATTATCAAGTAATAATAATAAATAATTATTAAAAAATAAAGTTGTTGTTGTTGATGTTCTCCCGGGGCAGAATGGTAATAATGAATACTTTAATTATGAAAAATATTGTAAAAACCTTGCTAAAAGAGTATCTTTGCAGGAGGTAGTAAGTCCAAACATCTACAACACCAAACTATGGGAAACCTCTGGACACTGGCAACACTATAATGACAACATGTTCAGCTTTGAAATTGAGAAGGAAAAGTATGCTCTTAAGCCCATGAACTGCCCTGGCCATTGCCTCATATTCTCCCATACATCTCGGTCCTGGCGGGAGCTTCCCTACCGCATGGCAGACTTTGGAGTCCTACACCGTAATGAGTTGTCTGGGGCACTCTCAGGGCTCACTCGGGTCCGACGCTTCCAACAAGATGATGCCCACATATTCTGTGCCCCTGAAATGATAGAAGATGAGATCCAAGGTTGCTTAGAGTTTCTGGCAGCCGTATATGACACCTTTGGGTTCCAGTACAACCTGAACCTATCCACACGACCAGAAAAGTTCATGGGTGAGGTAACTTTGTGGGACCAGGCTGAGAAACAGCTTAAAAATTCCCTTGAAAAGTTTGGCCAGCCATGGAAGCTTAATGAGGGAGATGGAGCTTTCTATGGCCCCAAGATTGACATCACAGTGACCGATGCACTCCGTAGGCAGCACCAGTGTGCCACCATCCAGCTGGACTTCCAATTGCCCCTCCGCTTTGACCTACATTTTGTGGGTGAGAGTGGGGAGAAGCGGCAACCAGTTATGATCCACCGAGCCATCCTGGGATCTGTGGAACGTATGATTGCCATCCTTACCGAATCCTTTGGTGGCAAGTGGCCATTCTGGCTCTCACCTCGACAATGTATGGTGGTACCTGTTGCTCCACCCTTTGATGACTACGCTAAAGAGGTAAACCACGAGCTCTGTCCTAAATCATGTTTTCAATGTTACATTAGGTATACAGGTGCAGTATACTATTTGATCACTGTTAATGTTTGTCTGGCCAGTTCTTGAGCCCCTATGTCATCTTACTATGTTGTGGCCAGTCCTTCAGGAGAGTTTCCATGGAGGAACAAGGCATCAATCCACTTGAGTGAATGAGTACTTATGTCATATAGTTATTAATTACTTTTGTGACAGTTAGTTAATTGTGCAACAGATGTTTAGAGTAACATACAGTTAAATATTACAAGTTGCAGTCACTTATTGGCAACAGTTATTTACAGTTCCTTTACCAGCTAAACTTCCATAATAGCAACTTCCCTTCTGTCCCTTATTCAGGTACAAAAACAGCTACATGAAGCAGGGTTCCAGGTAGAGTATGATGTTGACCCAGGTGACACAATGAACAAGAAAATCAGGAATGCCCAGCTGGAGCAGTACAACTTCATCTTGGTGGTGGGAGAGAAGGAGGCCACCAACAAGACAGTTAATGTACGCACAAGGGACAACAAGGTACATGGCGAGCATCCTGTGACTGATGTCATCACCAAGCTCAGGCACCTCCAAGACCAACGTGTCAAGAACTGGGAGGATTCTTTCTGAGGAACACAACATAGCCCCTGGCTAGTACAGGGGTAACACGCTGGCCTCTCATGAAGTCTTGAAGGAACCTGCAGTTAGAGTGAAAACTTGTAAGGATAGATTAATCATAAATATTAAAGGAATTAAATTTAGTGCTGGGGAGAGAATGTGAAGATTCACTGCATAACAAAGCCAACGGATGATTAATTGTAGAATAGGCTTGAGGGTACCCTGTAAATCCTATGCAGAGAAACCTAAAATTATTTGTCATATATTCCAAACAGAAGTTGAAAATCCACTTGACCTTTGTCATATTATGAAGGAAGTTTTAGTTTTTAGAATGGCAACTATATATTTGCATATCCTGGAAAGATATTTCTTATGGAGTTAAGAATGTTGGTCGAGATGACTGAGGGTACCCTGTAAATCCTATGCAGAGAAACCTAAAATTATTTGTCATATATTCCAAACAGAAGTTGAAAATCCACTTGACCTTTGTCATATTATGAAGGAAGTTTAGGTTTTAGAATGGCAACTATATATTTGCATATCCTGGAAAGATATTTCTTATGGAGTTAAGAATGTTGGTCAAGATGACTGATCACCAAGCTTTAACATTTAGGGTACTTTCTCGGGTATTTATTGGTGATAAACTGACATTGCTTACATGTTAAGTCATGATATCTTTTCTTCTTTTTGTATTATCATACTTTCTATGATGACTACATTGCTGTACTGTATATGTTAGTAATTTATTTGGTATTATATTTTACTTTTAAACACCACAGTTCCTTTCAGTCATCATCTAGTTGGTAAACATTAGTAATGATGATGGTGATGGTACTAGTGATACTCACAGTGGAGATGATAGGGCTAATTCCAGGATTAGAGGACCGTGGCCCAGTAATGATCTTGTTCCACGCAACTTTGTATTTTCGTGGTAGCAGTTGCAGGAGTGATTTTGATTAAAGTTGCAGTGGTGACAATGATGGCAGTGCAGATAATGAATCATATAACTTTTACTTTAAAACAAATTTGGAAGCATTTTATTACCTATATTTTTATCCATCATACAAACACAATATATTCATAACCCTAAGTACATGTATACATATTACTTAGTACACTACAGTATATGGTATACTTATACTAAATGCATACATATACTGTACATACCAATATACCAATACATATTTCCATTACCCATGTGTAAGCACCATGAATATAAAATTAATACAGTACGGTGGTTACAAAAAGCATTCTTGCAACTTAATGCCAAGCATGAATATTGATGATGGGGTCTGAAAAATGAGAAAAATCATGACATCCTTTCCAGAAGAGCTCAAGACAAATCGTATATTTCCACATTCATCCTTCCATTTGTAAGAATATTTTCTGTAGGCACTGCACCTAATGACCTATGTACTCAGTTTACCCACTGTATTCACTTAATAGAAACTATAATATAATATACATTTCTGCAGATAATGTCTGATATTTCTATTTATAATTATTGATACCTGGCCCATGCTAAATCATTCTAAGAGAAAAAGGACAATATCACTCAAGCCTACAATAGAAAACTCATCTTTCTTTTAACTAGAGTGATTTCCCTGGTGATGATGGGTTTGAAGGTGAGGATGGTTACAATTCCTGGTGGGTGGGTTTGTGAGCGCCATTCGTGTCCTCTGGATGGGTTATATTCTGGTGAAGTGATTGGCTCGGACACAGGATAGGATTTTCTGCTTTCAAACAGCTCTTATTGTTTTGCTTCTTTTTGGTTGTTGATGGCTGGTGCATTGTGACAGAGTTGGTAGATTATAAACATTTTTACTCTGGATACTGATGGCAAGGATAAAGAGGCTTGCCAGACAATGTTGGGAGCTTGACTTGTTGTTGTTGTTGTTGTTGTTGTTGAAGTTCCTCAAGCTGTCTGGCCGAGCAGCCCCGAGCTCCTGAGGAAGGTCATGGCCTGAACCGGGCTTTCCCACAGTACCCTCAGAGAGTGTATGCTGTGTTGTTGGAGAGTGTGGTTGTGTGCGTTGCAGTCTTCAATAATGTGTTTAATAGAATGGGGTGCTGTGTTGCATCCCGGACAGGCATCCGCAACGGCTCCATCCAGCCTCTTCTGATATGTCAGAAGGGCCAGGTGGTGGCCACACCGCAGCCTGGCCAGGTGGACTCTGTCCTCACGGGGAAGGGAGGATTCGGATGGGTGGATGTCAGGAGGTCGTGCATGCAGCTGAGTGTTGTTTTTGAGTGTTTGGATGGATTGATGAGTGATTTGAGTATGGATGTGTTTCTGGAGATTGGTTTGGGGTGGACAGGGTGTAAGAGATGATAGTATTTGTGTATGGTATCGTGTACTGGGTGTTGTTTTAATGTTCCTTGGCATGTGTGGGTGTTGTGCCATGTAGTGTAGTGGATGGTGTGGGTTTGTGGAGGCTGCAGCAAGTGTTTGTGTGCCTCTCATGTCAAGATGGTCCTTGATTTTGAGGACTTTGGTTTCATAGTGTAGGTGGCTGTAGGTGTGGTAGCTGTGCAGCCTGTGATTGTCTTTAGGGCTCTGTTCTGTATGGTTTGAAGGGTGTTGTGATGAGTCTCAGCGAGGTTTGAAGCCCAGGCAGGGCTTGCATAATCCATCACTGATCGAATATATTGTTTGTATACTGTGGTTGTGGTTTCTTGTGTCCGAATGTTGTGCTGGCAAGTCATCTGAGGGCTTTAAGTCTTTGCATGCATTTGTTTTTGATGGCCGTAATATGTTGTTTGAATGTCATGGATGTATTGTATGTTATGCCAAGTATTTTGTGTGTGTGTGTGTGTGGTATAGGTGTGTTGTTTATGGTGAGGTGTGGTGTGTAGCGGTGTTCTGCGTTCCAGTTGGTGAGAAGGGTGACAGTTGACTTGGTGGGTGCTATTTTAAGTCTGTTTGTGGTGAACCAGGCATTAAGTGTGTTGAGGTAGGGTTGGAGGATGAGAGTGGCTGTGTCTGCGTTTCTGTGTGTACATGTGAGTGTTATGTCGTCTGCGTAGGAGGCTGTGTATTTGTGGTGCCTGGGGTGTTGGCATGTCGTGCATGTATAGGTTGAAAAGGGTGGGTGAGAGTACAGAACCTTGGGGGACACCATTGGTGAAGTTTTTAATGTTAGATGACTGACCAGCAAATGTAACATGGGCTACTCTTCCTCCCAAGAAGCTGGCCAGCCATCTTTTGGTGTTATTATGCATGTTTGTGTTGTATATTTTGTTTGTGAGGTTGTGGCGGGGGATGGCATCAAATGCTTTACTAATGTCCAATGTAACTAAGAGTGTTCTGTGTGGGGGTCTATCTGAGTTGATGCCATCAAAAATTCTTTGTGTGAGGTCTGTAAGAAGGGTGTTTGTTGAGTGTAGCGGTCTGAAGCCATGTTGTGAAGATGCAAGGGGGATGATGTGTGGTGTGATTAGTTTAATGATGAGGCGCTCACTGATTTTGGAGGGGGTACAAAGGAGGGTGATGGGACGGTGTGATGAGGGTAGTGTGGGATCTTTGTTGGGTTTGGGGATGGTGATGATGTTTCCATGTTTCCAGATGTTGGGTAATGTGTTGTGTGAGTAGCTGTAGTTTGCTATGTTAGTGAGTGCTTGTATGCCTTGTGGTCCAAGGTGTTTAAGGTGTATGTTACTGATGTTGTCTGGACCGCAGGCAGGTGAGTGTTTTATTTTGTGAATGATGTGATTTGTCTGATGATTTGTGAATGGTGTATAGTCTGAGTCAGTGGGGAAACGTCTTTTGCGTCTAATGATTTGTCTGTCTTCAGGATGAGGGTGAAGGTGGCTGACGTGCGAAAAATGTTGGATGAGTGTGTTTGCTTGTTGTTTGTTAGAGGGTATAGTGTCTGTTGTTGTGATTGTGTAGTGTTGCTGTTGGACAGTGTGATGCTGTTTAGTGTTTTGTAGAGTTTGCTGGTGTTGGTTGTGTGGTTGAGTGTGTTGACAAAACTTTGCCAGTTAAGTGTTTTTTGTTCTTTGATTTTGTTGTTTATTTGTGTATTTAGTGCTTGTATTTGGTTTATTGTGTGTTGTGTAAGAGGAGTTGGGGATGTGTGTTTAAGTGTGTCACGTTGTTTGATGAGGTCTTGAATTTCTGTTGTAAAGTTGGGGTTGTGTTTTCTTCTGTTACCTATAGGGATGTGCTGTTTGTCTGCGTTTTGTATAATTGTATTGAGTTTTTGAACAGCTGTGTTGATGTTTGTGATGGGTGTACTGTTCAGTGTTTCCATAGTGAAGGCTTCCCAGTTGGCACTTTTGTAATTTGTGTATGTGTGTCTGTGGCCAACTGGGGTGATTCTTGTTTTAGTGGTGATTATGATTGGAATGTGGTCAGAGCCAAGGGTTCTGACCACTCTCCATGATGTTTTGGGGGCGAGGTTGGGAGAGCAAAAGGATATGTCAGGAGAGGATGGTTGGAAGAGGGGTTGGTGAGGAATATGAGTGTGTTGATGTGGGTTATTTAATGGAATGAGGTTGTCAGTTTGTGCAAGGATTTCAAGCCCTCTGTCTGTGTCGGGGTTGTTGACATACCAGGCCGACGTCTTGGCGTTGAAATCACCACCCAGGATGAGGTCAGGTTGGTTGGTGATTTGATGGAGCTGGGGGGAGAAGTTTTGGGGAACTGTTGGGCTGGTTTGAGGGGGGATGTATAAATTAACTATTGTAAGATTGGATGATTTCCCAGTGCGGACTTTGATGCTTTGAATTTCTGTGGTGGTGTCATGGTGAGGGAGGAGGGATTTGAGTTCCGCACTGGTTTCAATATAATTAAGGGATTTATGGACTAGGGTGATGAGTCCACCGCCATTTCCGTTGGCCCGGTCTTGTCTGATGGTGGTGAAATTGGTGAATGTAGGTGTTTTGTTTGTGTTGCGTAATTTTGTTTCTTGTAAGATGGCAATGTGTATATTATGTTGTATGATGAAGTGTTTGAGTTCTTGTTTTTTGGTGTTTATGCCATCTATGTTTAGCTGAAGTATGTTGATGTGTGTGCGGTGTGTGTTAGGTGCTGCTGCACAGGGGAGAGGAAAGTGTGGGGGGGAAGGAGGTGGAGGTGGAGGTATTGTTGGTGTTGGAAGTAAGGGTGATGGAGGCGGGAGTGTTGGTAAGGGTGATGGAGGTGGGAGTGATGGTGAGGGTGGTGGAGGTTGTGGTGTTGGAAGAGGTGAGGGACATGTGGAACAGGTCCATGTGTTTGTGTAGTGTTTCATGGATGCTAATGTTGTACATGATAAGTGGGTCCAGTTCTTACAGGAATTGCATTGAACTGAACCCTTTGTCTGCCTACTTGATGTGATGGGTTTAGAGCATGTCGGACATGTGTATTTGTTTATGGGTCCAGGATTGCTTTCAATGTCTCCAGCTAGAAGGAGAAGCCGAGAAATGACAGCCAGAGAATCATTCCTCAGTGATGAAAAAATGTGTAGTTGTGTGTGTTGTGTGAGGGTGTGGTATTGCCCGGTGACCGAAGCCGTTCCCAGGGACTCGCGCCCCCTGGTGGGGGGCGGGGGGATGTTGTGACGGTTTGGCCCCCATAGCTTCCTTCCTTGGGGGGTGGTCCCACGACGTAGATGCCGCCACTCCTGGACCAGGAGCTTGACTGTGTTTAGCCTTACTGTACCTGGTGCTGCCACATGGTATAGCCACATCTTGCTACTGTTTTAGACTTGTCCTCTTTCCTTGGTACAGAGGATTAGGTGCTCCAAGCTACCTTAGTTGTCAAGGGAAGCTATGAGCTGCTCTATACTTCTAAAAATTGGGTCAGTAAGGCCTACCACACTTAAAGAGTTGTACTCTGGTGCAAAGCTGCTGCTGGCTACATCTGGGACTGGGCCTGCTTTTGGCATGCCCCACACCAGAGGTGTTCAACAAGCAGGAGTGCTGGTTGCTTCCTACCCACTTCTAATCGCTTGTTACTGATCTGTCCACACGAGGCATTTCTGAACACGGAGTTTGAAATGCACGTTTCAAACAGTGCCGTTACTGCGTGTGTAACGTGTGATCTCATCACTTCATGTGTAATTCTCCAGTACTTTACATGGTGACACAGTCTCTCTCCTCATAATGTCAGCCAATAGGGGAGCACTACCTTCAAAATGTGGTGGTAACCGCCTTGTGTGTACAGTGCTATTCCTCTATATGTAATTCGCAAATGCGCAGTTGCAAGGGGGATCTTGCCACTTGTACATTTTGGGAACCGTCGCATTTACATGTGAACTCCATTGACTATGGAAATACGCTTTCAGAACTCCTTTTGTGAACAGGGTCTAAGGGTCGGACCTGCCTGACCAAGTTTGCACCTGTAAATGGTTGGCCCAAAGTCAAGCATCCTGATTAGTGGTTAGCCTGCTTCACCCATTTTTTCTGAAGCAAGGGACGATGATGGTCGTCAGTTTTCCTGATAGTGGACTTATGTGCCAATCTCCTCAAAAGAACACAAGTCGGGTGGGAGATAGTATTGTCTATCCCATCTCTTTCAGTGCATCAGTTCATTTCATTTGCTTTCCTTCATGTTTGCTGCCCCATCTCCCTCGTCATCCAGGTCTTCCAGGCCTATGGCGGTCTTTCATCTTCAAATTAAAACGTTCTTCACTTGTCCCTCTCCTTTTGTCTCTTTTATGTATGCTGTTCCAACTCGCTTTCACCTCTCATCCTGTAGGGTCTTCCAGACCTAAGGCAGTCTTCTTTCCTCAAATAAAAAAATATATTGTCCGTCCTGTCCTGCCTTTGGGGATTGCAAAAGTCCCGTTATTCAAGGTTGGCTGGTAAGCCTACCTACTACTTGGAGGGGCTGGCACTGCTGGTTTTCTTCAGTGTGGCAGGGCAGGGGTGACTTACCTAAGATGTGATCCTGGTAATCTGCTGCATCTTTCTTAAAATCATTATAGTCTAACTGTTGTCACCTACGATTTATGGATTCCGCCTTCCTGACTGAGGCGTGCGATAGTTTTCCGGAAAGGAAGAGCAAGGTCGTCACTCGTCAGGCGGTGGGGGGACTGGGGGCCAATGGCAATGGCAGTCCTGCTGGAAAGGCACAAGCATTGACAAGCGTTTGCTATTTGGGTTTGGGCCCCAGCAGATGACCATGGGTTTGGGTATGCAAGACCAAGAACAATAGAATACTTTATAGTCTATTAGTCTTGTGCAAGACTTCTGAAAAATCTTGTATCCTGTTTTACTACGTATTTGTGCTTGAAATCGCATACTTACGGTACCTCGCTATCATCATTTGTAAGCTAAAATATATTGAAATTTCAGTCGGCGCATCGGTTGCCATACATACTATTAGTCTGATAGATTCCGATTACAACAAACATAAAAAACTCAACTTGTTATCGATAGTCTTTAAAGACTTGAACACAAAACTCACGGTTGAAGTGAATGGAATTCCTGAGTGTTCAGGTGCACGATAATCACGATCATTGATTCTCCTTATTAGTGAATATATTGAACAAGCATGAAGACAGGGCACAGAAAGTAAATAAGTTAATGCTTTCAGTTGAAATTATAAAGACAGAATTGTATTAGTCCTTCCTGGAGACTTAAATGAGGGTATATAAGAATCCCGCATTCCTTAGCTTTCATTTGATAGCCTTGGGGCCCCTTGAGTTGCCGACTACACTTCCTTTAACTCTATTTTATACCTATTGTTTATATATCCATGTGTCAATAGCCCTTCAAATGATTGTGTTGAAAATTATAATGCGTTCTGCATTGAGGAATAAACGGAACGACGGAGATTATTTGAATATAGGCGAGAAATTACGAAGCCTAGCGATGTGCCACATAAAGTTTTCACAATACTACCGTTTAGATTTCCTATTACTAGGATAAAATATGCTAATAAGAAGGATGCGTTGACATTCCTTGAGGCCCGTGGTACAACTATTTAGGGTAATGTGAACAATAAAAGAGTTTGTTTACAATTGCTGGTAAAGTAGAGGTGGCAACCCGTACTGGCGGCCATGTTGGATATTTCTCCTCCAAGTGAAATCCTATTATTTTAGTGGATTAAACAGGTAAATGAGCTGAAACCCCTTACCCCCATTTAATGTGGTGATAAGGAAAAATAAAGGGAGTGATAAGTGGAGTTGGAGTGCCACCAAACATTTGAAAAGGCAGGATTTGCCTCGGCTAATAATATCTGTGTCAAGTGAAAATTATTCTCTTCTGCTCTGATGCGTCTCAACCAGGGCAATTTACAAGCCATGAGACCATTTACCTCTGCCAGGACATGGAGTAAATGATGTAAAAGAGAGGTGTGTTGGGGAAATTGGTGACTGATAATGAAGGATGGTGACTGAAGGGGCAGTATGCAAGAACATTCGTGGTATTGACGATGGCGTGGCTCTGTTGTTTTTCTATGGAGCCATCGTACCGGTACCACACCATCGTATGCACCACGGATGTTCTTGCATACGGCCCAAGGTGTGAACGAGTTAATCTAAGGGGGTAGTAGTGTTGGTAAAATTGGAGCAACTGGTTCCCCCAAAGTACTTCAAGCAACAGGACACCAATATTTTTGTTCATCTGGTCCTGTTTCCTGGCATACTTTAAAGGAATCAGGGCACTCTAATGTACCAAAAGTGTATTACCGTATTAATTAAGGGACCCTGGGATGTAGTCAGAAATTTGGAGGAAAAAGAAAAAAGTTCTTCAAATATTGTTAAGTATTGAAAGAATTGCCTTTAGCGTGTACGGTTTTTCTACCTTCATTACCCACTTATTTAGACCATTCTAGGACTATTTTCGGTATTTATTGAAAGAATTACCGTTTTGCAGCAGTGTTGCCAGATCCGGCTGAGTCCCAGTATTTTGCCCAAGTCATTTATTGTACTTTATCACGATTATTTCCCGGTAGTTTGCCCAGGTTAGGTTCCGGTAGTCTGCCCAGGTTAGGTCCCGGTAGTCTGATGCGGTCTAGGTTAGGTTAGGTCAGGTCAGGTAAGGTCAGGCTAATTTCAAAATGCCCCATTTGAATGTGCCCTATTTTGGAAATGGGGCATTTGCAGAGGAAATGCCATAGAAGAAAATAGTCTTAGAATGGTCTAAATAAGTGGGTAATGAAGGTAGAAAAACCTTACGCAATAACGGTAATTCATTCAATATTTACCCTATTTTCTTTTATGGCATTTCCAAGATAGGGCATGTTCAAATGGGTCATTTTGAAATTAGCCTGACCTTACCTAACCTAACCTAGACCACATCAGACTACCAGGACCTAACCTGGGCAAACTACCGGGAAATAACCATGGTAAAGAACAGGAAATTACCGGGGGAAAATACTGGGTCCTAGCCGGATCTGGCAAAACTGCTACAAAATGGTAATTCTTTCAATAAATACTGTACAGTGTTGGTAAAATTGGAGCAACTGGTTCCTCCAAAGTACTTCAAGCAACAGGACTTCATTATTTATGTTCATCTGGTCCTGTTTCCTGGCATACTTTAAGGGAATCAGGGCACTCTAATGTACCAAAAGTGTATTACCCTATTAATTAAGGGACCCTGTGATGTATGGTAGTCAGAAATTTCGAGGGAAAAAAAAAAAAGTCCAAATATTGCCACGAAACACACACACCTACAATATATAGAAGGAGTTTGTTTTGTAGCATAGTCAGGAGGTCCTGGTTCTTTACCATGGTTAACTCACGGTAGTTTGCCCAGGTTAAGTCACAGTAGCTTGCCCCAGTTAGGTCTCGGTAGGGTAAATTTACAGAAGTACCGAGTTCACTATATTGTATATTTTAATATCATTACCCACTATTTTGGACCATTCTAAGACACTTTTTATCTATGGTGTTTCTCTCGGTGATGCCCCGTTTTACAAACATAATTTGGAAATTAGTCTGACCTAACCTAACCTAGACCTAGACCACAGCAGACTACCGGGACCTAACCTGGGCAAACTACCGGGATATAACCGGTGTAAACTATCATAAAGTGACCGAGGCAAATTCCCGGGACCTAAACGGATGTGGTAACACTGCGCGGCCCTAGCCAAGAACACAGTACGTCTGTAATAATACCCCCGGTAGTTTGCTACAGTTTAGGCTAGGTTAAGTAAGGTCAGGCTAATACCAAAATGCCCCATTTGCATATGCTCCCTATCCTGGAAATAGGTCCCGGTAGTTTGCCCAGGTTAGGTCCCAGTAGTCTGCCCAGGTTAGGTCCCAGTAGTCTGCCCAGGTTAGGTCTGCTGCAGTCTAGATTAGGTTAAGGTAAGGTCAAGTTAATTTCAAAATGCCCTATCTTGGAAATGGGGCATTTCCGAGCAAAATGCCATAGAAGAAAATAGTCTTGGAATGGTATGAATTAGTGGGTAAAGAGGGTAGAAACATCATAATAGAAAACGGCAATATACTGGAACATTACTGGAATCAGAAGCCTCAATCAATGCACTCTGATATACGGTACCAAAAGTGTATAACCCCCTTTAACCCCATACTTATGACAAACACATATTTTGGCTAGTTTTCACCACCTTTCCGGATGTATATTTATTTTGATCTCTATGATTTGTTTGTAAGATTGAGTGACATGACAGAAGAGAGGTAGATAGTGGAACTTATGAACTTATGATGACTTCCAGGAGAGTGAGGGGTGCTGGGTGCTGATGCCAGCTGCTGCCCACCCTCACATCCCCCCCATGGCCCCACCCCCACCCCACCAAGGTAAATCTGGCCCTCCTCGTCCTCCACCCCACCACCCTCCACCCCCTTTGGCCCTTTACCCAGGTTCAGGTCCCCAGCGTGGTCCCCCTCAAGCTCCACCCCCGCTGCAAAATGGGCCCACAGGACATCGTGCTCCACCCCTTCAGCCTCCAGGTCAACGAGGTGCACCAGGGCCTATCAGGCCCCTTGGAGTTGCCCAGTACCCCCACCCTAGTCCTCCCCAACCCCCAGCCTACCCTGAACCTCCTCGATACCCTGGCCCTCTATCGGGCCAAGGGGAGGAAGGAGAACAAAGCAGAGAGGGGGGCCCAGGGGCAGGGACAGGATCAGGGTTGGAAGAGGAGATAAAAGGACTGAGCCGGGGTGAGCTGGTGAATAGGGTGTTAAGGGGAGAGGCAGAGGCAAGAGATCTACGTCAGTCCTGTCTCAACCACACCTCTGAACTCCGGCACCTCCGACATGCTCATACCAGACTCACTGATGACAATCAGGTCTGTATATACTGTTCAGTTATACATTTCACATTAATTTTAGTGCTACTATTGGTAGTGGAGGTACTTCAAATCAAGCAAATTCACCATGTTTTGGAGTTCACTTCTTGGAGAAACAGAGGTGGTGAAACAGGCTGCAGTTTTCCACATTGTGAGTTAAATATATATATGACATTTATGAAGCAGTGTGGTTTCATAGTGTAATATTGTATCCTTTATCATCTGATATACCAGAGACAAGCTTTCTGCATGAATCAGGCACAATAATGAAAAAAAAAAAAAAAATTGAGATAATACCATATCAACATTAATATCTAGTAGGCAACAAGTGCTTCCAGGAATGCCAAGTTGATGGTTTTCTTGAAGAAGTTGCCAATAGACTGGCCACAAATACCTTGCTCTACCAAACACGGATAAAAGGGAAATATGCATTTTTCATTACAGTATAGTACGGTATACACAGTATGAACAGTACAGTACTGGTACTGTGCATGTGCAATTTTTTCAGGAAGTATTTATGCATAAATCTCTTAAAATGCATTAATTGATTTCCTGAACAGTCTGTAGGTAATGGAAATAACTTAAACAGTACTGTTAGTGCTTTATTGGGGGATGTTAGAAATACTCTTAACATTTTTGCCAGTCACTGCAGGGTCTGACACATAAACCCTTTTGACTGTAACTATTTTCAAGACATTGCTTAGATTTTTCACACATGTATAATTATTACAACAAGGACTAAAGATTGTTGCTTATTCACTTACATTGCTGAGATTGAAAGTGTTCAGGGAAGGCACCAAGTCATTGCATGATGAAGCATGGTTAAGCATTCTACAGAACATGGTTGACAGCATTGGACATAGAATTATAAAAATGTTACATGGTTCAAGAGCTGTTTAATTTTTTTCCCATCAGGAGTTGCGAGACCTGTGCTGCTTCCTAGATGATGACCGTCAGAAGGGGAGAAAGCTGGCACGGGAGTGGCAGAGATTTGGTCGGTACACTGCCTCTGTCATGAGGCAAGAGGTTACAGCATATCAAAATAAACTCCGACAGCTGGAAGCCAAGCAGCAAGAACTCATCAAGGATAACCTAGAGCTCAAGGTGAGAGATAACTCTGTCAGTAATGTTATGTAATTTTTTTTAGTTTGTATTAACTCTTTACTAATTGAGAACAGATTTTTCATTGTTTAGCACTTTTAACTGATTTTAATTCAATAGTTTACATTTTCTGTTCATTCATCATTGTCATCACTGACCATTTCCCTTTTTTCAAGGGGTGGGAAGGCTCCAGGCCCAGGGATGAAAAAAGAAAGAAGAGAACACAATGAGGGGTAGTCTGGATGGAATACCCAGAATGCCTGGTGTAATAACCCGTACTTGCATTCATTCCCTCTTTCAAATCCACAAATTTCTCGGCTCCCCCTCCACAAGTATTTTACAAACATCTACAAAGTCTCTTCCTTACCCTTGGTAATATGAGGCATTCTGTGAACTGTCCAGCAAACACTGTGTTCATACCTGTAACAGAATCCATATCTATCAAATCTTGTCCATTCTTGCTTTGAATGCACAGAATTTTTTTGCTATAACCATTTCTAATCCATATTTTCTTATGTAGTCCCTCAGGATAACTTGCCATCTTCTCCTAGGTCTTCCTCATCTCTTTTGTCCCTCATAATCACCTCCTTACTCCAGTTTTGTTTGTCACCTTGCATTCTTCCATTCTCTCCATATGCCCATTCCATCAACGAACGCTTTCCTCACTCTTTGATCAGGTGATTATCTCGTACCGGTACCAAATTTGACATGCACTTTTCGGCATGTCCATCTGTACTGCTTTCATTTTCAATTTTTTCATATGCCGCACCAAAGTTGCACAATCATATTTTACTGTAGTGTTGGTATTAACTCTTTTACAGACTCTACTTAAGGTCTTTCATTGCACCCTCTACTTTTTTTCCTTGGGCTACAATGTTACCATTTCATTTTCACACGCTTATCCAGTATTACTGAAATCCCCATTACTATATCTATCTTTATTGAGCTTATTCATAATTCTGTGGGGATACATAAGGTTATAATTGTTCTCTTGTCTTGACCAAAGATTCCATATCTATCCAATAGTGGAAAAAGCCTTACTAATTGCTATTTTCACTGTCAACACTAGTGCCACCAAGTGATTTGAACAGCATATTAATTTTATTTGCCATACTGGTATGAGAGTAGCACTGGATGTTTTTAGCTGTTGTCAGCAAATGACACAATGATTAAATTAACTAGACCCAACCCTCCGTTATCGCGCCTAATTGGTGCCGCTGTCAGTGCACTATAACGAGAATCGCTATAACGGAACTTAATAACTTATGGGGAAAAATAAATTTGTTCCAAGAGCCCTACTTTTGGCTCCTACAAATCTAATTTTAACCATTTTCTTACCCTCTTTCACCCAGATAATACTGTAAACATGAAAAAATGTGTGTGTATAATATATGATTAATTGAAATAATGAAAAATCATTCATATTTACTGTAAATATTTACAATGATGGGTGCATGGAGGGTGGGTTCCGAGGCTAACCCACCGAGGCTTAGGGGTATGCTACTCCTTGTCACCCATATGTTTGACCAAAGCACTCAAGAAGCCCTCAAAATCCTCGTCGTCTGATGCGGAAGGTGTGAATAGGTCATCTGAGTCTTCCGTGGGGTCAGGGCGAGTGATGACTCCTGATGGTCCAGGTTGAAGATCTTCCAAGTTGTCTGGCTGGGCTTGACAACGTGCTAAAAATTCCGATATCATGCATTGTTTGAGACTGTTGACATGGGCGTGATATTGGTCTTTATAACTGGAGATAGCTTGGGAAATACCCACACAAAGAGCCTCATTATTCCTTAAGTCATCTTGCTCAAGCAAATGGCAAAGCTGGCCTCCCACCTTGACAACTTGCTGGATGTCGGTCATAGAAAATCCCTTCCCTGGTTGTTCACAGTCCTCCTCTTCCCCTGCACTTTCCTCGTCGTTAATTTGGTCCTCATAAAGAAGGTCTTTGGCAGATAATGCTGGTGGCTGTAGCATTTCTCTGATATCCTTAGCTGTTGTGTCACCAAAGCCGGGAATATGCTGTGCCTCCACCACAACCGCCACCACCTCTGCCTCTACCGTCTGAGGTATGCCAGGCACAGCTACCTGCCTATCCTCAGGTAGACCCTCCAAAATATTGAGGTCAGCCAGTGGACATTTAGTTTTTTCATGTCATGCCCTTTATACACCCTTGGCCTCATCGCCTGATGCACAATGGTAGACTTCAAGCGACAGGTTCCTAAAGCGTTCATGGCCAGTAGAAGGGTGACTCTCTCCTTTATAGCCTTCCTACCCCAGATCTTGGCTTTTTTGTTAAAATAAATGTGCGGTTTGGCATGGTTTTCCAATAAAAATTGGTCTCATCCATGTTGAAGATTTGTTCGGGCGTGTACTGGGCCTCCTCAATTACATTTTTCAGAAATTGCGGATATTGTTGGGTTGCAGCACGGTCCCCACTGGGGGCTTCACCTGATATTTTCACATTTTTAATCTTGTATCGGGCCATAAACTTATCAACCCAACCCATTGATGCCATGAATTGTCCCCCACTTCTCAGCCACACCAGTGTAAATTTCTCTGGCAACATCCATAACTTTTTTGGTGTTGACAGCCAAATTCCGACGCTGTCGGAAGTGAGTTGTGGTATGTTGGGGTATATCATGTGGTTGTGGCTATGTGGTGCAAGTTGCTTCTGGCTGCAGCATGGAAGTGACCAGGCAGATTTTCACTTTTGCTATGTTACACATGTGAATGGGTTGACCTCCCTCCCATTGTGGCCAAAGCTTGGGCTTGTGGCTATTGGCCACAAGAATTTGTACACCCGCTGTTGTTCTCGAGAGTTTACAACATACAGAAAATATTAAACTATGTAATTGCAATGCAATATTATTATTAGGTTTGTTGTTTTGTAATTACGTTGTCACTTGGTAGACCATTCATTACAGTACTTCCAGAATAATTATCTCATTTTCCATATAGCCTGTGTAAGAATTCATGTGGCCAACCGTACATGCATTACTGTAGTAACATGGGAGATTGGATGTTGTCTTTATTTCCTTTATAGTTGTTCATCCTGACCTGCCCACCCTTATTTTGTTGTAACCCAGTATGTATTACCAGGAGCTGTGTTTGTATCTGGATGAGGAGAGAAGTAACGCTGCTTGTGGTCACTGTGGTAACCCCCTCATCACTCGAGATGACGGTGATGGTTCTTCCTCCTCTACCAATGCTGATGAGCCTTCTGGTCCACCCCACCACCCTCCTCACCTCCCTCCTCCACCACCACCTCCAGCACCACCTTCACAACACTCAACCACCACCACCACAGGCACCAACAACACGCTGGCACGCTCACCCTCAAGAGAGAGGTTGCTAGAGGACACACTCAACAGGCAGAGGTCTCCCATGAATGGTTTGTCTCACTAATCAGAACAGTCCACCTCTTATTGCACAGTATTCTATAATACGTAGAGTGTATGTTGTGTTCTTGATGTGTCTTGTTGTGTGCAGTGTAGTCTATGTTTGAAAGTGTAGGGCTGTCCACCTCTTCGATTAGCAGCCTCTTGGGGTTGGACCCACGTGGAAGGCATTGCCTTGCTTGATTTACTTACTTCCCCACCACTGTAAAACCTGCAATCAGAGTAAGAAAAGAGTATGATGCTTTGTTTATGACAGGGAAAACTGTTATACAGCTTCTGGGCTTTATGTAAGTAAATTTGATGCTCAGCCTTGTGTGTTTTTATATAGAACAAAATGTCAAATTGACCAGAGTGTACCAGGGGTGTGTGGGACAGGAGGCCATTCTGCCTCGGGAGAACATCAACAACAACAACAACAACAACAACAACAATAAAATGAAGAGAAATCACATACCAGGATAAATTACCAAGGCTCAACCCCGTAAGGAAAGTATTGCCTGCGGTAATGTGGGCAGTACTTCAAGGGTTTTGGCGTCCCTTCGGCCCCAGCCAATCCTTTTCAGTTCTTCAAATATCCCTCTGTTCCTTTTCTTTCCTTCGTACTTGCTGTCCCACCTCTCTTATCACCCCTTCCCACTGGTGAGGGCTGGTTCTATCCAGAAATGAGGAATTTGGCCTCCTCTACCACACCGTGGCCTGTTCTGTCTGTCTCTCTTACTATTTCTCATTCCTTCTGGGTAGCTGACGAGATCGCCCGATTGGGTGGCACAACAAGGAAGACTACAGACAGGGGGAATGTTGGCTCGGGGGTACATACCCGTGAACCAGCAGTCCCCTTGTCTGATGCCTTCGGAGGAACAGATCTCACTATCACCCTGACTCCCAATTGGGGGTCCGAGCATCTGTGCAGCTTCGGTCAACCAGACTCGGGACTGCTCGGCCAGACAGTCTGGGGAACTACAACAACAACAACCAAGGCTCAATATGTGACTTAATGCATGGAAGCCTGAGTTGCAGATGTGTGTTCGGAAGTGGTCAAACTAACATGGTAAAAACTACTATAGTAGGTTTGCCTATTAAGTGTGTTCTCAATGAGCAATTCACCTTAAGCACGACGAACCCCAAATCAGCACTTTTTATTATATATTAATTATTTCCACAGAAGGTTTTTGTGGCCAAGAGTGGCCCAAATCTGCAGCCGTTCTCTGAAGAGCGTTTAAATCCAGTTTCCACATGACACTATCCGCTCCCTGTGTTCCCCAAAACCACGCTACAAGCCTACAACCACCCACTCCCCCCAGACAGTCTCTCACAGACACCGCACAATATACACAGACACTTCTCCCCACACACAAACACACGTATACTTCTCCACACACACACACACACACGTACACTTCACACACATACTTTGTCACTCTATAAATATACTGTATCACCTTAATGATAATTACATTGTCGATAGGCGTTAAGTCCAAATAAACAAAAACGCTCTCCCCAGCTGGTTTCTCCCTTTCAGTCACACACAGGATGTGTACCCCCCTCTCTGTTGTTGCCGACTTGTTGCCCCCAACCCTACACCCTACCAACCAACACCTGCCTTCACCATGCCAAAGTGGGGGAGGGTTGGGGTGGCTGGAGTATAGAGTGGTCTAAGCTCTTTGATATTTTCTATCTCTTCTTGGTTGTCGAATTCAAATAAAACACTTCCTAGGCTAGAGTCAGTGTTAATACAGTCAATTCGTTAGTTCTAGCCTAGGCCTTTCCTGTGTTACCATAGCCATGGCTGTATATAGCCCATGCTGGCTATTATGTGGACTGTGAGGAGTTATGGTGTCCAGCAATCATTTTAATGGAGCGGTATCTCGCTATCTTCATTATGTATTCAGTTGTGTCTGCCCTTGTCTTTGAAGGATTTAAGGACAAAATGAATAAGATCAACATTGAATGCAGTGCTAGTGGGAGTGGTGATGGGTGAGGGTAGTAGTGGTGTGGTGACGACTGGTGGGTGAGGGTAGTGGCGCGACCCCATTATACTGTCACAGCCTCCTTGGAATCCCATCTCACTTCTAGTGTGCTTTTGTACTGCTATTTCTTTGGTAACAACTTATATTCATTGCTACTGAGACTCATAATCAAATCACAATTACCAAATACTGTACTGTACCCTGCATATTGGCATATCTCTGTAAATTGTCATTGTGAGGCAGTGGCCGCCCTTAAGTAATTTTCCCCATATAAACATGGATTTAGACAAAGCTTTTTCCCTATAAGCGAGCTCCTCTGTCGCCCAAATAGGCGCACAATATGCGAACCTACTGTACATTCACAGCATCATATGCAACAGCCAGATTGAGTTGTTGGTTTCCCCCCCCTTTTTTTAGCTGTTTCCATATACATAACGTTAAAATGGAATATTTATTGAGTAGAAATTATTTTTCTCTTAACCATGTCACGTTTTACACCAGAATTTAGTTTTTCAGGGAACGGAAAAATGGAGACTCCTGTTGTGGCCAACCTCAAGGTTTAAGGGTGAGTCCTTGGAGTATTCTAGGCATTAGAACTACAATATATTATTACCTGGACAATAATACGCTTCCCCTGAACTTGCAGAACAAGTGGTGGCATACATCCGGTCACTAGAGGCTCGAGTGATGCTGTTGGAGGCTGAGAGGCAGCAGATGACCAAACCTGATCGCAGCCATCCTGAGGGCCAAGGGGGTGACAATGCCAATATTCCCCCCACCTCTGGGCACCACCCAGCCTTCCCATCATTGAACCAGAACCCAGGAACTAATCCCATGGACAGTAAGAGTAGGCCACCACACCCACCACCATACTCACTTTCTCACCACCTGAGAGCTGTGGGTCTGGGACTAACCAGGGCACCACTTGGACCAGGTAATAGTTTCATCTCCTTGCTATCATATAGGTAATCTAGTAGTGAGCATGTGAGACAATAAACAAACTGGTGAGAGAGAGCAGGAGAGTAGTTGAAGTATTTGGCAGGTAATGGTGGGAAATGTAGTGATACAAAAGGAAAAAGAAGAGAAGTCTGGAAGCTTGAGAACAAAGAGGCAGGATAGTTGGGGTGTCAAATTAGAAATGTGAGTGAAGAGGTATAGTGTGAATAACAGATTATTAGTGTTACTTCAAGTGTACTACAATTGTCATGATTATCTCAACGGTCTGACATAAAATTAAATTGTGGTTGGTATTGGCTTAGGGTCGGCTGAAAGTGATGATGACCTGCTAGACGGGCCACCTCCACTGGTATCCCGACCAAACTCAGTAGCAGCAGCCATGAGAGTGCTGGAGGTGCAGGAGCAGCTGGAGGCACCTCCCCAGCCACCCCCAGCACCACCACCCCCACCATCAGCTGGAGCTGGGGGAAGGCAGGATGCTGGCCTGGCTGATGGGGAAAAAGCTCTCCTCCGTCAGATGTGTAGTGTATGTATCAAAACCATTTTTCACATATTTCTCAAATAATTGCTTCACAAGTGCACAATGGAAGTTGTTGTGTTACAGTTATTCCTCATTATTTAGGGATGTTCAAAAAGTCTCCTTAGTTGCAATTAATACATCTGATACTTCAGTTTTCTTCAGGTGTTCAGTATATACATCATGTATTATTTTTTGTAATTTATTTAATATGCACAGTTGTACTTTAAGGGTATTGGTGTCCCTTCAGAACCCAGCCATTCCATTTCAATTCTTCAATTACCCATTCTATTTCCATTGTGCTTGCTGTTCCTACCACTCTATCATCTTCTCCCCCATCCTTCAGGGTCTTAACACCAGCCTAGTTTGTAGGATATTGCTTCCAATATTACCACAACACCCACAGCTCGTTCATTCAGTGTAGAAACCTCATTGTAATTCATGATTAGCATTACTTGAAATCAGGAGTAATACTGTATTATTATTTCTTATAAATTTTCAGCTGAAATTAAGTGTCGACAGCACCATATATCCTCTCTTATTTTAGCCATGCAGAGATGGACAGACAAGCACAAGTGCCTCATATTATTATAGAGCATTCATAACAATTTGGCTCTTTTTATAGGTGGTGTGGAAGAAGCTGGAAGAAGTACCAACACAGAACAGATAACAAGAGTCACTGATGAGGACCTCTGGAAGAGCAGGAATCCAACTCAAGCCAGTCTTCACACAAGACAGATGAGCAGTAGCCATCCTAGGCTTGGCTTAGATCATATTTAAGTTGCTTACACATCAATCAAGTGAGGTGGAGGGAGAACTTGTGAAGGTTTGCTGACTTTTACTGTACTTACTTTACACAGCTTCTGAAGAGATCTCGCAGATCATGATGAACTCTCATCACAACTCCCAAAGCAGCTATGGTCTTACACTCAGGGTAGTAGCATCATGTCATGGTTGAGTGACTGATGGAAGCAGGAGCAAGGATTAGAATAATATGAGGAGGAGGGGGGAGGATGATGTATGTGTATACAGATAGATATAGAAAGGAGGGAGAGTGGATCAGGAGAGAAGATTTAAAGGATGTACTGTATATAAACGAGGAGTAAATAATCAAGAAATATGTAATGAGGCAAGGAACTGATAGTTGTGAAGGAAATGAGCATATAGGTATCAGTAAGAGAGATGGAAGAAAGTAAAGGGGAAGTCACTGTGGACCCATGGACAATTAAGCCACAAGAGACTTCTCATGCATAGTCTGGAGAAAGCAGTAGCCTTCAATTTGTGAACTTCTCAGCTCCTTAACAAGAAAACGGTGTTTTCCAGATTGCGGCTCCCCCTGCTGAAGTGAGGAAAGCAACAGGTTGGGTCAAACTGACTTTTTACATACCGGTATATCGAATAGCCCACTTCAAGTTCAATTTAGTGATTCATGTTCAGAGCTGAAAGGCAAAGGAATGTGTTTTTAAGGACTATAATTCCAATTCAATGCCTGTTTCTTTCACTTAAAATGCACTTGACTAGAAACTCGGAGGTGGAGAGAAGTATCTAACCATGGGAGGTGATGCAACCATTGACTAATCAGTAATATGTTATGTCAGCAATGATCAGCCAATGGGGGAGTGGCAATACTCCTTTAAATCTGTTCTCCTGCATCTACAATTTATATCATTGTTTTACAGTAGGTAGCAAGGTATCTGCCACTGCCTAGTCACATACCTCACTCCCATTCTAGAGCGAGAGTGAGGTGTGACTGCCCGGGCTGAGGGGATACGCCAACTTCAAGCACTTTTCTCGATTGTTTGTGCATGTCACTTGCTTCACTTTTGCAGGGGGCACCACAATTGCGTGAATAGTCATAAAATGTCTCCCTCAGTTTGATGTACACTAAGACTGCAGATAGAAAGGAGATGGAAGTTGTACTGGTATTTTTCAAGGTAATGACATCTCTTCTATTATATATATCCCATACGATGGTTTTTACAATGGTATGTTTTCCACAGCCACAGCATTCAGCCTTTTTCTTAACAGCACAGACTTTACTTGCTTATTCCTTGAAAGCCCTAGTTCATAAACATTGGGTTTTTCTGTAATAGAATTGTGTGATGTTAAAGCAAAGATATAACCTAAAAATTATGCATTTTAGATGAACTTAAACTAGCTTTTAACATTAGGAAAGAAATGTAAAAACAGTCACCTGCTATTATGGCTAAAGTTCCTTACACATCAAGCCTTATTCTTGAAACATGTGTCACCTGTCAGACATATTGGGAGGAGAAAAAAAAGGCAATATTTAAAAATCAGATATAGCTTTAATTATGAGCTGATAAAAAAAAAAAAAAATGACAAGTAAAAGTGGTGTTTTATTAGGTAAAACTGAATAAGATGAATAGAAAAAAAACTGGTTTTCAAACTTGACCATAGTGATTCTTATACATTGGTAAATCCTGTTAGATAATATTACTGTAGAGACACTGACAGAATGATTGACACATACCAATTAGAATTTGTTCATGGAATAGGGCTTGATCTTCATTTTTTCCTGTATTTTTATTTAGAAACAGGGCCTAACATGTGCTTTATTCATGTACACCTGCTCAGGAACAATACCTGATGCAAAAGAAACAATAGTTGATGCTTTGAATTATTTTGTGACTTATTCCAGGTGGTTTCTTCTATCAGAGCCAAGAATTCCCGATATCTAAAGATGAAAAACTATTACTAATTATTGAAAGACAGTGGTTGAATTCTCAGATATTATGCAGCAACTCATATCAGATAATTAAAAGTGATATAGAACCCTCCCTCACATATACACACAAGGAAAATATTATTTGTCCATATATCAGCTGAATGACTGACAGTGAAGAAAGAGGCTGGCGAAAACATAGATTGTGAAACTACACCTTATGCTACAATTTCAATGCACAAACTTCTCTTCAGGAGCTTCTTGTACAAACTACATTGTATAAAGGAATTTTTCCTATCCATAGATATATATTTTCAGGTGGAGTTCTGTTTGCTGTTGAAAAGTCAAGATTTAGGTTTCCAATACAGTATTTAATAATTTTCTTACCTGTACATAATCATTATTCTTATATATTAATGTCACCAGAGTTAATATATATATATATATATATATACAAATATACTTATATATTCTTCCAAATACATAGATTAACAATGAATTAAGTTAGTATCATGCTGTTGTATGGTCGTGGTCACATTGTGCTGTTGTGTTAGTAGTTTTCTAACTCATGAAATCCAAGTAAATTTAATTTCAGGGAATACATTAGCCAGAATAAATTCAGGTAAATAAAAATCATGTTACCTTGGAATGATGAGGGGTCATCCATTTTACAAATGAAATCCCATGTGGAGTTACAATAATTTAGAATATAATCGCCCATTAATATTATTAATCCCCAGTTCACATTAGGCCATATTGATGGATTCCGTATCTGTACAGCTACGTCAAATTATGTCAGTAATGACGTTACTGAATGGAGACGGAGAAAAACGTATAAGATGATATACATCCTGTCCGTCATCGTTCTTGTGTTGGTAAACAATGGTGGAAGTTCGGGATGGACTTCAACTAGGATGATTTGCTGCTTATTGCTTGGTTTAACTGAATTTTTTCCATTGTATGTTCCATACTATAAACGTGGCTAGTATAGCCTACTTCTCTGACTACACACCATCCCTTCTCACATTAACCCACACTATTTCTTATGGCTATTTCTAATACCAAATTTTTATTTTTTGTAAACCACTCGGTGTAGCTGCTTAAAAGAAGTTTCAGTATGAGAGAGAAAAAATGGAATTTTTTTGAAAAAAAAAAAAAAAAAACCTGACTTTCATCATCATACTTGATAGGCATTGTGAGTTAAATATTCCATTTATTTGGTATAAATACCATTCACTGATGTTGTATGCAAATATTTCATGGGAGTATTTCTACAGACTAAAATTCATTAACCAGAAAGCGTTCAGGAATCTAATCCTCATTTTTTGTCAGGACTACATGTGTACAAGATTTAAAACTTAAGAGTATGCTAAAACATAGTCTTTGAGGTGATGATGAATGTCTGGGACCCCTTGTCTCTGGATGCTTGCTCTACCATATTAAATCGGAGCTGGATCTAGATTTGGCAAGGTATTGTTAAATCATAAATTTTGTATAAAAAAATTTGAATGATGAAATTAGCACTAACAATGTGTCTGCTGGTTCACTAGTTATGTAAATGTAATTCTGGTGAGCTAAGAGTCTTAAGAGTAATGTCTGCATGTGGTTATGTTAGTACTGTATGTATGAGGAGCAGATAGATAAATGTGGGATGCTTATGTCCCATTATTCTCAGCCAAGACCTTCACCTCAACTTTTTTAGTTTGTCCGAATTTTAGCTTGAAGAGTTGGTTCATATTTAATGCAGTATTTGAATGATAAAATTAAACATAAAATGATAACCAGACTTGTTTACAATACTGCACAAAACCAACATAACAAATTTATTCCAAGGAAATCTTTCTCTAATAATTCCTGAGTAAAGGTGCGGGATGTGAATATTGCTCTGTGTATAGTGCAGCAAAGAATGCTTCAATGCAGCAGAAAAGCCAAAATAGTGTGCGGAATCCCTCTATTGACGTTTCACCAATCAAGGCAAGTGATGGTGGATGAAAAATTCATTTAGTGGAACTCAGTCCTTAGCTTTTTGCTTAGCCAGTTTCATATGTGCTTGTATGTTATTTTTTAAATACTAAGCAGCTGCATACTTGATAAATACATATTACATTACCTATAAGACATTCCAAATCTTATTTTAAATCGCATTGTTTTACCATTGGCACACACACACATTGAATTGACGAGTGCCAAAGGACACAACTAACTCAACATTTATCACCATCACCATAATTTCTGTGTATGTGTGTTATTTTTATATGTTTTGGTATTGGACTAAGGCAACAAATTTGTACTTAAAGTATTGACAGTTACTTACATAATCAACTAGCTTAGTATCATCTTAAGAATGAAACTCATGTAATACAAAATGCCCAATTCCAAAACATTTTTGGTAGCCTGGTAGCAAAATGGATGTACAGTAGGTTTGCCTATTTGGGCGGCAGAGGAGCCCGCGTTAATGGAAATCGCTTAGTATGAATACGTCTTGATATTGGGAAAATTACTTATGGGCAGCCGCTGCCTCACACTGACAATTTACAGAGATCTTATATGCTAGTTCAGTACAGTATTTGGTAATTGTGATTTGATTCTGCATCACAGTAGCAATGAATATAATTTCTTACTAAAGAAATAGCTGTACAGCAGCACAGTAGAAGTGAGAGTTGGGTTCCGAGGCTGGCCATGACACTATGTCTGCCTCCCCACTGCTACTCCCAAGGTCGCACCCCTACCCTCATCCGCCACCACAACACCACTCTCACTAGCACTGCGTTCAGTGTTGATCTCATTCACTTCGTCCATAAACCCTTCAAAGTCAAGGGTTGACACAACATCCTCTTCTTGTTCTTGCCTTTCTGGCCTGTTCTGCCTGTTGCCGCCTAGGTAATGAGTTATTTGGCTTTGTTTCCTCTTGCTTATTTCAGCATTGTGCCTGTCGGTGTTGTATTTGAACAGCTTGTCAAAATCAAACAATATTTCACTGGTTCGCTGCTTGGAGGTTTCTGTAGTCTTCACTTCATGTTTGAACTTATCCAGGGCACAGAGAATTTGGCTGAGTCTACCTACGGGTAACACAGTCTCTATATCTTGCAGTTGTGGTTGTTATGGTGAAGACAGGTGTTGGTTGGTAGGGCGTAGGGTTGGGGGCAACAAGTCAGCAACAATGGGGTACACAGTATGCGAGGGAGCAGGATTCTGATTGAGTAAGAGGGAGAAGCCACTGGGGGTAGCGACTGGTTATAGCGTGGGTTTAGAGGAGCAGCTACTTTCACGCAGAAACCGAGTTTATACGCGCTTCAGGGAACGGCTGCGGATTTGGGCCACTTTTGGCTACATAAAGGCTCTCTGTGGGAAGCATTCCACATAAGATAATAAAAGGTGCTGATTTGGGGGTTCATTGCGCATTGAGAACACACGCAATACGTGAACCTACTGTACTGTTACCTTACTGTAGTACAATATACAGTATTTTGCATTAACATCTCGGTTCTCTTTCCTTTCCATTATCTCTGTTAATAAATTCATATACTGTACCGTAGATCGATACCAACATGTACTACACTTCATTGTTAATCTATTTTATGTTTTCACATTTATAACCAAGATTCCAAGTTGCATGATGTACTGTACCGTACTTTAAATGCTCGTTTTATGGCGTATAAACGTAGGGCACATGGCATTACTTAATGGGTCAAAATGCATTATACTCAGTCGGACTTTCATTAATGTGTGAATTTGCTTTCACAGTCCTACTGCATTTCTCTTTAATGGGAGTCTTTAAAATCTCCATTCTTTATTACACATCAGCCCAAAGTCCAGTTTTTAACACCTTGTGGTACAAATTTTTTTTTACTGTATACCCTCACCATTTCCCTTGCCCAATACTTAACCTAATTCTATGTCAAAGATACAAATTATTTTTTTGTACAGTAAAAACTTACTTTAAAAAATAATTAGGTACTCTGTGTCAAGGTAAAGTTTTCTCTTTTAAACAAGGAGTATCTTGTGTCACTGGCTATTACTGCTCTCTATGCAATATCAAGTCCAAAATGAAAGTCTGATGTACTGTACTGTTTTTGACCCAGAGCTGATATATGCAGCCATATTTATTATATGTATAAAGTTTTCACTTTGTAGTGTCAGCAGCAGCTTGTATTTTCAATGCATACTGTATACTGTACATGTACAGCTTTTTGTTATTTGGAATGATACAAAACATTTGACAACTATATCCTTTATTATAATTACTTTAGGGTTTGGTGTTTATCATATTGCTTGACATGAGTAGTGTCATGCAACTAGGAATATGGGTCTTAGAGAAATAATACACCAAGTTTGTGTATAATAAAGAGGACTAAAGCGTATTAGTCAAGCGTTTGTCCATAATCACTCCCATTAATTTTTTTCTGTCAAATATACTTCTTGATACATGTACGTCATTTCCTTATTGGGTATTTCCGTCGCAAATGCATTAACATGAACCGTCGGTTCCAGTATAGTAATATCAATTCAAGATGGCCGCCAAATGTTTACATCCAGGCCCAGGTCAGGTGAGGTCTACCTAATTCTATTTAATGCATTGTAGTGTTTTTTAGATGAATCTTGTTCAAATATGGTGAAAATTAGGTGTTTTCGGAGATTGAGTTGGGGGAGGCAGGGGGGGGTGATATCTCCCAAAACATTAATTTGCGACGGATGTGAACAATAAATTCGTTCAAAACACGCTCTAAAACATTGTATTCTAAAGACCTCGAGTCGAAAGCACGATTATGGACAAACGCTTGACTATTACCGACTAAAGGGATGTTTGTCAGTGGGTGCACAGTACAGTTGTCAACAGGGACGTCATGTCAGCTGTGATTGTGATAGGTAGCACACCAAAGTTGGTGGCATGCAATTGACTGATTGCATGAATATGGATGTAAAATTCTGGTATGTAATATACAAAATGTATCACTGGTTTTAAGATGGCATGTAAATATGATCCCTCTACTGACAACCCATCACAGCCACAGCTGTAAAGACTGTCCATCAGCTGTTTGTTGGTAACTGTACATTGCCTAGTTTTCTTAATGGATATTTTGGTTCATGGTCAGTTGTCTCAGTGTCTCATGTATAGATATAGATATACAGGTATGTATCCCTTAGCAACATAGGCAACAATCTCACATCAACAAAACATGTACCTGCAGTTATGTACTTTTATAAATATTTTAGATGTTGGTGCTGTGATTTAAGTACAGTATTTGCAAACATATTAGATCCTTTATATAACTCTGGAAGAGGACATCAAGTGGTTGATGATTATATTTAAGCTAAATCATATTTTAGATTTAATAAGGAATATAGACTTGGAAATCAGATCTTAAGTTTATCTTCCTGTTGTAGTAATTGGCTAGAAGATGGTTCAGTAAATGAAAGGTACTGTATGATTGAAGTATTAGGAGTGGAAAGCTGAGTACAGTACTGTATATCAGAATGAGGCTCTCCACTTGATTAGGAGATAAAGGCTTGAAGTGCTTAAGTCATTGAGTGGTATTTTCAGACATTGTAAAACAGAGACTGTATCCAAATATAATTCAAGCCTAATATGCTATACAGACGCACAGTAGATGTATTTGGGTGGACTGTGAGCCATATTTCATGTTTATTTGGGGTCTTGTATTTAGGTCTGCATGATGAGCAAAGTGTGAACACTACTTTGTTAAACACAATCAACACTCGACCATTTGTCTGTTCACTAAGTCAGTCCCAGTCTGGGACATTGTCCCCCCATAATGAGGTGTGAATAAATCACTCTGTGAATGAGAGAATCTGCCTCGAATACAGTACTGTACAGTATGGTAGTGCTGTACTTAAATACTGATCCAGTGAAATTATAGTGTGCTATGAAAATTTTCTAGTAACTTCAGTTGATATTTAATATTACTGGTGTTGACTACAAACAGAAAGTATTTCATTAAAGCAAATATTTGTTTTTGTAGTGTGAGTTTTTTTATAGTTCTCAGAAATGTACATAGATGTGTACTGGATATCACCAAATATGACAGCTGAATGCAATATAAGGATCATAAGTAGTCTGGTTATTTGGTAATATTTAAAACACAGCAAAAGCCAGTGCCTTTTATAACTTTGGCTTTTATTTTAGTAAAGTCATTGTAAGGATAATCTTAAAATGACCATAAGCATCAGTATTAAAAAAATAATGTGTCATACTATTTGCCTGAAGTTACACCATGCCATGTGATTATCTTACATTGTTGTTCCTTCTCCGCTTAAACATCTCCTTAAGTTTGAAAAGAAATATGCGAGACCTTTTGTTACAGGAAAGTAGGAAGATGAGGAAAAATTAATTGCTGTGTAAAATATTAATTTTAAGGATGGTGATCATAAAATAGAATATGGATACCAGTAAGAGCCAAGAAAAATATCACAATGGATGAAGCAAACTAGAAATTTTTATTTTGTTTGTCATTTTCTACTCCCTGAAATTTAAAGGAAACTATTGGCAACGATCATGCTATCATTCATATTCATTTAACTGAGGAGAAGGGCTTATTATCGGTTGCTAACCAAAACCTTTCCATGCAGCTGGTAAAATGCTGCTTTTCAGGAAGTCACAGGAATTTGACCAATGTATAACTAGCTTGCTGACATGTTGCCTACCCACATGAAGTAGAATCATGCTTTTCCAAGTACTCCAGGGCTTTGTTAACACTTCTCATCTTCCATACCATTCTGTCCCAGTCCATCCTATCCACATGTATAAGCTACTTGAACACCACCTCTACCCTGTCTAAAAAGCTGTAGCTACTCCTACAATTTTTTTTGTTTACCATATAACTCCATTTACACCTTATCAAACTCATTCATCAATTTGTTTATTACTGTACTTACATTTCAAGTCGTACTACCAACATCACAAATATACCCACTTTATATAGTTCTTTAAAATATGCCCATTTTTTCATCAAAACTACAAAATTTTTGTTTCCTTACTGTAAATATTTTTTACCCAGCCTTTCATCTCCATTGCGTTGTATCACTTAATATTTCATCACATTCACGGCCAGCTTTCTTATCTGCTCTTACTACGACACTCATTAACTCCCCCAGATGTATATACCGATAAATTAAAGTCGGGGAGATATCACACAACATGGTATGCAGACCAATCTTCCCAAGGAATTGCTGTATTTCCCTTCCTGCCAGCACTTACAAATGGCCTTCATATAATGATAGGGAAAAAAATTATCAACGCAGCTCAAAACAATTCCATACAGAACTATATTCTCTATGGAAATGTATAATGTAACTTTTTTTCATATGGTTATATATAAAGTACTGTATATTTTTACAAAAGTAACAATTAGACACTGTATGATGGTTAATAATAAGGTAATATTTGTACTGTACTACATAAAGAATTGCAGTAATTTTGAGACGACTTGTTTTGCTAACCCAGGAACAGTGATACTGTATATCTCTCGCTAAACACGGTTTTTAAAGGCTTTTTTTATGATGTGGCAAATTATGGGTGATGTGGCCAGAGCGTGAACTCCTCCCACCCCACCCCCGGGACCAAGATACGCTGCAAAGAGTAATAGGGTGGTCTTTATTCCTCAATTAATACTTAATTGGTAGGTTCCAGTGGGTGAAGTATCCAAAATAGAAGGCCTCAGGTAACATGCTTTTTTTTTTTTTTTTTTTTTTTTTTTCCGTTTTTTTTTTTTTTTTTTTTTTTTTTTTTTTTTTTTTTTTTTTTTTTTTTTTTTTTTTTTTTTTTTTTGGTGGTAGGCTGCTTGGTCTACCTATATTGAAGGAAGACAGGGATAGAGGGTAGGTGTATGGCCCAGGGAGGTAGAGGGTGGGGTTTGATATCGCAGCAATTTTTAACCAAAGTTCAACCACCTTCATCCTTATCTGCAATTATCAGCCACTCAAGTATAAAATGTTATAACGACAAAGAAGCCCTTGCATTACTACCCGAGTGAATAGACTCTAGAATACACGGTAACAGTTTATTGGTAAGTACAGAGGGGGTGAACAGAATCTAGAATACACGGTAACAGTTTATTGGTAAGTACACAGGGTTATGCACAAGTATACGTAGAAGGCCGGCTGGCCGTGTAGCGTCGTGAGAGGGCCGTGGTTACTGCAGGAGAGTTGTGTAGGACTGGAAGTGCCAACACAGCCTGCTGGTTGCCAACCCGGGTTGATCGAGTGGCATAAATAGAAGACGCCTTATAATTATGTCATGTTTTCGTGCTTGTAAATAAGATGCCTAAATTATTAATTAGCATAAGAAAGAGCTTATGTCAAGGTTCAGTGAAGTATAGCTTATAATTAACCTCAATAGCTCTCGGTACTCATTGAAGACTAAAGTCTTGTAAAATAAATATCAGCAGATATAGCCTATAATCTATAGGTACTGGCCGGGTAAGTTATGCCTGGAAATAGAAGAGACAAATAAAATAGTGCGAACTGTCTCTGTTCAATGTTCACACTGTACGGGGCGGCTGTGTTAGCCTACGAAAAAATACCAGAGAGATTAATAAGATTAGCAAAAGAAAGACCTATTATAGTTACCCAAATTGGTAGTTAGCATTGCAATATTTATAAACCAGGCCAAGCCCTGTGTAATAATAATCTAATTGTGTAAAGAATGTAGTGTGTAGGCTAATGTAACTGGCAACGAGTAAAAAGTTACAAGTGCTCTGGAGAATGATGAGTTTGATGACCCGTAATCAGAATATGCAGCTGTTTCTGTAAACTATAAATACTAATCTATGATAGGGAAAACCCTGCAGTAAGCAGCGACACAGGGGAAGTGCATCAACTTTATCTCCTGCTTTTGAACAACTTATTTTCCAATTATTAAGGTAATATGTATTCATATTCTTCTTAGATCTAAAGAATACAAATGTGGTCTATTATAGTAACTTTAGGTTATGCGTGACAATACTTACGAATTTACGATACCTGATACGGGTGCAGGTTTCGCCAGGACCCACTTAGTGGGTCCTGGGTTTCGCCACCTCTAGTAGAGGGTTCGCGCCTGTGGACTGTGGTTTCGCTAGCTAAACTTTTCACTTTTTATTGAATATATCGTTATTGCCATATATAAATCAATATCAATAAAAACAGAATATTATTTAGTTGAGGAAGGCGGGTAGTTTGAATCCTTATTGTTCATTAAGTGGGTAGTTTGCTCTTGTATACGTTTGATCCTCATTTTTGGTCGAATACACTGATGTTTTCATGGATGGTAAGTATTTTGAAAGCTATCAGTTTAGCCAGAGAGTTACCACTGTCAAGATGTTGCAGTACGAGTGCATGTGTCCTTTGCAGGAAGACTGTCTCAAGTCGCCAACATGCTATACAGTGTTATATATGTAAACAATGGCAACATCGCCTTTGTAATACCGGTAAGTTTACCTAAGCAATAAATGTGGTGAAATTGTGGTGAAAGTGAAATATATGCGTTTATAAAGTGTGGGGAAAAAAGAGCACAGTCTTCTATGGTGAACACGTTTCAGGAATTTCATGTGCAGACTATCGGGAAGATATTGCAAGCGACACCCTCATCCTATGGGCTGTATGCATCGGCGGTGATATCCCGACCC
The DNA here is from genome assembly GCA_033782935.1 of Petrolisthes cinctipes. Lineage (NCBI taxonomy): Eukaryota > Metazoa > Arthropoda > Malacostraca > Decapoda > Porcellanidae > Petrolisthes > Petrolisthes cinctipes. The sequence continues at coordinate 27,286 of JAWQEG010002421.1, read as the reverse complement.
GTGAAGTGCACTGATCAGTACTCAGACTCATTGTAAAAGAGCACAAATTGGTCCTTTTAGCTAAACCCAGGTAGGCCTAATGTTTAAATACTGGCTGTGCAATTTTAATATCAATTGCAGAAAGCATACTGTAAACTAGTGTAAAGAATTGTTCATCTGAGATTTTGTATTGGAGAGACAGACAGGACTGTATTTAAGAACATCCATGGTGTATACGATGATGTGGTACTGTACGACGGCTCTGTTGTTTGTCTATGGAGCCATCGTACTGGTACCACACCATCGTATGCACCACGAATGTTCTTGAATACGGCCCTACAGACACACATCTATACCTAAACACAACCCCTGTCACTCATCTACATCTATACAATCAGTCAGTCAACTGACAATATAGTCTCTGGTGATGCATGCAGCAATGAGCATGCTGCGACGGTTCCTTTTCACTCTTTGAATGGCACTTGCCAAGTTGCCACGGTATGTTGTCGCCCCTCAACCCCGCCCCTGGCAACAAGTTAAGGATTCTATAATGGGAAGGATAGACCACTCAATGTTATTTTGGTGTCGTCGCTGTGACGGTGGCGGTGGCGCCTTTAGCGGCCAGTTGGAATCAACACTCCTGCTTCCCTTTATCCCGATTTCCTTTACTAGTAACGCACAGGACATTTGATACTAATTGTTTGGCTATAGAATGAGTAATAATATTCTTTGTGGTCAAATTACATAATACATTACGATAATATCTACGACAAAACCCTAATATATTGCCAAAAAAAAAACATACTGTACACTATACCTACCATTTATGTATAGTAGTAATTCCAATGTTCGATGATTCTTACTTGTTTATGACCTCTACAATTATGTTCCTTAACAATATTTTGATGTAAAAGTACCAAAAACAAAACAAACATACATATAGTTTATTCTGAAAACGATAAAGCAATGAGCTATAATTACTGTACAACACTGTTACTCCCACCACTAACAAGGAAGAGCATTCTTGCTTCCTATATTCTTACTTGTTGTGAGGACAAGACAGTTATCTTTATATGTGCTTGAGAATTTAAATAAAATCTTGCTTGGTGTATGGATTAAAGGCAAATTACATAATAAATTATCAATTTACTAATATCAACGACAGAGACCTACTAAGTTGCTAAAGCATCCATACTTTAAAGACATTTATGCATAATATTTAAAATGAATGATTATTACATGTTTATGATATCTACAATATTGTTTCTCAATAGTATTCTGCCAGCTGATGTATAATTGAAGAAAATGACATGCAGATTTTATAGACCAAACTTCAAACTACAATATAATGAACTATAAGTACTGTACAGTACAGCAAGGATGAGAGACAATATTGTATTGTCATCAACAGTAGCCTATATGAAAGCATTATAACCGTAATTACTATGAGGAGCTGTGTACTATGTGTTTTAGACTTGATGATATCTTGCTTTCTTTCTTAGCTTGAGAGGTTCTCAAAATCAGGAGTTACTTTCATTATATCTTAAATGTTGTCTGAAAGTCTAGGGGTAAGGAAAATATATACAGTATGCAATACTCCCTCCAAACAGGAACAAATAAATATTCAGACTACGGTACAGTAGAAAGGATAACATAGAATATCATCATCTGACACCAGTTAATATCAATGCCATTACCACCAATCTATCTATCTATCGATCTATAGCTCTGCCAGCTGACGCTTCGCTCCCTCTGGGAACTCCCCCCAAGGGGGTGGCCATTACCACCAATATAAATACATAATGTATAACTATAGAATGCATTAAGTACCATCATCTAACACCAGTTAATATCAATGTCATTACCACCAATATAGATACAGTATAACTATAGAACGCCTAAGATATCATCATCTAACACTGCAGTTAATATAAATGTTATTACCACCAAAATTAATACTGTATATAACTATCACAATAAGATATCTGTAGCTTGCTAGAGGATAAGGAAGGTATCATTATCTAACAAATATCAAATCATTACTGTATAATCATCACAATAATTTGTTATCTGTAGGCCATTTCGTAGCTTGCTAAAGGATAAGGTATCATCATCTAACACAAGTTAATATCAAATTAATACTGTATAACTATCACAATCAGTCAAATCTGTACTTCATAGCTTACTAAGTTATGGAGTTAGTGGAACTGTTTATTGCTGAGCACCCAGTAATTCCCATTTCGGCTACAAAATCAACTTCAGCAAACCAAAATATTGAAAAACTCCCACCGCTCCTGTGTAAATAAAGGCGCCAGCTGTTAGTGATTCCCGTCAGCCGTTAGGTGGCCCTGATGTATCACGAGTTCACGACGACCAAAACTGAGAAACTCCCATTATTGGCTTAGAGTGGCCTATCCTTCTTCCACTCCCAGCACGGTGTTCCCAACCATGGTACTGCCTTTTTTACGACGCTGGACAAAAGGTTACGAAATTGAATGAGGAGGACAAAAATGGATACGTTTTGCTATTTTTATTAAAGAATTGGATACTTTTTAATATTAATTTGCTTACCGTCATTATTTTTTACGAAAAAGTGAACACCAATCAGAACTCATATAATTACTATATCGCTCCCAATTGAATGATAGGGTAACTGTTTGGTGAGCACCGAGCGGGAACTCTGCTGGGGCCGGATACTCAAAACGCGCCTTCACTGAAGGCGCCATTCGAGTGAAGGCGCCTTTTGATTCGGCGCGTCGAAGGCGCCTTTCAGAAAGGCGCGATTGGGATACTCAAAAAATTTCAATTGCGCCTTTGGTGTGCCTTTCGGAGATTTTGCGCCAAATCTTCAAAAGGCGCCTTTTGATACTCCAGCCAATCACAGCAGACCTATCGAAGTGTGCTTAGGAAATGTAAACCAATCACAATCTAGTATTTCGAAGAGCAGTCTGAGCGGATAACAGACATTAATAATAAACAAACGTTTAATGATGGGACAAATGACATAACAACCAAAATATAGACAGTATATATAATTGACTAGGAACATTTACCATGATATCAGCATCTTAATAAATTTAATTGTTAACATTGATTTTTGTTACAATATTAATTAAATATCTAAGGTGTTCATATAAAATAAAGTAGTTATTGGGTTATGATACACATGAGAACAAAAATATATATTATGTTATTAGGCTACATGGAGATGGCCAAGAGGTTCCGATCATAAAATTAATGTTTATTTTTGTAATAAATCGTATATAGCCATTATATGGTAATAATAGCTGCATTAATTTGCCCCATATGATATAATTATGTAACCTATATACATATGAGTAAACTATTTAGTGCTACAAAATCAAAATCATCATTACCAATATAGACCTAACCTACTTCAGTCGGCATTATTGTTTGGTTAGGTCTGAAAGTGATTGACTCAGCAAGAATCAAAATTGTTTTGATATTTTATAGTACAAAATTATCGATTACATTTAATTATATTAAATGGTTCACACTGATATAGCCATTATTACCTTATTTTGGCTATAATACACAATATTATTTTCACGAAGCCACAATCACGAGCGCAAACTCTTGTAAGAGTTGGTTATTATATAACACATATTACACAGCAGGGGCCAAGATATATTGTAAAGGGGCAAGTGTTTAATAAATATACATATACGTCCGGTATAATATCAAAATACACTCAGTTCAAATAGGCATGAAATTAAATTAGTTACATGACGTGAACTGCAACGAGTGGGAAGCTATAAGAATTGGTTATGTATGTACTGTACCATATATACCTCCACGAGTCCACATATAATTAATTTTCTTTATTTTATCATAACTTGCTACTCATTATTTATATTCTATGGCAACCATTACTCTCTTAACAAAGTATTGAGGTAGTATTACATCTAATTAGGAGTGAAGAGCTATCTGAGCCTATCATTCACCGCCGACATATTGTTATTTTTATTCATCAAAAGGCGCCTTTCCATCGCAACGGCTGCTCCGACCCAGCCGTTGCTCAAAGGCGCTAATACCAATTATTTCCAATATGGCCGCGCCCAGGGAAAGTTTTGAGTATACGTCGTTTGGTGAGATCGAAAGGCGCTTTCTTTACAAAAGGCGCCTTTGCACGGTTTGAGTATCCGGCCCCAGGTGGGAAGTAAACATGCCGTGGGCTCGTTGTCATTTATTCATATTTTGTAGTGTAAGTGAACATAGTATAATATTATATAAAACTAGTCTTGCATAGCGCTAGTCAAATACAGGCTGCCATTGAGGACATGGAGAAATAAGTGTGCAATATTGTACTATCATAATTTGTGCTTCTTTACTTTAAATTTGTTTTTTATTAATAGTTTGTATTGCACTTAAATTAAAAATTAATACATTCTGTACAATGACGCTCTTTTGCCCTTTTGGGACGTGTTATTTTTAGGAGTGTAGATTCGCGCGCTCATAGGTTTAAATCACGTGCTTGTGACACTCCTCCCCTATCTAATAACACAGGGTTAAGCGCTCTATGTGTATAGCTCTGTGGTTTAAATACTCAAATAAATAATGTTCTTGGAAGACCCAAACAGTAGTTTAAGTTTCGCTCCAAATTTGTAGTGTACAACCCAAAGCCTAGAGATATTTCCCACTGACGTCAGGAAGTTATTTTTACGCAGGAAAACCGCATCAGACTACCGGGACCTAACCTGGGCAAACTACCGGGAAATAATCGTGATAAAGTACAATAAATGACGGGGGTAAAATACTAGGACCCAGCCGGATCTGGCAACACTGCTGAATTCAGGTCCACTTCTGTACTAATACCGATTATTTCCCGGTAGTTTGCCCAGGTTAGGTCCCGGTAGTCTGATGCGGTCTAGGTTAGGTTAGGTCAGGTCAGGTAAGGTCAGGCTAATTTCAAAATGCCCCATCTTGGAAACGGGGCATATGAGGAAGAAAAACCATAGAAGAAAAGTGTCTTAGAATGGTCCAAAATAGTGGGTAATGACAGTAAAATATCTATTATACAGTAAGGTCTACTTCTGTACCTTTACCCTTTTTTTGGATAGTCCATCATTCCCTGTTTTTTTTTTTTTTTTTTTTTTTTTTTTTTTTTTTGAAATATAAGTACAACTGCATTTTGACCATTTTTTACAATTGTATCCTCCCCCCCCCCCCACCGAGGTTGGATTGAGGGGTATAACAAGTAAATAATGCATTAAATAGTTATTTGGATGATTTAGGGTTAGTGTGACTTTACCTGACCAGGGCAGATTACTGGGACCTAACTGGGGCAAACTATTGGGACCTAACCTGGACAAACGGACAAACAGAGGGGAAATCAAATGATGAATATTGAAAGAATTACCGTTATCGCGTACAGTTTTTCTACCTTCATTACCCACTTATATAGACCATTCTAAGACTATTTTTGGTAAATATTGAAAGAATTACTGTTATTGCGTATGGTTTTTCTACCTTCATTACCCACTTATTTAGACAATTCTAAGACTATATTCTTCTATGGCATTTCCTCCACAAACAAATTGTTTGAATATTCGAACCAGTGAATGGTGAACCTCCAAATTTCTAGGGTCAGCTGTAACTGCAGAAATGCTGAATACAGACATGACTGGGAAGTAAAGAGAGATGCCAGAAGACTTGAGGAGGACTATAATTCTGCCTATGTAAAAGGTTGAAGGGAGTAGGAATGATTGTGGAAGTTATAAGGGGATAAGTGTTCTGATTGTAATGGAAATGATAAAAGGGAATGTTCTTACTGACTGATTGAAGTAATAGAGTAAGAAAGGTTCAGAAGGGGTAGGGGATGCATGGACAAGATCATTGCAATTAACTATTCTACTTCACTTCATACCTGTCATTTCAGTTCCACCACTGCAGTTAACCAGGAACTTCACTGACATCACCACCAAAAAGAGCACCATGGCCACTCGATGGGGTATCGTCAGTACTGGTAATATTTCCTCAGATTTTGTGACAGCCCTCAAGGCACTGCCCGAGTCCGAGCACCGTGTGGTGGCTGTTGCTGCACGGTCACTCCAAAATGCCCAAGAATTTGCCAAAAAATATGGCATCAAGAAGGCATATGGCTCATATGATGATCTGGGCACTGACCCTGACATTGGTAAGTGGGGTTATCTTTTTCCACATTCTCTATGTATCAAGTGTCCCAATACCTTACCCCCCCCCCCTCCTCCTCATTGCCCAGCCCAATGTAGAAGAGGTTGGGTGAAACCACAAATTTTTAATTATTCAACATCTAATGTGCACAGTTTCAAAGCTTTGCTTCAATATTTGGTGTGCCCACTGACCAAACTCCCTCCAAATTCACAGGGTAGAATTTCTAAAGAAACACAAACGAGTCATGATCAAACTCCATTTCTTCAAGGACTAGTCAAAGCATCGAGAAGCTTTTCCCTGGTGTTCTAGAGGCATTGTTCAACTCTGTCTTTGAGTATCGCCCCCAAATGTTCACAGGCGTTGAGGTCAGGCGATTCTCCCGACCACTCATCGTTTTTAAAAAAATTGGCCTTGTTTGGCCTTCAGAAAATTTTGGGTCGCCAGTGTGCTCATGTACGGAGCTTTGTCATGTAGAAATGTGGTCTCTTTGATACCGAGGACATTTTCTGAGTTTCTTAACCCCTCCTGTCCAGGGATAGGCATGTGCCAACCCTTCGGAGCTGTCCGAGGTTCTGGATATGATGACTGTGTATAGCAGTCTGGGAGTAGGCATTAGCCAATGTTGTCAATTCCACAAAAATTTAGCCATTTTTGGTGGATTTTATGGGATTGGGCTTTAGCCAGCAGTGTGTCAATGTGATAGCCATACTCTGTCAATGTTTGGCATAATGGCTGACAAGGTTGCATATATTTTCTTAAGTTCGAATTGATGCGCCTCCACCGCCTGGCAACACCCTCCACCACCCGCCATCCCACCAACCACCCTGAGCCAGGACTGAGTCAAGCATACTTACGGACACACCGCGCTCTCTGACCAAAAGTTACTTCTTTTCCTCACATCATACCTTTGTACCCAGAAGTTGTAGAGAGCTAAGGTTGGTCTCATTCGAAAGAGGAAGAGATGCTGGTTAGTACAGAATCAAATTTAAGTAACTCGGCATTGTAGTTTAGACATAGGGAGTAAGTGAATTAGAGCGATTTTGGAGAAATAACCCGAACGAATCTAGAAGGCAGCCCGGACCTAGTGCATGATTTTTCAACACCCCCCTGGATTGGAGGGGTTAACCACTTCACCATTAAGCCGCGGGCCTTATCTCCCATGGCAGCTCGTTCTTGCGGGCCTCTCTCCCACACTCACGGTCACTATGTAAACAACATATTTAACAGCTAATAGCTTATAAACCACTCACGCTACATAAATAAATGGTACAGGATATTGTAGTACAAACCCTTAGCTGTCTCCTGATGTACTTGTGAAAACTAAATGGATATCTATAGGATGGGTAGCCAGCTCAGAATGACCACAACTCAAAATTCTCATTTACACTCTATTTACATATCAAAGTAAGTTTTCACACTCAAATTTCGTTATAAAACATGTCGGAATCACATTTTTCAGCACAACAATATGAAATATAATGTCATTGTTGTTTTTACGTACATATATGGTAATCACAGGAAAAGAGGAGTGATGAAAATATTTCCTTCCACCCTCACTGTTCGAGTAAGAATGACTGGTGGTAGCTGGGTGGGCTGGGGGTGGTCCCATGGCTCTGACCCTCACTGTTGCCAGCCCGAAACCAGCTTTTTAGGGACCGTGCAAATTTAAAAACTTCTTTGACGAGAATTCTCGTCACCCTCGGTGTTCCATACTTGTTGCTAGTACTGTACAGTATCAAGAATTCTCTACATCCACGATTTAAGGGTTAAATGTGAGCATACTCTATTTTCATATCCAAGTATGTTTTCACACTCAAATTTCATTATAAAACATATCAGAATTACATTTATCAACACAACAATATGAAATATAATGTCATTGTTGTTTTTACGTACATATATGGTAATTACAGGAAATGCTGAGTGCTGAAATACATCCTCCCATCTTCACTGCTCTTGTCACACTGACTGGTAGTAGGTAGCTGGACTCTAGGGAGTCCCTAGGCTTTCACCCTCAGTGTTGCCAGCCGAAACTAGCATGTTAGGGAGAGCGCAAATTTAATAACTGCGATGTCGACTTATTTAGTCACCCGCTGTCCTCCACACTTGTTTTTGGTGTCGACTTATGTCGTCACCAGCGGATAAGGGGTTAAGAACGGAATAACATGAAAGGCAGCACAATGTCTTCGAAGTAATTGCCATCCTATGATTGTACTGGCTCTTTGATAACCCACATCAGCCTTTTCCCTGTGAACATCAAGAAGACACTATTTTGTGATTTATAGTGAATATAACTGCAAAATCCTTCAAGTAGTAAGAAAGGTCGAATGTAAAAAATAGAGCCTAAATGATGTCATTAATCTTTGATTTGCAACAAATATTACAAAAATAGGCTACAAGAATACAGTACTTTCTTAACCTTAAATAGCAACTCAGCATTTTTTCCACATTTTTATGACAACTATGTGTTTGTTCTAAAAGTTACTGCGCATGAGGCAAAACTCAGTGAATGTTTATTGTTACATTTAACCTAAAGTTGTTAGGAAGGATTGTATATCATAGCATGCAAAGGATTGGTATCCTTACCATAACTAGGAATACAGGATTAATGTTGAAAGCCCCAACATTTTTATTCATAGCCATGTGGTCCTTAATCCTTCCCTAAACTACTCTGATTTGATTCCCCTGACCAGATGTAGTGTACATTGGAAATGTCCATACACATCATCTGAGTGTGGGCACAGCCATGATGCGAGCAGGGAAGCCTATCTTGTGTGAGAAGCCATTGTGTATGAATGTGAAAGAAGTCAAGGAGATGATCAAGGTGGCCAAGGAGCAAAAGGTCTTTATGATGGAGGTGAGAAAGTATCAAGAGACTACACATTTAACACAATTGTGTATAGTTAGATTTCATCAGGATTGACACAATAAGAATGTAACAGATTTAAGCAAGTTATGTGATGTGATAATTCTGTAGTATAATCACATGTCAGAGAATGGTATTAAGGATTGTAATGAAAATTAATCTAATTGCAGTTTTCTAAATTTTACAAAAATATATGATACACTATAATTTTGTACCAGTATGTTGTAAAATAATTTTATACTGTAGTAGGAACAAACATATGAAGTCATAATGTATAGAAGCAAGGTATGATTTGTTCATTACTGTTGAAACGTGGCTTGTATTATACAGTACTTGTACTGGAATTGTCCAAAAGCCCTATTATACAAGGAAGAATATGAGCTTGCTACAAGCTATGTCTTCATATACATTTGATCATTCATTACATTAATTTGTGACTTTCATAAAACTGTTATTTTTGGCTTGGTCTGTGGGTGTTCTGCTATGTAATATAGTGGGTTTTGTGAAGCAAGTGATTGTGCGTTATTCATGCCATGATGATCCTGGATCTTGAGTACATCGGTTTCATGGTGTAAGTGGCTTTGTTCTGTATGGTCTGTTGGGTGTTGTGGAGTGTCTCAGTGAAATTAAAGGCCCAGACAGGGCTTGCACAGTTCATCACTGAATGTATGTATTGTTGGTGTACTGTGGTTATGGTTTCTTTGTTTGGCTAGAAAACATGTTGTGAAGGTGCTTCCAGAATCTGTGGTGCATTCAGTGCCTTTGGAGGGAGGGCCGAGGAGTGTGATAGGATGGTGTGAATAGGGAAAAATAGGGTCCTTGTTGGGATTAAAAATTGTGACAATTGCACGATGCTTCCAAATGGTGGGTACTATTTTCTGTGTTGTGAAAGAAGCTGCAGTTTGCTATATCATTTAGACTACAAGTAGATGAGTGCTCAAGGTTGTGGATTATGTGATTGCTCTGACAGTTTCTAAAAAATGCATAGTCAGGGTCAGTAGGGAGAAATCTTTTATGTCAAATACCTTGTCAATAGTCAGGGTGTGGGCTTAGGTAGCCAAGATGAGATAGATTTTTAATGAGGGTATTTGCTTGTTAGTTTGATAGCATGGTGTCACTTGTGGTGATGGCTATATGTGATTGTGAAATATTGCTGTTTAACCCCTCCTGTATGCAATTAAAACTACCCTCATTAACTCTACAGGCCATTTGGTCAAGGTTCTTCCCAGCATATAAGGAACTAGAGAAAAGGCTGACGGCTGGGGAAATTGGGCAGGTGCGCCACGTTATTGCTTCCTTTGGCAAGGACCTCCCCAATATGGAACGGATGCAGTAAGTGATTCGATGAATAGGTGAATGCTCACCCTATCTTTTATTATCAAATGAGAATTACAGTAGCCTACTTATGCCTTTTTAGCATATTACTGTACTTTGAATCAAAAGATGAAGTATGTGACAGGGTCAGTTAGCTACCATACTCCTCTAATTTTAGTTTTGTTGTAATCATTTGCCCTGTTTTCCTTATAACATTACAATCTACAAATTTTACATTATTGTGCCTGTACACTTACATTAAATGGTATCATTCTCTTCCCATACTGTATCTGTTTGCTAGTCTTTATATAAATCTTTATTTTATTCTCCACTTAATATAGACAAGTACAGGACCACTTTCTTATCTTTCTTATAATTTATATTGAATTATAAAGATTAGAGCAATAAAGAGGAATTTCTGATTCCCTTTCTGTGACCCTTCCAAGAGAAACAAATCCAATAATAAAGATGTAATACTCTGAGTTGACTCTGTTAGGACCAAGTTGAACAGAATTATATTTTTCATCCGAGGTGAGTTTGAGATTGGGTATGGTTGTGCTCCCATCTCCAGTCTCAGGAGGTATGAAAGAAACTATGGGCCTCATCATTTCTCCTCTTATCAGTGACAGTGCTACTGGTGGAGGCGTCACCCTGGAAATAGGCATCTACCCTATCCAGCTGGTGTCCTTTGTCATGGGGGGAGAAAAACCTCTCAAAATTGTTGGTACTGGTCACCAGAACTCCAAGGTCGGTACTTCACTGTGTGTATTGTACCTGAGTGTTTGTGTAGTTGTTGGACTGTAGAACTATTTGTCCTTGACTTATAAACATTTTCATGGGCTTGAAAGGCAGAATATTTGTGTGCGTGACCCACTTCACTGGGTACTGTCTTTAATTTTTGTATTCTGCTTCCATTACTACCCCTGGCACTTTTAGCATAGCCTCCCCACCCCTTGATGATGATTATAATACAGGTAATACAGATATTTCCTTAATTGTGATAGGCCTCTTTTTTTATTATTAATGCTGCAAATGGAGTTTGGTGGCAGAGGATATTGAATGTTGATCGAGTGTTTGCTGTAAGGCAGTTGTTGGAGAAAGATAGGAAACCATTTATGGTCTTTATGGATTTAGAGAAAATTCATGATAAAGTGGATAGGATAGATAGACATTAGGAATGTGCTGCAAGTGTATGATACAGAAGGAAGGCTGCCGAATGAGATAAAGAGCTTTTATAATGGTAGTTTAGGATGTGTGAGAATAAATGGAGATTTCAGTGATTGCTTCCTAATCTCTGTTGGAGTGAGACAGTGAAGTATGATGTCACCAAAGTTGTTATTTGTGTACAACATGGATGGAGTGATGAAAGAAGTTAATGCAAGAGTTCTGGAATGAGGAGTTAAAATATTGCAATTTGGAAAATATTGGTCCCTATCGAACTTGATGTATGCAGATGTTGCGGTGTTGTTGGCTAGCAGTGAGAGATTAGTGGTGAGTTTTCCAGGGGTGTGTGAACACTTGTGTTTAAAATTAAATGTGTGCAAAAGCAATGCTATGATAATGGAGAGGGAAGATGAGTCATTGTGTAATATGCAAGTGGATGGTGAAAACCTTGTGGTGGTTAAAGAGGTAAGTACCTATGGGTATTATTGAATAAGAGAGGAAATGTGAAAAGGAAGTGAAAAATTGAGTAACCCAAGGAAGAAAGGTAGCGGGTATGATGAAAGCAGTGGTTAGAACTAGAGGGTTTAGTACAGTGGCTTCAATAGAATTGCACGAAGGAGTGTTAATAACAACACTATCATATAGTTTTGATACTTTAGAGTGGCATGATTATGAAAATTCAAGAGTAAGAACACTAGACATCGATATGCAGAGAAGTATATAGCCTACAGAGTCTGAAGAATTATTGATAAGGAAAGAAATACAGAAATCCATTAAAGATGATTTGTCAGCAGGTCACCTGATGAAAGAATTGAGGAAAGTATTCTGAGTTGATATGTGCATGAGGAAAGAATGGACAATACAAGAGTGGTGAAAAATGTATGTGAGAGTGAGTTTGGGGGACAAAGGTAGAGGGGAAAGACCTAGAAGACAGTATGATACAGTGAGTAATTGTATGAGAAAGCCTCCCTTTTTAGACTTCTCTGGAATTCAGTAGCTAATGGGTCTCTTATGATAATGGGGTTGGTGACAGTACAGTAAATGCATACAGCCGTAAAACTTGCTGCAAACCTGCCTCCTGGCGACATCTGTTACTTATTGGAAGATGAAATATTATCTTCAGCAAGTAATGGAAGGCTAACACATGCTAGCATGATATACCCTATGTCTCAAAAAAAAAAAAAAAAAAAAAAAAATCTAGAGAAAATTTCAGACTGGGGACGATTTGATTTATTTGCCGTTGCAGATCTAACAAGGTCCAAATGTTTGGAGTTTGAACAAAATATAAGTTTTTACTGTAGTTTACTATATTTAAACAACATAGTAATTGGTTTTAATGCAAAATTAATTTAAAGTGCCTTAAAGTGGAACCTATCTCTTGTTTAATCATGTTTATAATACTGATGTTTGCAGCAATATTGCATGTGATATTGTAAAGGTACAGGTGCTGCTGTATTTTCCAGGGATTATTTCTTTTCAGTTATGCAACTCACATATTATTCTTGTACTGTACATTATAATTTAATATAGGAATGATAAGACTATTGGATATTTTCTTATGAAGTTTTATTATATGAAGTAATTTTTATGGAACTACTTGCGTTAGTTTTTTCACTACAAATGAGATCCTCCTATATATTACACCCTCTCATACCTCAGTTCCCTATTTTCTAGCCTTAATCCAACCCTAACTGCAGGGTGTGGAGGAAAGCATTGGGACGACCTTGCTGTACTCTGACGGTCGCATTGCTTCCATCTCGGCCTCCTTCAGAGCATTTCTTCCCTCTGAGGCCTTCATCATTGGATCCAAGGGCACTATCAAGGTGAGATAGGTGCTGGTTAAGAGGGACTGATAGACCAAGAGAGGATGATGAAGGGTAATGAAATGGGGTATGACAATGATTCAAGGAAGAAGTTAAATGTGCAGATAATGTGGATGGATACACATGATACAACTACCTATGAAATGCTTCCCCTGACATACCAATATGGATATCCATATTGCTGAAGTTTCATACTTTATATCTGTGCCTCCTTGCAGGAGGTGCAGTCCAAGAAGCTTGATACAATTACCAGTAATGGGTAACCCTCAATGACTTGGGAATCTGAAAGAAAGCTGTGAAGCATCTTGTGTGGTCATGTAACTTAAGTAAGGCTGCAAGTGAAGCTGCAAACTTACTTTTTACCCCAGCTTGCTTTTTTTAATTTTTTTTCAATAGGATATCTCAAAACATTCCACGATATTTCTGGGAAAGTTACTTATGTAGATGGAAAGAGTGCGGGAATTAGTTGGTCATTGTTTCCCATGAGAAATGTCTCCAAACTGTATATAACATGTATTCCAGAATCTATCTACAGTACAGTAAGCCTATGTATAAATAATTCTACAATGCAACCTCTTTCATAAGTTTGCCAATATTAGTGCTGAAAACTGAGGGCTGGTGTAGTAATGTTTTAGCCAAAATTATTATGTTAAGCTTGAGTGACAGTTAAATTATTGGTAATATTTTATGTAATCATGGAAAATGAGTTAGTCTTCTACTGCATAATACACAGTATAATCTTGAATTTCACAGGGTATACTGACAGGAGAAACCTTGCCATATTTATAGTAGCTAAATTGAAATTAAACTGCTAATGGGAAGAATAATGTTGGTTCCCTAATCTGTCAACTTTGACTCGTATAATACTGTACACATTTTTCTGCATATAAACCCAAGTAAATAAGTATTACAGTAAAACTACAAAGATTCAGATTTTGTAACAATAGCTGCTTAGATACCAGTAATCAGTTACTACTCACAGCGGTCATTGTTCCCGCAACACAACAGTGCATCTCCTTTTCCTTTAAACAGTAGCTCTGTAAAACACTTTTTCCATATAATTATATAATACAGCAAGTCAATACAGTAATTTTATGCAGTCTAAAAATAACATTTATTACATTAGCATTGCAGATATTGCATGTAACATAATTTAACATGGGTCACTTGTTTGTCAGTGTACTTGGATTATTAAGTAAAAAAACCCACTTTGTTTAGAGGCAACCCTGTGCTTTTTCTGCAGATCCCTTACCCTATGTGGTGCCCTGAGACTATTGAGTTCCCATCTGGTACTTTCACTGAGCCACTGCCCAAATCTGCACATAAGTTCATCTTTGACAACAGTCAGGGTTTGATGTATGAGGCTATGGAGGTCCGACGATGTCTCCAGCAAGGTAAGTGTTTATCCTAACCTTACACCAGATGTGATGTCATCTAGTGTAGGAAAGGTGAATTTATTGTAACTATTGGAGCACCCCAACATATAATGGAATAATACAAGGAAACTTAGGTAAAGTAGGGCTGAGTTAAGTAGATTATTGTTATATGAAGATGTTTTGGGAATGAATGATCTCTGAAACAGTGAGGTGTTGCATCGATTCTGTTTACAAACACAATGAGAATGCATTCTCTCAACATGCCTGGTAGCCTATTTCTGACTGGTACATAATTTTCCGGTATAATATCAGAAAGCGGATAACACTCGTTAGAATACAATTTATAAACCATCGATAAAGATGAAATTTTACATCGATGTTAAAGATCATAATTTCTGTTTTTAGGAAATAGATAACTACCAATTCATGCAACTTATCTAATAGTTTTAATTAGATATCTGCTACACTAGTACAGACAGGAGAGCAGTGAAATTAACCTCAATGTTATTATAGCTATATGAAGCCTTTCTGAGTGCCAAGTTTCCTTGAAGCAGTACAGGAAATGTTTTTCAAGTGATTTTCAAAAGTTAACTTACTATCAAATGTAACTCCAAGAATTTTAAGCTCTTGAACATCTTCAGTTACAATATCATTTAGTGTGGCAATTGGATGAGCAAGATTGAAGGCACGTGATCTACTGACCACCATTGATTTGGTCCTTGTTGCATTTTATTTCATGCCCCACATTTGTTTACAATCATGTGTTAGACTGGCAGCAATATTTATTCTCTGTTCAGGCGATTTTATTTTGGCAATCAATGTAGAATCATCAGCATAAACAATAAAAGACTTATTCAGATATGAAGACAAATCTGAGGCATACACAAGAAATAAAAGAAAAACACTACACCAGAAATAATAGGTATATATTCAGTCTTACTTCCATTAACATTAACCCTCTGCTGACAATTAGATAGTTAATCCTTTATAAGGTTCAAAACATATCCACCAATACCAAAGCTTTAAAGTCTATAAAGTAAAGCAGAGTGATTAACTAAATCAAAAGCAGAACTAAAGTTTACTTGAAGAATTCTTGCTTTCAAATTATCTAGACAGAATATTGTACTGTCAAAGTTCATGGACAATATTGTTTTGTAGATGAAATTCAAGAGATGTAAGTGACAGAAAGATGGATGCATAAATGAGTTGAGTGAGAGAGAATTCTTTAATTATACAGAAGATGACAGGTGCACATCCTCATATACCACTTCGTAATGAGGTGTTTATGCACATATGGTGGTGGTCTAGTGGGTTAGAGTGCTGTGTGAAGTCTAGCGCCCAGCTCTCTTGCCTGGGTTTGAGGCTCTGAGAGGTACGCAGAAGGTATTCCCCTGTAATGCCACCACTGGGACAGGTTTAGCCTCCCGTCCCTTTAACGCCCAGGCCACAGTTGCCCAGCCTCAGGCCCCTGAGTGGGGGTAATACTGGACATGGATGTTGCATTTTTTTTATCATGTAGCTTAAAGTGATTTTCACCATCTTAGAAATGTTGTTTTAAGATATTTAGTCTCGGGATATTATCGGATAATTTTGGCTCAATTTTATCTACATAGTAGGAAATGGCCGGAATGGTTAGATTTTTTATCCCATGAACTGAAAGCTCCCCTTAAGCATCAACTGTGACTCCTTATGGTGTAAAGTAACTCTTGTTACAAGCATTAAATATATGACTTCTTTACATGGCTTTGGACAGCCATTTACCTAGAATTGTGCAGCACAGCCAAAACTTACAAGCTCCCATATTGTAACAGGATTAAATGTAAGGAAAAAGCATTATACTGTATCGTACAATATTGTAAAAGTGGCACAAACAAATGACAGAGCCTAAAGGATTGTATATGTGATGTTACTGGAAATGGAAAACCTCCATGCAGACCCCAAAAGATATCAACAAGAGCACAAGTTATGAAATTGTTTAGTGTATATAAGACCAGAGCATACTACCACATGACAGGAAAAGAAATGTCAATCAAGATGTAACCAGTAAGATGGTGGGAAACAAGAAAATTTAGAAATTATCATGCTAATGTTACAAGGACATATTATCTACAGAGGAAAGAGGCTGTCAAACTACAACAGACATACAGAAAGAATTAGATGTGGATTATTGAAAAATTTCTATTCACCATAAACCTTGAAGAAGAGAAACACAAAGTATCAAATATGTGGAAGTTCAAAGTGAACAAAACATAAACTAATGGTAACCACACATACACACTGAAGGAGGAATCTTAAAAAAAGGGTCATTGTAAAGGAAAAGCCTCCGACTATCATGTGATTTGATTTGAACCTTGTGGAAGATCCTGTACTTTGGAATGTGTGTATTTGTACAGAGAATAAAACATGTAAAGTTTGGGTTTATAAGGACAGGGATTTAGAGATATGTTTCATTCTTGATGAGAAATAAAGTACAGTAAGATTTATAAATTATGACCTGTAACTGTTGTGAATGGAGAAGGAAGCCTAAAGTTAAAACCAGAAAGCAGTAAGGAATATACTTGGAAAAAATATTGTTGTTTAAGTGAACAAAATTTCATATACTTGACTAATCCCCGTACAGTATACTGTACAATCTATAACCATAATATTATAATGTAATATCTATAACCATAATATTATAATGTAATATCTATAACCATAATATTATACTGTACTATCTATAACCATTATATTATACTGTACAGTGCTCTATATTCTAAACAGGTCTGTTGGAGAGCCCTGGCATGCCACATTCCGAGTCACTGACTTTGTCTGAGACCATTCAGGCTGTGCGCACTCAGGCTGGTACTGTATATACCCAGGATTAAACTTACCTACAACAATATATCCAGTTGACATGCCTGCTGTTTTTATGCCCATGTTACTATATACTGTCAAAAAAGTCTTATCATATTTTCAGTAAAAATAAAATGAGTAAGTATTCCCACCCCTGTCTAGTATGTTACATAAGGTTAAGGTACTCATTACTACTCTTAACCTTATTAGCTGTTGATTGAATTTGTTAGAATGAAAAGTAATAATGTTTAAAATTTAATTGGAATGATAAACACTCTTGCTTCTTATAACAACAGTTAGTCAAGTTTTTCCAATACCTTGTGTGCCTTAGGTTAAACTTTGGAGTGTTTCAAATCTGCCTGTGCTATTTCATAATATTAATGAATAAGTCATACAGTATAGGAACAGTGTACAGTATCTGTAAAATTACTTGGAGGCCAAATTAGGATTTGATTGTTCCCTTGTGTTGTGCTAATTGCTTCTTACAGGTGCATGTGTTTGTGTGAGCATTCATTGCCATTCATTTCTGTGGTTTTGGGGTAAATATGTTTAAGTGTATCTCCAATGAATAAGTTTGTTTTACTTTATATGGAAGATGAAACATTGCTGTGTTTAATTCTTGTGTATTATAATTATTATATATATTAATAAATGACAGCATAACACACAGGCCCTTTCCATAACTGTATACAGTAATCATACCCTAACTTAAGCAAAACCAGTACAGAAACAACATAGTCCTTTCCGATCATTAATAAACACCACACCGTTTTGATAAATATGAAAATATGAACATGCGTAGTTCAAGATAATCTATAGCACTCCACTATAATGTCATGCTTTGAAAATTAATACTGACAAAAACAACAGAATGCAATGCAAAATGTGAAGCACGAACTAAAGCCATAAAGAGACTGTTCAACTAAAATCCTCAAAAATGACACTGATTTGTGCATCGCATTTCACTGTCAGTTCATAATTTTCCTGTATCACAGTTCAAGCCGCAATGTTTACAATGATGTCATGGATTAAGTTCAACAATTTACACAGCCAAATACCAATGTGGATTTAACAGAGTTGTGATGTTCAGCTACGTCGAATAAAAGAATCTTTCATTTACAATAATGGCCATGGATGATAATGATTACTCCTGACTATGCCACATAAATAAATGTTACTCGTTGGGTCTCCCAAGTACATTAACTCTAGAAGAGCACTTTGAGGTCATCTTACACGATAGGGGCAGTAACGTCTACATACTTTTAAAATGGTAAATGAGTCGACGTAGCTGAAAAACTGTGTGTGGCTGTGAGATGTAGATGTGTTCCCCCTCCCTCCTCCTCTTCTGTTACCCCCTCCCTTTCTCCTCCTGCACACCCACCTCTGATGGGAGTGACCAGTAACCATTCTCAGTCAATCATACAGCCTTTAGTAGCCTGGGCGACAGGTCTGCCAACTTAAATAGCCTTCTGTGGCTGCAGCAGACGACACTCTTGCAGGAGTTTCAAGCTTGTCTAACTATACATATTCACTTGTGTAGCCTTTGCACAGGGGGGCTGACTTTATTCTTTGTGAATACTAGCCTTCTCCCACAGGGCTAGAATAAAGATTGTTATAGGATCTGGTCACTATCTAGTGGATTTGACGAGATCTGCCCACATGGATTAAAAATCCACATTGAGGTGTACTGCAACCGGAGGCTTTTTTTTTTTTTTTTTTTTTTACTGCTGTGTGGACCTCCAGCACATGGGGGTGCATTATCCCTTAGCATACTACAGTCTAAACTACCTCTTCCTTTATGGTCCCATCAGGATTGATCTCATGGAAGGTGCAGCCCCACTGGTAGCTCTTGTGGTAACGTAGACTTGGGTCCACAGCACTGGCTGTGGGATCAGAGACCTTCCCCCTATCTCCCTGGCGGTCAGAGGCCCCCAGACTCCCTGGTCCAGTAAAATCTGGTCCCATCTTCCTGGGATTTGCTTTGGTAGGCCAAGCATATACGGCCAGCCCCTCCTTTATTTTAATTTGTTTTTTCACTGCAACCAGAGTGTACCGGGGGTCTGTGGGGCAGGAAGCCATTCTGCCCCGGGAGAACATCAACAACAACAACATCATGTGTAGCGGCTGCTCGGTCAGACAGCTTCAGCTTGAGGAACTTCAACATCATCATCATGTGTAGTCTTAACCCCAATTGACCTATTTAATTATAATTCCATCAACATGGTGACTTCCCTGATTTATCCTCCTCCCTATGTCTCCCTCTCACAGACATGAGTGTATTCCTTAAACAGCCATTGTGACCTCACACACCCCTGCCTCAGGTCTATGGATATCAAATTTTTGTTTTACATTACCTTCTATACCCCCACACATTCTCTTGCCCACCATTCTTAACCTTTATTGTGGCATATCTCCTTTCAACCAGCTCAACTGTCCTGATTTCCCCCTTTGTGTGGATGAGGAAAAGATGTAGTTTGGATAAGCCAATTACTTGCATACCATTAGGAACCTTACAGTAACAAACCAATAGCACCCTTATGATAATCCTGAAATGTGCTCTTAGTTTAGAATTGCTAATCTAGCTAACTCTTCTGTAGATCACTCACTCCATAGACTCAGCAGTTGGGTATTGCCTGCGGTGATGTGGGCAGTACTATAAGGGTTTTGGCGCCCCTTTGGACCCAAGCCATTTGCTGTCAGTTCACCTATGTCCCTCCTTTCTTTCTATTTCCCTTATGCTTGCTGTCCCTCCTTTCTTTCTATTTCCCTTATGCTTGCTGTCCCTCCTTTCTTTCTATTTCCCTTATGCTTGCTGTCCCTCCTTTCTTTCTATTTCCCTTATGCTTGCTGTCCCTCCTTTCTTTCTATTTCCCTTATGCTTGCTGTCCCTCCTTTCTTTCTATTTCCCTTATGCTTGCTGTCCCTCCTTTCTTTTTATTTCCCTTATGCTTGCTGTCCCTCCTTTCTTTCTATTTCCATTGTGCTTGCTGTCCCTCATATTTTTCTATTTCTATTATGCTTGCTGCCCCTCCATTTTATCTCCTAGCTTTTTCCTTTTGCTATTGGGTGTTCCAGGCCTAGCGATCTTTCTCCTCAATTCAATTCACCCACAGGAACTGGAGTGTGAAGGCTGGACTAGGGAGTTATACTAAGGTTGATTCCCCTCTCATTTTCATACAACACCATAAGCTTTAAGGAAGTCTTTTTAATTAAGTCGCGACATTGGAGGCCTACTAATCATTCTAAAATATGCTACAAAACAGATCCTCCTACTTGAATGCTGAAGTGATCTGTTTCCAGGCAGAGTTTGGAGGAATCGGTAACCTTTCAATTTAACCTTAACAAAAAAAAAAAAAAAAAAATTACAAGGTCCAAGAGATATTTCCTCGTGTTATTTCATTTAATTTCTCCCAGTCTTGTCCTTCCTGTTTCTCTCTCTCTCTCTCTCTCTCTCTCTCTCTCTCTCTCTCTCTCTCTCCATTATTCTCCTTTCTTACATCTCTCCTCTTACCCCTTATTCTTTCCTTCCATCCCCGTGCCCCTCCTCCCCACCTCCGTCCTGCACTGTTCCCGCCAAATCTCAGTCTCCTCCCCGCCAGAACCTCATCTTGGCGCGCAAACTTCAATTTTCCCGCTTAACGAGGATGATGGCCAGGGCGCGCGCGGTCACTCCCTTCTCGCATAGACATTCGCTTCTGTCCGCATTGCATCGCTCTCCAAACCTCACCGCACACAGCAATGAAATCACACTTTAGTTCAATGTAAAAAGTACTGTAATTCTTATGGCCCGGTCATGGCAAGTTATCAATAGTCCATGCTCATTTTTATACAGTATGATATCAGATTTTGCAGTCCGGTGTTTCCCCAGGAGAGCGAAAATGTAAACACTGTCAGTTCCGCCCCCCATCCCAGGAACGAAATGGAGTGGGAAAGGTGGATGGTGTGTGAGGTGGGCAAGATTAGGGAAGCTGATGAAGGTTGATATGAGAGGAGAGACCAGTGGAGCTTGAGCCAGGACCGACCCTTGCCCTCCCTACCCCAACGGCCATATTATTGTCAACAGTCAAGTCAGTGGTTGTATATCGTGCTGAACTCAACGATACGCCACAATTTTGTTCAATTGTCGTATTTTTACATATAATTACCTACTATTATACTAGCATTTCCATTTCAAGAATTATCCCACTCTAGCTTTTGAAAATGCCGACGAATGTATAAATCGAAATTCACAGCAACCTTCTAAACTATAGTAACCCTACAACCTTAGCTTAATTATCAACAATTTACAATATATTTTGTTGCATCAAAGATAATCTTTTGGGTAAGGCAATACAACATAATAACTGCATATATATATATATATATATATATATATATATATATATATATATATATATATGTATATATATATATACACTAGCTGGGGTACCCGGCTTCGCTCGGGTTTATATAAAACTGATGGCAAGTATTAATACATGAAATAATGATCAATGACAATATACATTTTTTTTTTTTTTTTTCCAAGTCCCCATAACAACATTCAGTTGACAGTGAAATAATAAATATTGAAAGAATTACCGTTATTGCGTACGGTTTTTCTACCTTCATTACCCACTTATTTAGACAATTCATAGACTATTTTCTTCTATGGCATTTCCTCCGCAAAGATATTCAAATGGGTCATTTTGAAATTAGCCTGACTTTACCTAACCTAACCTAGACCGCATCAGACTACCGGAACCTAACCTGGGCAACTACCGGGACATGACCTGGGCAAACTACTGGGAAATAACCGTGGTAAAGTACAGGAAATGACCGGGACAAAATACTGGGACCTAGCCGGATCTAGCAACACTGCTACACCACTGTAATTCTTTCTATAAATACCACATAAAATTCACGTCCGTTGACTTGCATATTGTCAACATAAATCACAGTTCTTGGTTTCCTCATATTCGAAGTCTGCACTTACCTCTGATTACGGTGTCAATACTTCCGGGCAGAGAGTTTGGCCTACTAGGTTCCAATCGAGCTGGTTGCTGATTGGTTGAACGGAGTCTCGTGACACACAGGAGCCATGTTGTTACCCAACGTCACCGTCAGCCTCCCTATAGCCACAGTAAAAAATGCCTTGTTGTGCAGCATGGGGTTATACAACGCACCCAGGAATGGGCAAAACAATGCACAGGTTCCCAAGAGATACCCAGAGGAGGCAGCTTTGGGCAAATAAAGTCAAACGACAAGATTGGAGCCCAAACAACAATTCGTTCCTCTGTTCGGTTAGTTCAGGGCAAGCACTTACTATAGTTTTCTTTCAAACTTTTATATTCTCTTACATAGTTTTATAAATTATTGTATACTTAATTAATTAACTTATCAGTGAATAGAAGACCAAGTCCAGAGGGATTATTTCTTCTATATATAGGCCTATATGTGTACATACCTGACTAACCCTACTCGTGACATCATTGACGGATGTCGGATCCGTACATACGGGCTAATGTGAACCGGGTATTTCATTATACCCCTGATGAAGCCATGAAGTATCTGCATTTTAGGTGCCTGACCCAATGAAACATTTCTTTTAGCGCGGGAAAATCTCTTAACCAATACCAAGATTTAACTTGAGCACACGCACTCTATTATTGGCTGCTTCATCTCGCTCGTTCCCTTGTTAGTTGAAGGTTGTTACGAAATTCCCCCTGATGGCAGTTAAGGCTGGTTCAGGACACCCATGCTTCTCGTCACAATATATATATATATATATATATATATATATATATATATATATATATATATATATAGATATTTATATATATATATATATATTATATTGTAAAGTGTACAGTAGTATGAGTAGGCTATGCCACCAATGGCCAAGTATGTCGAATTGTCTTTTTGAACTGTGGAAAAGAGCAACTTATAGTACAGTATACGTGTTTCCAATATATAACACACAGTTGCCTGAGTAACACTCCTTTTTCGCGACCATCACATTCAATCGATCGTCAGCATCTGAAGGAAAATGTATCTAGGTTAGTTATGTAAAAAAAAAATATTCAGATATAAACAATTGAATACAGCATATGAGATTTAAGATTTCTACACGAGCAGAAGGGTTTTGGTGCCCCTTCGAACTAGAGTCTTTCCCTTTCCATCTCATACATTTCCATCGTACTTGGTGATTCTTCGTCTCCTCTTCGTCCTCCTCCTCTATAATAATGACTACAAGTTGTTCTTTTTGGTGTATAGAACAGTCAACTTATTTTCTACTTTATACTCATGATGCCGGTTGTGTAAGAGCTACGACATTCAGTCATAATTAAATGGGCCGTAGTAAAAAAGAATCATCATGCAGGCCACCCGACATTGGGAGTTGCCTTCGTAACCCTAGCTATTATTAGTGGAGTTATAATAATAATATTGATAAGGCTGCAGCAGGTGTACGAGGTTCGAATCCTGGCTACGATAGGGTTCAAAGCCAATATAATAATTAGTCGATCCTAGAACATATATTATGAATTTGTTTCTTAAGGTTATTCACTCTTATACATTTTTGGAGCCTATACATCTGTGTGTGAGAGTTATTTTTGTAGGTAAGTGTAAATTTAAAACAACGCTGTGATGAGGTGCAATGATTAAGTACCTTTAGTCTTGCCTAATATTTTGTGTTTGTATATCGAAAGACACATATTATAGTACGTACTTCTGCAACAGTTATGGCTTTTATATTGTTCACTAAGATTAATTTATCTATACAGCAACATCATGCTTGCTGTTCCACCCTTCAGTTACCTTCTCCTCGCCCTACAGGATCTTCCAGTCTTCTGTCATCCTCGTATCATATATTTCTTTCTATTCATTTCTATTCAATTCTCTCTCTCTCTCTCTCTCTCTCTCTCTCTCTCTCTCTCTCTCTCTCTCTCTCTCTCTCTCTCTCTCTCTCTCTCTCATCTTCTCTCTCTCTCTCTCTCTCTCTCTCTCTCTCTCTCTCTCTCTCTCTCTCTCATCTCTCTCTCTCTCTCTCTCAACTCAAGAAGCAAATTAGCCACGATCAAGCGTAGCAAAGGGGTAAGAGGTGTTCTCAACCATTACTCTCTCTCTCTCTGTGTATGCCTGTGTGTTTTACCCCTGTAGTGTTACACCTGAACCACCTTGTTTAATTGTCCGTAATATCATATACGTGAGAGGAAAATGGGGTTATTTAGTGACCGACACACACACACAGAGAGAGAGAGAGAGAGAGAGAGAGAGAGAGAGAGAGAGAGAGAGAGAGAGAGAGAAATAAGGCGTCACGAATATTACATAACTGTGTAATGCCAAAAACTAATTCGTGTGTGTGTGTGTGTGTGTGTCTGTGTTTCATTTCAACTACCTATATCTCTAAAACAAATTCTATATAAGTTTCTACTTCGATTTACCTTAAACTCTCTCTCTCTCTCTCTCTCTCTCTCTCTCTTCTCTCTCTCTCTCTCTCTCTCTCTCCACACCACTCATCTGTGTAATTAATTAGCTAGCGTAAGGCGGGTTAGGGCGGCGGGGGTGTTCTTAATGTTTACCGTAACGTGATTGTCCCCTCCCTAAAGATGGCGCTTTCTGGCCTCATTAGTGGCTAGGGAGGCAAGGAAGGGAGAGAGGGAAGGAAGACGCCTGGGAGGTAGGTAGCGTACGAGGGAAGGACGTAGGGAAAATGAGAAAGGCAATGAAAGAGATGGGAGGGAAGGGATGATAAATACAGGGAGAGGAGGAGAACACAAAGGATTATCAAACAAACAGCATCAGCAGATCTATTGGTCTTAGCGAGGCTGTTTGATTTATTTATACTCTTCTAACTATATATAGACTACAAGGGTGAGGTGTAGAAGAATTCGGTAGTAAAGTGGAAAAGCAAGAAAAGTGAATGGGGGGGGGAAAGGAAAGAGGGGAGATAAGGTATATGGTTGAAAGGCAAGGAGACCAATAAAGAGTATAAAGAAGGGAAAGGGATGACAAGAGAGAATGATGAGAACAACAACAACAACAACAAAAACAACAACGAAGGGAAAGTTAGTTGAAGCTATTATGAGGGAAAGAGTAAAGTCATGGGAAAACTGAAGGAAGGAAGGAAGGAAGGAGGTGGTAGTGAGAAGGATATGGATGGGTAAAAAAAAAAAAGTATAGGGGGAGGGAAAGGAACAAGAAGAGAAAGAGTAGGAATAGGGACGAGGAAAAGATCATTGCACGGGAAGTAGGAGAGCAAAGAAGGAGCAAGTGGAAGGAAGGAAGAAAGATGGAAGAGAGTGGAAGGAAGGAAGAAAGTGATAGAGAGTGAAAGGAAGGAAGAAAGATGGAAGAGATGAAATGAAGGAAGAAAGATGGAAGAGAGTGCAAGGAAGGAAGAAAGATGAAAGAGAGTGAGTACAAGGAAGGAAGAAAGATGGAAGAGAGTGAGAAATGAAGGAAGAAAGATGGAGAAAGAGAGTGAAATGAAGGAAGAAAGATGGAAGAGAGTGAAAGGAAGGAAGAAAGATGGAAGAGAGTGAAATGAAGGAAGAAAGATGGAAGAGAGTGAAAGGAAGGAAGAAAGATGGAAGAGAGTGAAATGAAGGAAGAAAGATGGAAGAGAGTGAAATGAAGGAAGAAAGATGGAAGAGAGTGAAATGAAGGAAGATAGATGGAAGAGAGTGAAAGGAAGGAAGAAAGATGGAAGAGAGTGAAAGGAAGGAAGAAAGATGGAAGAGAGTGAAGGAAGGAAGAAAGATGGAAGAGAGTAGTGAAAGTGATAGAGAGGAGAGACAGGAAGAGAGTGAAAGGAAGGAAGAAAGATGGAAGAGAGTGAAAGTGATAGAGAGGAGAGACAGGAAGAATTAACGAGGGTGCAGAGAAAGAGACAAGGATCATGTTAGACGGAAGGTTCAATATTACCTTTAAAGCAACGTCAAACCTGATAATCTGTAAATGGATAGATATCACTTCCAACAGGCTGTGCTCCTATAATGTCATGAGTGGTTCAGCGTGTGTGTGTGTGTGTGTGTGTGTATGGGTGTGTGTGTGTGTGTACGGAAGGCCACATGATGGATTCTAACACAGGCAATATGGAAAGAGAGGTCATTATTCTGGAAGTACTGCAGTGAATGGTCCACCAAGTGACTCGGTGACTGCAAAACAACAAACCTAATAATAATAATGCTGTATTGTAGTTACTATATATACGAAGTCTTTCATTTTCTATATTATCTTGTAACCCCTCGAAAACAACATGTAGCGTGTGGATCAATTCTTGTGGCCCATAGTACAGTCACGGTCAATAGTCCTGCAACACCTCCCAATGAGATGGCTTCGAAAAATGATCCGAAACTATAACTGTTGGTCTCTGGAATATTGGTTCACAAGATTCACTCAAATGGCTGCAGGATTTTTGACCATGACTGTACATAAAACTACAATGGATTCAGACAACATAATCCGATTCGACATGTACAGGTTAGCCTATATAATTTTTGTACTTCGGAGTCATATCTGTTCTATAATATACGGTAACTTGATTTTGTCCAAACACATTATAATTATATATATATCTGACGTAAACTCTTGTAAATGGGTTACTTGATATGAGTAAAATGATTTCTGCGGATAAGAAAAAATCATGTAAAAAAAAAAAAAAAATCAACAGTCGTCACTCTTCTTGTTTTTAAATCTGAGCTTTGTATTCGCCTTTCAAGACTATATAACAAAAGTGTGTCAACCCTCGTATTGCCCTTTTCGACCTCAATATGCTACCTTCACTTTCAAAATAG
>JAWQEG010002420.1:30000-40000 GCA_033782935.1 Petrolisthes cinctipes | reverse complement strand
AAAATAACTATTACAATATACTATTATTATTACTATGTCATCCATTTCCATTGCTACTTTTTTTCATTGCATGTACATCCGCGTGTCTGGACTGATGAGAAGGCTATTATTAATTTTATATTCACCCAGATGTCCCGGTAGAGTCAAGTACTATTTATTGTACATATTTATTTGTTGTCGCTATCAGAAATCAATGATACAATGCAAATGGAGGAATCAGTTGCTCCTTATATACCCCTTCAATGTGTGTGTGTGTGGGGGGGGGGGGGGGGCAAAACAAAAAAATAACAAAATGTAGGCTACAAAATCAGCTCCAAGTGTCTACATAGAAGGACTCATCGTGACGTGTGAGTATATCATCATTATCATCATCATCATCATCATCATCATTATCATCTCTTCAAGGGGTAAGGAGGCTCTGGTGCCAGGGGTAGAAAAGGGAAGCAGACACACAGAAAGTAAATACAGTGTACAGCCACAATCAAATATCCACCGACACTTTCCTTCCATCGTAGTAAATATCTTGGAAATAAAGAACAACACGTGCATGATTTTGCAGCACTTCATAATAATAATTGAGGGGGTTGAGTTGACGTAAGGTGTTGTTGTATGATTATATATTGATATGATACTGATTTATTTGGACAATGGAAGGAAAGTGTTGGTGGTTATTTGATTGTGGCTGTACCAGTTCTTTTGCTTCATTCATATTTATTGCACACTTCCTTACACAATCACTCACCATATAATGCCATCTTCTCTTTAGTCTTTTATCTTGCAACAAACTAAGGATGGTTGGTGATCTGGTGATGGTGATAATGGTGATGATGCTAGTGGTAGTGGTGGTGATGGTGATAGTGATAGTGGTAGTGGTGGTGATGATGATGGTGATAGTGATAGTGGTGGTGATGATGGTGATGGTGATAGTGGTGAGGATAGTATTGGTGGTGGTGATGGTGATGATGATAGTGGTAGTGATGATGATAGTGGTGGTGATGATGGTGATAGTGGTAGTGGTGATGATGGTGATGGTGATGATAGTGATAGTGATAGTGGTGGTGATGGTGATAGTGGTGAGGATAGTAATGGTGGTGGTGATAGTGGTAATGATGATAATAATAAGCATAATAAATCCAATACCCACTACTTAACTATTTATATATTTTTGTTTTTCTCCCTGCAAGAGGCTGTTACTGAGCTCAATAATTATTTATATACCGTACTGTGACTCGATATCACTCTATAGCTACGTCATCATAAACAATATTTATTCTCTTCATTTTCCTCAAGTGACATAAACACAACCCAAGGCTCTTACACTACATATACATACACATTTACTTTTCCTGGTACAGCCACAATACAATATCCAGGCAGCAACACTTTCCTTCTGTCGTATAGTAAATATCTTGGTAATAAAGAACAGGCAAAAAGAGGTCATTACAGGTCACCATGAGGGTAGACAACAAGAGGTCATTACAGGTCACCATGAGTGCAGATAACAAGAGGTCATTACAACACATGTATGAATTTGCAGCAGCAGCACCTCATAATAATAATAATAATAATAATAATAATAATTCAGGGGGTTGAGTTGACATTATTATTAAAGTGTTGTATGATGATTATATTTAGATATGATACTGATTTCATTTGCACGATGGAAGGAAAGTGTTGCTGCATGGATATTTGATTGTGGCTGTACTACACTGAGAGGGGTATAGATAATTCTGTCCTGATCCGAGACACAACAACATGAACCACTACCAAGAACTTCAATTGGTAGAGATTCATATTGTGCCTCGAATCAAGACAGAATTAACTCAGTGTACAGTCACGGTCAATAAATAGTCCTGCAACACCTTCCAATGAGATGGCTTCGAAAAATGATCCGAAACTATAGCTGTTGGTGTCTGCAATATTGGTTCATAAGATTCACTCAAATGGCTCGCTTTTATTCACCAGGTTGCAGGACTTTTGACCATGACTGTACAATAATAAATAATCTTAAGGGGGGATTCTGTTGTTGGTGAATTGGAAGGTCTATGATTCCTCCAAACTATGCCACGAAACAGATCCCCTATATGAGTGCCACTAAGGACGATTGTTTTCTAGTATAGTTAGGAGGAATGAGTAGCCTTCCAGTTTATATAGGCTACCAACAAGAGCATCTATCTATCTCCTTAATTAATACACCACATCATTCATACCTGTGGGGCAGCATAAAAAATCTGTCCTTATATCCATCCCAACCTAGAACAACAACAACAACACAGGTATATATACACAAACTTATACCTCTTTATTCCTTACCTCCTTACCTCAACAAATCTATCATAATAATAACTTCCTCAACCCAGAACAAATCGAGTATACCCAAGCTTAAGGTGGTAATTCTCTCTCTCTCTCTCTCTCTCTCTCTCTCTCTCTCTCTCTCTCTCTCTCTCTCTCTCTTTTTCTTTCTTTTTTTTTACATTGGAGTGTTTTGAGTCCTCCAAAGTATGCCAGGAAGCAGGACCAGATGCACAACAAAAATAATGGTGTTCTGTTGCTTGGAATAGTTTGGAGGAATTATTAGTGGCTCCAGATTTATATACTAACACATAACGTCCCCCTTTTAATTAACCCTTTGTGAGATGATGTCTTACTTTTTGCCCAATGTATCACACACAGTCTTGTAACTCGATTTCTAGCCGGGGTGTGTATAATTGGCATGCAAACAACACCACTGCAAGTTATCGTAATAAAAGAAGAATAACTGGAGTTTACGAGATCTGTATACAGTATATATAGTACAATTCTCTTAATGTGTCGTATTTCAATCATATTTCACTTTTGCATTCTTTGACATCATTGAGTTTATTTATATAATTGGAAAAGTGCACTCGCAATCCACAATCCCTAGTCCATCTGAGTCGAGGCCATATAATTATCTGAAGCAGGCGGGCGGTTTTTGGACGACAGCTCACCCAAACCATCACGAGGACACACACACACACACACACACATTTCTAACCACTGGAGGCTTTGGGTGATCTGTCGTCTAGAAATCTCTTGCTTCAGATTTCAGGCTTAGCTTCAAGTGGGCTAGGGATTGTGAATTGTAAGTGTACTGTACAGTCGGTGGTAAAAGTCCTGTCGCCTCACTTGCTTCACCGAGGCATGCGATGTTCATAGACTCGAGATTATTAGGTGTAGAAAAAGTGCGTACTTCTCGTGTACATGAACACTACATGTCTCGGTGAAGCAGGTAAGGCGACACGACTTCTGCCGCCGACTGTACAGTCGCGAGCACTATTTTTTTTTTTTTTTTTTTTTTTTTTTTTTAATTGCGCCGTAGCGTCAATCAACAGGCAGGCAACAATACATACGGGTAGGCGGGACCCATGAGAGTACAATGACTACAACCACACATACACACGCACACACACACACACATCACGAAAACATTACAGAATGGAGCACAAGCATACAGACAAATATTTACATTATGACCTATTTAAATCCACCAAAACGAGGGTGGCGTACCAGAAGTTCCTCCAGAACCTGGTGGTTCAGCAGGTGTCGACAAACCACATCAAGTGGCAGGTCCCGGGGCAGCAAGTGTTGGACAGTGGGGCAGGCCAGGCTCTACAGTGTTAGCACGAGGTGCTCGACACAAGCGACACTCAGTGAAGGGAGGCTCACCCTGCATCCTAGCAACCTGCCACGGTGGCCGGTAGCCAAGCCTCAAACGAGCAGAGACTACATTGTGCCTCCGAACCATGAGGCCTCGACGACGGTAGACAGACTCGTAATGTGTGATGGAGATGCTGAAGGGCCTCTCTGCATCCCTGCGTCGCCGTACAGGGAGGAGAGCGGCAGAGCGGACTTTAGAGAGGTAACATGTCAGGGAGAGAGGACGTCCAGCACCACGAGGAGGCAGATGGCAGGCTTCCTTTGCGAGTCTGTCAACTGTACCATTGTGACGTAAACCTACATGGGATGGCACCCATAAAAATTTGACAGTCAAGTTACGATGACGCAATAAGGACAAAAACGATAAAATCTGCTGAACAACAGTAGAGTGTGTGGGCTGAACACTAGAGAGAGAATGAAAGGCAGGTCTGGAGTCACAAAAAATTGCAGCATTCACTCCACGTTGACAAACAAGACTAACAGCATCCAGAATGGCATACAGTTCACACAATGTTGAGCTAGAGTGGTTACAGAGACGACGGCCAACCCAGCCCCCTGGAGGTGACTCCACGTCAGGTGAGAAAACGGCACAACCTGCTGCACCATCCACTTGCAATGAGCCATCAGTGTAGAGGCAGTATGGATCTGTGATGGAGGACGTCACTGTTTCTATGTGTTCCAGAGCCAACTGCCGCTGTAGAGAAGGCAGTTCCGACTTGGAAGTAGGTGTGAAGCTCACATCAGGTGTTGGTAGCATCCACGGAGGGGGTCCTGGGGGGACGTCTGCCACCATTATATCTATATTAAGACTACGGAGCATAGAGGAAACAGACCTTATAAGAGTACGTCCAGCAGGCAGTATGGGAGGGACCGGGTAGTTTGGTCTAAGAGAAGTCCTGACTAACTGAGAGTAATGGGGTGAAAGATGTGGGAAATGGAGGCACTTGACAGTGAAGCAAGTAACATTAGAGTAAATTCTCTCCACTAACGGGGAAAGATGCAACTCACGCTGCATGTTCACTATCCTGGTCGACATTGGACAACCGAGAATTATTCTCATTGCTCTATTCTGAAATTTTTCTAAAGTTTCAAGAGTAGCCCTGGGAAGTTGAATCAGAGCAGGGGAGAGGTAATCAACAACTGAACGGATAAAAGCAATATAGATAGTCCTGGCTACTGGGATGGAGATGCCCGAGGAGTTGTTAGTGAGCCATTGAAGTGGCGTAAGTCGGCGCTGGAGACGACCCAATAAGTCCTGGACAATGGGATGGTCTTGAGGTCTGGCAGGGACAATTGGCCAAATATTGACTGGCGCGCCCAGGTAGCGATACTGGGAACACATGGGAATGACAGTCCCTCCAATGGTGAACACTGGCCGAGCTTGAGGAAGGCGGCAGGTGAATATTCTGCTCTTATCTGGGGAGACAATAATGCCACAGTGAGAGGAGGACACAGAGAAGGAGTCAAGAAACCGCTGGAGATCCCTTGGTGAGGTAGAATGAACACATATATCATCAGCATAGCACATAATTGTAGTTCCAGGTATATCAGGGAGAGAAGTGAGCAGCCGATGCATCAGAATATTGAATAACAATGGGCTGAGAACACCCCCTTGAGGCATACCAAGATGAAAACTGCGCAAAGGACTGAGCGCACCACTGAAAAACATACGAGAGGTCCTGTTACTCAGGTAGCCCCGAATCCACCGTAATAGATTACCCTTTATCCCAAAGTCAACCAGTTGATCCAAAATGACGTCTCTATTAGCCATATCGAAGGCACTTCGAAGGCGAGTGTACAGGTCGACTAGGCAGTGGTGTGTGCTCCGCTGGGGAAGGAAACCAAACAGCCATGGAGAAAGGCGATCTTGTAGTCTGTACATAAGACGATTGAGTAAGATTCTCTCCATAACCTTACAAAAACAGGAAATCAGGGAAATAGGCCTGAACTTCACAGTGCCGGGCTTAGGGATGGGTAATATTGTGCTGCTGGTCCAGGCTCGTGGTACACAACCATCACGAAGACAAAGATTGTACAGTCGAAGTAGAGGGTTCCCAGGAACTTGTTGAAGTAGGCGCAGCACAGCATAAGTAATACCATCATCACCAGGGGAAGAAGCTCTACCCCGAGAGAGAGCACGTCGCAACTCCTCCTCAGTTATCTCCTCTGCATCATCGTCATCATCTTGCAACAGAGCAGACATTAGACGTAGCCGATGGACAGCAGCACGGGAATTGAGTGCATCTTGTATGTGGATGGGTAGACTGGCTGAGGTAGATTGTTCTGACCAGGCATCGACAAGTTGTTGGGCATAGTCGGCGGGAGTGTGATGACGATCAGTGGCCGGTGTCTTTTTAACAACCCGACGGATGAGGTGCCACATAGAAGCCACACTTGTTTGCTGGTTGATGCTGTCCGTGAACCGCTGCCAAGACTCAGTGTGAGCACACTCCTGCAGGGCAACTAAAGCATCCCTAGACATCTGGTAACGATGGAGCAGGTCAGGGGTTGGGTTGGCTTGAAACAATAGGCCATCACGTTCAGCCTCCTCCTTTGCCTCCTGTATACGTGCATCCAGCGTCCAGGAGTGGGCAGTATGGCGATCCTGGAGGTGTGGCCGGGAGACGTATAGCCTATAAAAGTCATGAGTAGCAGATACAAGATCAGAGTACAACTGTTCAGCTGATGATATGTCAAATGTAGGGAATACATGGGCCATGAATAAGATGTAAGTCGGGCAATATTTAGGGGGCACAGCAATACGCAAACGAGTGGCTGAAGCACTTGACCCAGCAGTTAGAGAATAATGAAACCGAAGAGCGATGTGATCAGAGAATAAGTCTGGCACGGAGGAGCACAGGACCTGAGATGCTATCAGGCCAGACGAGAGGATGTAATCCAGAGTACCTCCCCGGCAATGAGTGGCACCGCCAGTGTCCCAGCGTGTCAGATGATGCTTGCGGATGTATGAAAGGAGACGAACACCATTATGATTAATAGAGCCAGAACCATCACCCAAATCAGAATGCCGAGCATTAAAATCTCCCATATAAACCATACCACGCACTGTTGGAGAAGGAAGAGCCTCAAGAGTGAGTCTAGCTGGGGCAGAATAGACATTACATAGTTGTAGTACTCCATTCCCAGGTAGAACCTCAAATAGCTGAAAGGTCATGTCAGGATCAATGGAGGTACGGAGAAGGCGATGTGGCAAGGAGCTATGTATGTAAGTCAGGAGACCATTCCTTACCAGGTAAACATATGGCACATAACCTGAGAGAGGAGGAGCTTGCCCAGCAGCGAGCAGCCGTCCTGGAAATGCTTCCTGGAGAAAAATAACACTGGGATGATGACGAAAAACATAGGCCTTGAGTTGAGTGAGCTTAGCATAACTGGTGATACTACATACATTCCAGGAGATGACATCCAGCCGGCAATCACTAGCGAACTCTGTATTTGGAGGTAGAAGTCCGGTGAGTGGGGGCAGATGAGCGACCTGGAGAAGAAGATGGACCAGGAGAAGGGACTGACTCGAAAAGCTTTTCAAGGCGAGATGCAACAGTATCCATCTTTTCGGTAAGGGTAGTGACAGTTGAGATGATGGCCTGCTGAGCCTCGACCAAGGTGGAGAGTTTGGAGTCATTGGCAGCCTGCGCGGCAACTAGCCCATCAATCCTGGCTTCAAGGGCAGAAAAGCGGTTCTCGAGAGCCGTACATCATGCCATGAGGGTAGCAACAGACTTGCGGAGGGCCAGGTCTGGAGGTGAGGCAGGGCTGGTAGGAGGAGCAGACTGGGGAGGTGGTGGTGGTGGTGGTGGAGGCGGAGCAATAGTAGTGACACGAGCCTGGACCTGACATCGAGTACATCCATGCCACAAGTTAACCCCTGGCTGAAGGCATCGTGGACACTTCCATCGAGACGTATCCTCAGGAGGTGAAGGCTCAGAGGTGGAGGCAGCAGGACGTGATGGTTCGCCCCTGACAGGACACATCTTGGAATCATGGTCAGCAGCACACCATGCACACTTCGGCCTGGCAGAACAGTACCGGGAGATATGCCCCACACCCCAGCACCTGTAGCACCAAGGCTGGTCATTATGAAGTTTCCTCACCTCACACGGTGGAAGACAAGGGAGGAAATCAAAGGAAATCTCATTTGGAGGTGGATCGGGTTGACTCCAGACAACAACAATATGGCTAATGGGGGAACCATCTTGGAAAAAACGACGGGCAAAGTACACACCAGGGTATCCCTTAGCAAGTTTCGGGACAACATCAATAGGAAAACGGGTAAGGATGTAGCTGGGGAACTTACGAGGCCTCTCGGGTGAGTCTTCAAGAATGAGAGGCAGAGACAAAAATTCACCAGCCTTCACTCTATCAATGATGTCCTGACGCTTCCTAGAGATGTAGACAAACCGGGAGGTGACAGCAGCCATCTTCACTTCAGCCAGTTCACGCTGCAGCTGGAAGGCCCTGTTGACATCAGACAACCAATGCAACTTTGTGTCCGTAGATGGGTTCCCAGAGAAGGAGAGCTTGACATAGGCATTTCTTGGGGCAAAAGCAGGAAGGTTGGACGAGGGCAAGGAGTTGGTATACAAGGAAAAAACACCACGTTGAGGCAGAGAAGGTACGTCATGCACAGCTGAAGCACCTTTGGCAGTCTTGGCAGCCGGAGGCAAACAGTCCACACCATCGGCATCCTGCAAGGAGTCGGACGAGGCATCAACGGGTTGCTTGGTAGAGGTTGAGGAGGTGGAAGGCTGCAACCTGAGCTGCGGAGTGACCGAGGAGAGGGGGGGAGGGTTGCGAGAAGGCAGCTCAGGCCAGTGATCCTCGATAGGAGACTCATCCTCCTCCGACATGGCCAAGTCGGCCTCCAGGCAGGAAGCCACATCCGAATCTGCGCTCTCCATCAGGCCAGGCAAGGCCTAGATGGGAAGCGAACAACTGAACACACGAACATACACACACAGAACCACAATAAAACAAATAAACCACAAACAATAGTACCACAAACAGCAAAACCACAAAAAAAAACGAGACAGAAAATATAACCAACCCATATAACACCACAGACACAACAACACACAAACATGAACGTAGAAACAAGACAAACAACAACACAAACAACAACACAGGCAGAGCGCCAAGAACACGTCTTCACTCCAGGAAGGTTGGGGTGAGACTCTGTCGCGAGCACTAATAAGTATACAGCTTAGGTTGAAGGTATGAACAGTCCAATTTTTTCACCAACTAACTAATTCCAATGGAGATCTTATTGTGCATTGATTTACTGCCTCTAAGTATTCGAAGCACACCTGAATACTTTATTAGTGCTCGTGACTGTACACACCATATATTAAAAAAAAATAAAAAATTATGGAGCATGAGGGGTCTGCTGATGGTTCTGTAAAATAATAAATGAATGATCTCGGTACAATTCATGAAGCCCAGAGAATAAACAAAGGCAAATTTTCACTATCCATCGTCTGTCGTGTCGGAAAGTTGCACACGAGAATTGAAATCATATACTGTATATATTTTTTTCTTTCTTTATCGTGTGTACAGTTGCGAACACATGAAACTGACACACTTCCAACGGGGCCCTTAGCTCATCAGGTATAGAACAAGACGTGTCACCTCTACACACAGGAACTTCTGGTGCGCCACCCTCGTTTTGGTGGATTTAAATAGGTCATAATGTAAATATTTGTCTGTATGCTTGTGCTCCATTCTGTTATGTTTTCGTGATGTGTGTGTATGTGTGTGTGTGTGTGTATGTGTGGTTGTAGTCATTGGATTCTCATGGGTCCCGCCTACCCGTATGTATTGTTGCCTGCCTGTTGATTGACGCTACGGCGCAATTAATAATAAAAAAAAAAAGAAACTCTACACACACACACACACACACACACACATACACACACACACACACACACACACAAAATCTCATCCTACTCTATGCTCAGTGAGGGGCCCCGTTTCAGGTGGGACTGTTTTATATGTCCGCAACTGTACACATCCAACCAACCCACCACGAGGAGCCAAAATGCTGACCAATTTTTTTTTTTTTTTTTTTTTTTATGATATATCAGCATCAGGTTAATTAAGAGCACCATCTATTATTTTTGGATAATTTGAAGGGATACTGATTCCTCCAAACTATGCTACAAAACAAATAGATACCCTACTCGTATACTGTTGTTGTTTCCTGGCATTGTTTAGAGGACTACACAGACCTTCAAAGTACAGTAAGTAGTTGACCTCCTTAACTCTCTCAGTCTCTTCAATTAGAATTTAGACATTTGAGCCATAT
>JAWQEG010002420.1:5000-27500 GCA_033782935.1 Petrolisthes cinctipes | reverse complement strand
CCATAACATTGTACAGCCAACAGTGTTTATTGTACTCTTGTGCCTGACCTCATGGTGACCTGTAATAACCTCTTGTTGTCTAC
Organism: Petrolisthes cinctipes; assembly: GCA_033782935.1. NCBI lineage: Eukaryota > Metazoa > Arthropoda > Malacostraca > Decapoda > Porcellanidae > Petrolisthes > Petrolisthes cinctipes. The sequence goes on along the minus strand of JAWQEG010002420.1, from coordinate 27,417 downwards.
CCTCATGGTGACCTGTAATGACCTCTTGTTGTCTGCACTCATGGTGACCTGTAATGACCTCTTGTTGTCTGCACTCATGGTGACCTGTAATGACCTCTTGTTGTCTGCACTCATGGTGACCTGTAATGACCTCTTGTTTGCACTCATGGTGACCTGTAATGACCTCTTGTTGTCTGCCCTCTTCATGGTGACCTGTAATTGTACTCATGGTGACCTGTAATTGCCTCTTGTTGTCTCCCCTAATGGTGACCTGTAATGACCTCTTGTTGTCTGCCCTCATGGTGACCTTTAATGAACTCCCCACACAACACACAAGTATGTACAGTCGGCGGCAAATGTCCTGTCGTCTCTACATCTGCCAAATCATGAAGTAAGTATGGAAATATAAGCTTCACAGGCTCCTAAACTTAAAAATAAAAAAACAGAGAAGTATATTAATTTACACCCTGGATATCGTATTTCTGTATGTATGTTTTTTTTTTTTTTTTTTTTTTTTTTTTTTTTATATGTTCCGACACTGGACATAGGCTTCAACTAGCCCGTTACAGTGGCCCAGGTCAACTGCTACTCAAACACACACACACACACGTCACGACTTCCGAACTGGTACCCAGCCACAGAGGGAGGGAAGTGAGGGTAATTCCCAAATACTGCAGCTGTTATGGTACCAGCGAGGGTGTTTTACGACGTTCGGTGGCCTTATAGTTAGTGCCTCAAACTCAAATCGGGAGAGTAAATATTCTCAGGCCCTCACCTGAGAGGATCGATCTCCCGACCTCTAGGTTACGAGTCCAGAACACTAACCACTCGGCCACCTCCCCTGCATTCGATGATTAATTAACCTTTATGTTATCATTGAAGACGCACGTGCTGAGTGAGGCGACACGACTTTTACCGCTGACTGTACACTTCTCCACATTCACCCACACTATCATTCTACCATTACATTCCCTTAATTACCACCTGAACTCCTATCAAGCAGTTCGTAATCCTAATAAGAGTAACGAATATCCAATTGGTTTTAAAAATCAGCTAACATTAATATTATTATGCTAATGATATTTTACGATTTCAGTGTTTTGGCCAAAAAATAATATATATGTGTATATTTTTTTTTTTCATGCGTTCCATAAAACACGCCAACCATAAAATGTACTGTGAGCAAGTTACTCCACCTGGGAATCGAACCATAGACCAGCAATTGTAAGACAGGTTACTACCCACTAGACCATGACACACAAACCAAAGAGTGAGACAACTTGGTTCTGCCTGGATTCTCGTACTGTACTGTAGGCTATATAAACCTCAAGGAACTCGGCCCATATTTATTTACACGGATCCGTTTGAATGTTTGAGTTATAATACATTTTACTACATAATATATATATATATACCTATCTTTCTCTGTGTCTACCTGTCTATCCACCTGTCTATCTATCTATCTACCTGTCTATCTACCTGTCTGTCTCTTTGTCTGTCACTATTAATATAAGAGTACAGTCACGAGCACTAATAAGTATCCAGGTGTGCTCTGATTACCTAGAGACAGTAAATAAATGCACAATAAGATCTCCATTAGAATTAGTTCGTTGGTGAATTGATGGACTGTTCAAAGCTTCAACCAAAGCTGTATACTTATTAGTGCTCGTGACTACATACCCAAAATATACCATCCCCTTGAAAGATGAACATAAAGTCAGGTACCCATTATATCCATTACTCCTTCCTGGCCAGTCTGTGTATTGATTAATTAAGTGGGAAGTTTTGTATTTTTTGTAATTCTGGAGCAGCAATTGAATCCTCCAAACTATTCCAAGCAACATAACACCATTAATTTTTGCTCTCCTGCATGGTCCTGTTTCCTATAGCATATTATGGAGGAATCAAGGCACTCCAATGTACCAAAAAAAGAATCACTACCACTTTACTTAATAATGTTGGGTTCCTTGTGGTCTATTTATTGGTTGAGGGTAATATGTTCACTGATGCCCCTTATATTCCTGGCTGGACAAAAAGAAGCCAAGGCAGACGAGGAACCTGCTGCTGACAACAAATACTCGTTTTTCCACCACCACCACTGCCCGGGCCGTCTTAGGAGGGGAGGGAGGGAGGTCTGTGTGTGTGTGTGTGTGTGTGTGTGTGTGTGTGTGTTCATGAAGAGATAAGTTGGTGTGTGTGTGAATTCGGGTGTGCGTGGTCGTGCAGAAAATATTTATGCTAAGTATAGATTCTCCTTGTGTGCATAATATGGGTGTGGGCGTTAATGTGTGTGTGTGTGTGTGTGTGTGTGTGTGTGTGTGTGTGTGTTCTTGCGTCACACCGTGTTTCCGAGGGAGTGTGCGCCCGCGCGCGTAATTGTACCCAATAACCTCGTGGCGTGGCCGGGTCGGTGAGCTGTTAGATGTGTTTACCTGTGCCTGTACCTGTATACCTGTGCCTGTACCTGTATACCTGTACCTGTACCTGTATACCTGTGCCTGTACCTGTACCTGTATACCTGTCCCTGTACCTGTATACCTGTGCCTGTACCTGTACCTGTATACCTGTCCCTGTACCTGTATACCTGTCCCTGTACCTGTATACCTGTACCTGTATACCTGTACCTGTATACCTGTCCCTGTCCCTGTACCTGTACCTGTATACCTGTGTCTGTACCTGTATACCTGTCCCTGTACCTGTATACCTGTACCTGTCCCTGTACCTGTATCCCTGTACCTGTATACCTGTACCTGTACCTGTATACCTGTGCCTGTACCTGTACCTGTATACCTGTACCTGTATACCTGTCCCTGTCCCTGTACCTGTACCTGTATACCTGCGCCTGTACCTGTATACCTGTGCCTGTACCTGTATACCTGTGCCTGTACCTGTATACCTGTGCCTGTACCTGTATACCTGTCCCTGTACCTGTATACCTGTCCCTCTACCTGTATACCTGTCCCTCTACCTGTATACCTGTCCCTGTACCTGTATACCTGTCCCTCTACCTGTATACCTGTCCATGTACCTGTACCTGTATACCTGTCCCTCTACCTGTATACCTGTACCTGTATACCTGTACCTGTACCTGTATACCTGTCCCTGTACCTGTATACCTGTACCTGTACCTGTACCTGTATACCTGTCTCTCTACATGTATACCTGTCTGTTTATATGACTCTTTTTCTTCAATACGTGTGTGTGTGTGTGTGTGTGTGTGTGTGTGCGTGCGTGTGTGTGTATGACCAGCACTCCGTCTATACACACACTATTACACTATAACACACATAAGCACACTCTATTACACACACACTATTACACTATCACACATATACGCACACTCTATTACACACACACTATTACACTATACGAAATCGATAAACAACATTAATTAAGCCCCCAATAACCAAACCAAGAGAACACCTAAACCATTTCATTCACAGCAACATGGAATATGGTCTGGCATCTTCTTTATTATGAGTTGGCGAGGATATATATACATAAAAAAAAGGTATTTTCTGGACGTATCGGTGTAGCCAGGATACTTGGGGAAAAAAAAAAAAAAAAAAAAAAAAAAATACATTACAACTATCTGATCACCGGAAAAAAAAAAAAAAAGATTGTCAATGTTGTCTGGCGAATGAACCTTTTCAGAACAACGAAGAGAAACAAACATTTATACACGACCTTATCACTCCACCTCCAAATGGTCCTATTGTCTCGTGAGTTTTTACCACCACCACCATGGCACCCTCCTACCCATCACCCATAAGGCCCCACGTCGCACCATATGGACCTCCTGGATTATATACTGTGGAAGTGATGTCTTATACTGGGAAGGACATGAACAGACAGACAGACAGACAGACAGATACAAACCTCATCCCTGACGCTACTCTGACGTATCTCCAACTACTCCTTATATGGTTGGCAGGTGTCCCCTATACTTCCTTTAATAACTACTCTCCCTCCTCTTGCTTCTCCCTCTCACCCTTTCTCTATATTTCCACTTTCGTCACCAGCAGTACCTTGGCCTCGTTTCCCTCCATCCTCCTCCTCCTTCTGGTCCTTCTCCCCTTCTTCACTTTCTCCAATTTCCTCTCCTTTCCTGTGTCCTCATCTTCCACCAGCACACACATGCTTCCCATTCCTTTCCTCACTTTCTCCATTTCCTCTCCTCCTGTGTCCCTTACCTCCACCATCTACCTCCTACTCCTCCCTCCCTCCCTTTCTCATATTTTCACACAGAGTGGGTCAAGGAGTGGTGGGACAGGAAAATACATGCAATAGTCTACAGGCATGTGAATCTTTCCTCTTTCCTCCCTTCCTTCCCGGTGGGCTCGAGTTTTAAGTCTGACTCTGTAGTTCCTATGGGTCCCCTCGGGGTTTGCATAGAGGCCTCCTTATAGCCTTGGGCCTTCTTTTGGGACCCGTTCCTCTGCTTTCCGTTTTTACCTCGAGTAACCTACCGGATCGGTTTTACTCGTTCTCCCTTCTCCGTAAACTTGTCTTAACTAAGCCCGACTCTAGGTGGGAACCTCTGTTAGGCACTTTGGAGTCCTCTTTTGGGCCTGGAACGTCCCCCTCTCAGGTCTCCATTCCTATTTTTCCCTTTTATAGTGATTTCTTTGGCATTTATTGGGTTTCTTTCCGTCGCCTGCCACTCGTTTGGCTGGGACAGGATTAACTCTGACTCGTCCAAGGTGTTCCCTGTAGCCAGACTCATATCCTTAGGTATCTTCTCACCAGGAGGCTCCTTGTGGAACCTGTATCTGTTTTGGGTCCTGTTTTGTTTGCTGCCCGTTTCGGAGTGAGTCATGTTAGGCACAACTCATAGCAAGGAATCTGTCACAGCTCTTTGGGACCAAGAACTCACTCCTGTCCTATAATAACCCGGGTGAATATTTAATGTTTCACTTTTGTTATTTTTTTTTTTTTTATTATTATTTTTTTTTTTTTACTGTGTGTGTCTCGTACATTAGTGGTCTCTTCTTTGCTCTGTGTGTTGAAGGCGAAGTAGTGACCATCCCTCAGGGCGCCAGAGTTAGTTTTGTCCGCCCAGGGATTGTCTCGCCACGCTGGCCCCACCGGCTCGCCGTCCCGTAGACGCCTCACCTCCCTCCCCCAGTCTAGGGAGGGTTGTCTGGTCCCTGCCTCCCTCCTTAGTTACCCTGCTCTTATACAGGCTCCTGATGTTTCCATGTGACTCGCAGAAGAGGATAGATTGGGGGGTGATATTTGTATGTTTGTACTGTTGTGAGTTTATGTGTGTGTGTGTGTGTGTGTATGTGTGTGTGTGTGTGTGGTGGGGAACAGTTATGTAACCATAGGTGGGGAGGGTACAAAGGTGGGAGGGACCTGTGTGTGTGTGTGTGTTAATGGAATATGGGAGGGGGAGGGGAAACAAAGGAGAAGAGGAGAGGTAGGTATAATGGGCATGATATACGGAGTGGGAGGCAGGGGGGACACGGTAGGTAGAGAGGAGAGGGAAGAGAGAAGATATATATATATATATATATATATATATATATATATATATATATATATATATAGAGAGAGAGAGAGAGAGAGAGAGAGATAAAGAATGGAGGAGGGGAGGAGAAGTACAAGAAATATGAGCCTGTCAGGCTGAGAAGGTGAGTGAGAATGTAGTAGAGAAAGATGATCAGAGAGATGGAGAGAGAATATTGATACACTAAAATCACTTGGAGTTTGTCTAAGTACAGTTACAATAAGGACACATCCACTCAGTAGTGTTTATTATATAATACGCCCAGGTTAGTTAGGTACTCGAGAATTCAACTTGATAAAACGCTTGAAAGGGGAAGTTTTGTGTTGGTAATTTTGTAGCAACTAAATCCTCCAAACAATTTTAAGCAACAGAACACCATTATGTTTGCTCTTCTGGTCCTGTTTGCTAGCATACTTTGAAGGAATCAAGGCACTCCAATGTACCCAAAAAGAATTACCACCTTAATTAAAGACTCACCAGGGATCAAACTTCAGTCAGAATACGCAGGGAATGTAACCCCAGATTCCTTATACCAGTGTCGACATAGAGGATCAAACACGACAGGATATTTTGAAGAGTGTTTAGCAAGTCGAGCAGGGAGAGAGGAGTATATGAGGAGAGGACCTGAAACACGAACAACAGAGACGAGTAGAGTGAGAGAGAAAGGAGAGAATAAGAGGAGAGGACTTGAAACACGAACAACAGAGACGAGCAGAGTGAGAGAGAGAGGAGAGAATAGGAGGAGGGGACCTGAAACACGACAGGCAGAAATGAGCAGAGAGAGAGGAGAGAATAAGAGAAGGGGACCTGAAACACGAACAACAGAGACGAGCAGAGAGAAGAGAGAGGAGAGAATAGGAGGAGGGGACCTGAAATACGCTTGACAGAGACGAGTAGAGAGAAGAGAGGTGGGAACGGAAACACGTGATGGTACGGACAGACAGACGCCACTTGTGCGTTTCCGAGCCTGAGAGGGTTAACCATACTTACATAAGCCTAAAAACGCCGAGGACGTAGTTCGTACCCCGAAGGACAGGAGGATTGTCTCTTAAGGTTTTTTTAACCCCTGAGGGACATTTTCTTAAGGGTGGTTTCTATGCCCTGACTGAAGAACCCTTAATTAACTAACCCTTAAGGGGAGAGTATACTTTTGGTATGTGTGTACAGCCACAATCAAATATCCACCGACACTTTCCTTCCATCGTAGTAAATATTTTGGTAATAAAGAACAACACGTGTATGATTTTGCAGCACCTCATAATAATAAAAAAATGAGGGATTTGAAATGACGTAAGGTGTTGTTGTAGTATGATTATATTTTGATATGATACTGATATATTTGCACAATGGAAGGAATGTGTCGGTGGGTATTTGATTGTGGTTGTACGTACAGTCGGCGGCAAAAGTCCTGTCGCCTCACTTGCTTCATCGGGGCACGCGATGTTCATAGACTCGAGATTATTAGGTATTCAAAACGTGCGTATTTCTCGATTCCATGAACACTGCGTGTCTCGGTGACCCAGGTGAGGCGACAAGACTTCTGCCGCCGACTGTACAGTACATTAGAACGCCAAGCTTGCAAGATTCCTCCATAGTATGCCAGGAAACAGGACCAGATTAACGAAAAAAATGGTGGCCTGTTGCTGGGAATAGTTTGGAGGAATCATTATCTCCAAAAATGCCAAAAAAAAAAAAAAAAAAACTATATATCCATGCGAAGGTGTTGGTAGATATGAATCAACACATTCCTCCAAGGTAATTATATATATATATATATATATATATATATATATATATATATATATATATATATATATATATATATATATATATATATATATATATATATATATATATATATATATATATATATATATAAAAAAACATGCAAGCTATTTCAGTACATTCAATTTGAACTGTTTTGTTTCTTGGTGTAAATTGGAGGAAGCGATGGTTTACAATAAAAGAGAGAGAGAGAGAGAGAGAGAGAGAGAGAGAGAGAGAGAGAGAGAGAGAGAGAGAGAGATTGGGTGTGTATGCAATGATTGGGAGGTGTATGTCTCTCTCTCTCTCTCTCTCTCTCTCTCTCTCTCTCTCTCTCTCTCTCTCATTACACTACTCAATACAACGTTGTCTGGTGATATGTCCACAACTCATTATTAATTAAGTGGGTAGTAAAGCGTTGATAAATCTTGAGCATCTGAGTCCTCCAAACTATTCCTATCAACCAACAGGCCACCAGTATTTGTTGTTCATCTGGTCAATCCTGTTTGCTGGCATACTATGGAGGAATCAAGGCGCTCCAATGTATAGTCCCGGCACATAGTCCTTGAACAGACTTCCCTTTACATCCTGGTCAAGGACTATATGCCACGACTGTACCAAAAGTATACTATTTATTCCACATAATTAAATGATGCATAACTTTACCCCCTTAGTACTTTGTCTTCCCCTGTTTGGTGGGAGAGTTATTAAAGCGTGTATCACACGGGCACTTTTTCCTGCGACATCGTGTCGTGCGACACCATTTTCGACGACATGTCGCGGGAAACGGGAGATTTCGGACGACGAGGTGTCTTCGGAAACTATCGAAAACTGTCGGGGATTTCCTGCGACAGGGAGAAAGTCGTTGAAAGTCTATAGTGAATAATATTGTATGGAATATATTATTATGGCATATTATGATTTAAGTAGTGTTAGGTATCATTATTTGAATATAGAAATTGTGTCTTATATATTATATACACCGAATTTAACTGTTAAATATGAGCATGGAACATTGATTTGATTTCGGGGTTTGTTTACATTTCTGCTTTCGCCTGCCACCTGGTCCAAACCTCTTTCCTCTTTCTTCTTCTTCCAAAGCAATTGCACATGCTCCAACAGCTAAAATTGCTCGGTTAATGGCGTCCATCCTTCGTGATTTGGTGTTTTGGTTGTCCCGCAGCCCGCGTGGTGTCGTCGGTCGTCGTTGTTGTCTTTCTTGAGAATTTGCCGTGTGCTATTGTTTCCCGCGACATGTCGTCGAAAATGGTGTCGCAGGACACGATGTCGCAGGAAAAGAGCGACCGTGTGATACGGCCTTAAATTACAGTACATGTCGGTGGGAGAAGCTGCATGTGGAGGTGAAGGTTAAAAATAAAAGCTCCTCTCCTGTGAAGGCTAATTGGTACTGAATATCGGGGGAGGTGCTCCGGGTTGGCCATATATATAGGCCGCTGAAAAGAGAGAGAGAGAGAGAGAGAGAGAGAGAGAGAGAGAGAGAGAGAGAGAGAGAGAGAGAGAGAGAGAGAGAGAGAGAGAGAGAGAGAGAGAGAGAGAGAGAGAGAGAGAGAGAGAGAGAGTTAACAGGGAAGGTGACATAATGTAAACAACAGGAGTCTATAGGTCGGTAAAATAGTATGGTACATAATAAAAGATTATGCATAATACTAATAATACATAATACGTTTTGGTCATTATTTTCTCCTTATATAATTTTAGGTTCTTAATAATATAACATAATAATGCTCTGTGAATCCACACACCGGATCGTTAGTTCATTTGAATCTCCTATTATTATTTTTAACTCGCTAAAATAATGCCGATCAAGAACGTGCTAACACACACACACACACACACACGCACACTCATTTATATATTTTCTTAACACACACACACACACACACACACACACACACACACACACACACACACACACACATTTACAGTAAGTGACTTTTCATTACACAAGAGATACTGAACATCCCGCCGCCAACTAAAAATCCAATCAGACCTTTCTTTCCCTCGTCCGATGTGTGTATGGCTGTTAGTATGATGTATAGTGGAGTGGAACATACAGTAAACATTCACTCCTCACTCCCTTGCATGTTTAGCTCTCTCTATCACTTCCCGACTCATCCCTACACATCCATCCCTCAGTCTCCATGTCAGCTAGCTAGCATGTAGAATGAGACTTTAGCTATATATATATTTCTTTTCAATGCGAGGTACTATTAGTAATGGTGTATGCAGTGGTCTGGGAAAATGTAAGTGCATGTGTGTAAAGATTGGTTATTGGGGCTGAAGTAAGGGACCCTGTGATTGTGTATGAGACCTGGTGACTTTTGTTTCCTCCTGACTTAGCCACGACACAAGCTCCTTTAATTCAATGTATATAGGTGGTGTTTCGTGGCAATGTTTGAAGGACTCTCTAACCTCCAATTTTCTGACTACGCCATGAGGGATTCTTAATGCCTATCAACTTCGTAATGCATACACATGGTCATTAAGACGATGTAATTGTAGAGTGATAGAGTGTGTGTATGTGGTTGCATGTAGAGAAGTGTACTGTATACGTGTGTGTGTGTGTGTGTGTGTGTGTGTGTGTGGTTGCATGTAGAGAAGTGTACTGTATACGTGAGTGTGTGTGTGTGTGTGTGTGTGTGTGTGTAAGGAATAGTGTGCTGGAAGAAAAGGGTGTGGTGGTGATGGTGATGGTGGTGGTGGTGGTGTAGTGTGTTCATGGTGGGAGGTCTCTACCATGCATCGTGGACCCCCTTCCCCCATCCCTCCCTCCTCACCCCAACCCCATCCCTGACCATCATACACCTTTAAGTTCTATCATTGTCTTCTTTACTTCTGTTCATCATTATTTATGTCCCTTCTAACACTCTTCGTTTCTCCCTATATACCCGCAGTAAATCAGTAAGTATAAGCTTCTCAATTGAAGTAAGGTATAATCGCCGAATTAGAAAATACATGTTCTTTCAAAATATCTGGAGAAATCAGAATTTTCCTTATTGTAGGTAAATAAACTCTGCTGTGGTACAAAGCTTCATATAATTATGTCTCAATTAACCCATAAACAACTCTCAACTAAAGGTTTGGATATTACATGGGGTTAATGCCAGGCTTCTTCAAAATGTCACAGAAAAAAATTCTCGTCATCCATTAGTTAAACCCTAACTAAGACAAGACCTTGGTGTTCAGTACAGTGTTACCAGATCACAGGAAGAACCATTCGAACTCTTGGCATTCCTTCCCTCCTCGGTCGCCTCTCCTGGTGTCCACAGGCTAGACGGATGTGTAGACAGAACAGGAAAACTCCTGCTTGCGGCGAGGGAGGGAGACTACCTACCCACCCAATATGAGTGGCCTGGCTCAAGGATGCCAAGCGTCCACCGGTTATCTGATAAACGTAAAAACTGAGTCGAGTCACCTGGTTCAAGGACGTTTATATACAGTACCAAGTGCTTGGTGGTAAACACCAGTTGTCTGTCTGGCTAACTCCTTAGAAATGTTAAGAGACCATTTTCTCCTTAACTGATCATATATATATATATATATATATATATATATATATATATATATATATATATATATATATATATATATATATATATATATATATATATATATATATATATATATATATATATATATATATATATATATATATGCTTGGTTTTGTGTGTCTTTGTTTTTTTTGTATGTGTCTGTGTGTATGTATGTGCGTGTGTAAGTGTATATGTATGTATGTATGTGTGTGTATGTATGTGTGTGTGTGTGTGTTGGTAGTGGCCGGACAAATGTATCGTGTTGACCTCGTACCGTCGCCAGTGTGTGAGGCAGACCTTGAGATACAGCCAAGCCAGTCTCCAACCTCCCACTCCAGAAACTTCTCCACCCACCCACCCCCATCCCACCACTTGGATGTATATATAGTCATGATCAAAAGTCCTCCATCGGGTGCATGAAAGTGAACCAGCCGTGAGAGCAGAATCTTAAAAACCAATAATTATTACATGGACCAAACAACAGTTATATCAGTTTCTTACACCAGTTTTAGAGGCCTTTTCATTCGAATGTGTTGTTGTTGTTGTTGCAGGACTATTGACCGTCACTGTACAATCACGAAACATAATAATTACGTATCCAGGGTGCTTGGAATTATTGTCTGATAATGCATGGAGTATTCAACGAGGTGCATTCAGCGAGTAAGGAAATATGAGACAGGATATAATTATAATTAGTAGGGATATAATTAGTAGGGATATAATTAGTAGGGATATAATTAGTAGGGATATAATTAGTAGGGATATAATTAGTAGGGATATAATTAATAGGTGTTGATTCACTGGTGTGTCAGATGATTTCAAACTTCAATAACATCAACAACAACAACAAGACCTGGATACCTATTATGGTTCGTGACTGTACAGGACTCTACGTAGGAAAAAAAATATTATAGGGAGTATGGGGTTGGTACAGCCACAATGAAATATTCAACAACACATTCCTTCCATCGTAGTAAATATCTTGGTAATAAAGAACAACACGTGTATGATTTTGTAGCACATCATAATAATAATTGAGGGGGTTGAGTTGACGTAAGGTGTTGTATGATTATATTTTGATATGATACTGATTTATTTGCCCGATGGAAGGAAGGTGTCGATGGTTATTTGATTGTGGCTGTACAGTCACGAGTACGAATAAGTATACAGCTTTGGTTGAAGCTTTGAACAGTCCACCAATTCACCAACGAAGTCATTCCAATGGAGATCTTATTGTGCATTTATTTACTATCTCTATATAGGTATTCGAAGCACACCTAAATATTTATTAGTGCTCGTGACTGTAAACACGATAAAAAATAAATAAAAAAATTATGGAGCATTAGGGGTCTGATGGTTTGTTTGTGCTTGTGACTGTAAATGCTTGTGACTGTAGTGCTTGTGACTGTGGTGCTTGTGACTGTAGTGCTTGTGACTGTGGTGCTTGTGACTGTAAATGCTTGTGACTGTAGTGCTTGTGACTGTGCTGTGGTGCTTGTGACTGTGGTGCTTGTGACTGTGGTGCTTGTGACTGTGGTGCTTGTGACTGTGGTGTTTGTGACTGTAGTGCTTGTGACTGGTGCTTGTGACTGTGGTGTTTGTGACTGTAGTGCTTGTGACTGTAGTGCTTGTGACTGTAGTGCTTGTGACTGTGGTGCTTGTGACTGTGGTGGAAGGAAGCATGACAAGATCCACCAATTTTAATTTATTTCTATTTTTTTGTTACTATATTTTTAGACCTCAGTCACTATAAACATCCCACGGTCCAACATTGTAGCTACAGGTGTCCAATATAGGTACAGGTGTTACATATGTTGTAGCTACATGTGTTTTCTATACGTAGCCTAAAGGTGTATACTGGGGGGCAACAGGTGTGTACTGGGGGCAACAGGTGTGTACTGGGGGCAACAGGTGTGTACTGGGGGCAACAGGTGTGTACTGGGGGGCAACAGGTGTGTACTGGGGGCACTGATCCTTCCTTGACGTCCAGCAATCGTGGTTCAATATATCCCTGGAGGGTGTGTGTATGTATGTGTATGTGTGTATGTGTGTGTCTGGAGGTGCAGGCAAGAAGTAGTGTGTTAGCCCCTCTCCTTCTTTCCCTCCCTCCCTCCTTAATTAACTCTCTTCCTCTCTTCTCTGCTTGTGTTATTAATCTTTCTTCCATTTATGTCAATCAAACCTTCCTTGTCATCTTTGTTTCCTCCCCTCATTCTTTCTTCCCTCTCACCCTCCCTCCCTGCCTTCCTTCATGCCGGACATAGACCCCAACACCAAGCATCCACCACGGCCCTGACTCGTATACATCACTGTAACTATATATAGCCAGGTGCCCAAGGGTTAGAGGCAGTGAAGGCCAACTCACTCACTCACTCACTCACTCACTCACAGGGGGATTCAAAACTCACTCACTCACTCACTCACTGGGGGGATTCAAAACTCACTCACTCACTCACTCACTGGGGGGATTCAAAACTCACTCACTCACTGGGGGGATTCAAAACTCACTTACTCACTCACTCACTGGGGGGATTCAAAACTCACTCACTCACTCACTCACTGGGGGGATTCAAAACTCACTCACTCACTCACTCACTCACAGGGTTTAATATTATGGAGGGTATTATTATAGTGTTGATATAATTAGTGCAACTGATTCCTTCAAACTAGTCCAAGAAACATCCATGCAGGTCACCATTATTTTGTTTATCTGGTCCTGTTTCCTGGCATACATTGGAGGAATCAAGGCACTCCTCCAATGTACTAAAAGTGTATTATTCCTCCTAACTATACAAGAGAACAGATGCTCTTAATTAATGGTACCAATAAGGGATCTGTTTCGTGACATAATAGTTTTGAGGAATCGGAGACAGACCTTCCAATTCACCAACAAAATAATAATCTCCCCTTAATAACCGGGACGCTGAGTTGTAGTGTAGTACGAAAAGTGGATATAAATGAATCCTTCCAATATTGCCACGAAACACAACCTACAAAGAAGGAGTTTGTTTTGTGGCATGGTCAGGACAGAAGCCTCCAATTTTCATAGACGATCACGGGGTCCTTAATTTAGTTAGAGCCATGATGCTGTAACAACCCCAAGCCAAAACAGATGATATGCTTGATGTGAAGGACGTCCCACTGAGAAACATTAGCGAATTAGTTCCTTCACATACAAGATTGGTAATGCTTAGTGGGAATATATACTGGCAGTACATGTAATACACAGATAACTAACTCTTCTATAATAAGGTTGGATAAAGTTGTGTTGAATTAAATTTAGTGATGGATCTAAATATGTTTCCTTCTCTTGGCAAACGTTGTCTGGTACTGCCTTTTCTTTCCTTCTGGTAGGGTGAATGTCCCTTTTCCATGTCTGTCGCTGCTGCAAGTGAGAGGAGAGAGCCTTCATCTTTGCTATGCCTTTCTCTCACTTACAGTCGAGTAGAAACACTTCATGGCTACTATTTCATGATGCTTGTATTTCTTGTGTTATTTTACTCTCTCTCTCTCTCTCTCTCTCTCTCTCTCTCTCTCTCTCTCTCTCTCTCTCTCTCTCTCTCTCTCTCCTCTACCATCATCAGTTACATTCATTTACCTATCCATCTTTTTAACCATCTATATCAATTCCTCTCTACATCAATCCAAAACAGAATAATGATCTCAACACACAAACAAAGAACCTATTTAAGTAGCCCAGTTTGCAGGAGTCGGTAGCCTAACATAGCCTACAAACTTGAGGTGTGTGTGTGTGTGTGTTGATGGGCTAGAAGTATTGCCACCTTGAGGAACAAACTGCCTGCTTCATACATATTCAATACATTTAGAGGAACACGCCTCACTCACTCAACTCAACTCAACTCATCTCCAGCATAACGGTTGTCCTATAAACCTTCCTTCCTTCCTTCCCCATATCTATGTAGTTAGTTAGTTAGTTAGTTAGTTAGTTAGTTAGCAGGTTAGTTAGCTAGTTAGTTAGTTAGTTAGTTAGTTAGTTAGTTAGTTAGTTAGTTAGTTAGTTAGTTAGTTAGCAGGTTAGTTAGTTAGTTAGTTAGCAGGTTAGTTAGTTAGTTAGTTAGTTAGCAGGTTAGTTAGTTAGTTAGTTAGCAGGTTAGTTAGTTAGTTAGTTAGTTAGTTAGCAGGTTAGCTAGTTAGTTAGTTAGCAGGTTAGTTAGTTAGTCAGTTAGTTAGTTAGTTAGCAGGTTAGTTAGTTAGTTAGTTAGCAGGTTAGTTAGTTAGTTAGTTAGCAGGTTAGTTAGTTAGTTAGTTAGTTAGTTAGTTAGTTAGCAGGTTAGTTAGTTAGTTAGTTAGTTAGCAGGTTAGTTAGTTAGTTAGTTTGTTAGTTAGTTAGTTTGTTAGTTAGTTAGTTAGTTTGTTAGTTAGCAGGTTAGTTAGTTAGTTAGTTAGCAGGTTAGTTAGTTAGTTAGTTGAGCGAAGATTCTTTGTTTGGTAAATTGGAAAACAGTCCCCCACATTTAATTAAGGCACTAACCAATAGGGGATCCTTTTTTTTCTGGCATAGTTTGGAGGAATCAGAGGCCTTAGTAACAATTCACCAACGAAAGAATCTCCCCTTAAGGGGGAAGTTTTGTGTTGGTAAATCTGGAGTAACTGAATCCTCCAAACTATTCCAAGCAACAGAACACCATTATTTTTGCTCATCTGGTCCAGTTTCCTAGCATACTTTGGAGGAATCAAGGCACTCCAATGTACCAAAAAAGAATTACCACCTTAAGGACCCTGTGATCGTGTATGAAAATTGAAGGCTTCTGATTCCTCCTGACTATGCCACGAAACACGCTCCATCCATATAGGTGTGTATGTGTGTGTGTGTGTTTCGTGGCATTATTTGAAGGACTCTCTTATCTCCAATTTTCTTACTACAGGAAATAAACAGAACCATTAGATGAACAGCAGATTATAATGTTGACCTCCTCACTGTCACTTGGAATTATAGGAATCATTTACTTACTCTGGATATACCACCACCACCACCACCACCTAATTTAGACCTAACCCTAACCTTAAAAAAAAAAAAGAATAATGATAACAATAAATATAATAATAATAACAATAACAATAACAATAATAATAACCTAATATCGACCCCAAAAGGCTTGTGTTCATGATAAAATGTTTGTGCAGCCAACTTCCTTTGTTAGTTAGCTTTATACATACATACATACATATACATACATACATACATACATACATACATACATACTTCTTTCCAAAACCTGCACTTAGAATCTGTAGCCTTCAAATGGCCCACTGCGACCTCCACCTCTCTTTCTTGTGTACAGGGTAGGTTAGGTTAGGTTAGGTTAGGTGTCTGTTTTGGGGAGGTGTAGAGGGAGGGGAGAAGAGAAGGGAAGTTTAGGGGGTAGGGGGTAAAGAAGGGGTGTAGAGGGAGGGGAGAAGAGAAGGGAAGTTTAGGGGGTAGGGGGTAAAGAAGGGGTTAGAGGGAGGGGTAGAGATGGGGGCAAAAAGAGGGTGAGTGGATGTGAGGAGGAGGAGGAGAAGAAGAAGAAGGAGGGAGGGAGATGGTGGTTGGGGGTTGAAGGAGGGGGGAGGGAGATGGTGGTTGGGGGTTGAAGGACCGTGTGCCTAACAAATGATTCAAAGTTTAACGACCGAAGGATGAGCCCCTTTCCCCCATCCCCCCTTCCCCCTTCGAATCCCCTCTTCCCTCCTTCCCCCTTCGAATCCCCTCTTCCCCCTTCCACTTCCCCTGTCCCCCTTCCCCCCTTCCCCCTTCGAATCCCCTCTTCCCTCCTTCCCCTTTCCCCCCTTCCCCCTTCCCCCCTTCCCCCTTCCCCCCTTCCCCCTTCCCCCTTCGAATCCCCTCTTCCCCCTTCCTCCTTCCACTTCCCCTGTCCCCCTTTCCCCTTCCCCCATCCCATGTCCTTCCTCTACTCCTCTCCCTTCCCCCCTCACCTTCTTCCATCCCCTGTTCCTTCCTCTGCTCCTCTCCCTTTCCCCCTCCCCCTTCTCTCTTCCCCCTTCCCCTGTCTCTCCTCTGCTCCTCTTCCTTTCCCCCTTCCCCCTTCTTCCATCCCCTGTTGCTTCCCCTTTCTCTCTTCCCCCTTCCCCTGTCCTTCCTCTGCTCCTCTCCCTTCCCCCCACACCCCCCAACTCCTCATATCTACTCCTCTCCTCGCCTGCTTGTATGACTGCCTGTCTGCCTCCCTTACTCCCTCCTGACTTATTTTCTTGTGTATTCCTTCTGTTCTTTCTTCCTTCCTTCCTTCTTTCGTTCCTCATTTTCCATTTGTTCCTCTACCCTTTCTTCGCTCTCTTCCTCGTTGCGACGCAGACCCTTAAAATATCATACATCTATCTGATCCTTTCTGTCTGATCTCTTTTCCTCTTCCTTCCTTCCTTCCTTCCTTCCTTCCTCTTTCCATCTTCTAGCTTCTTCCTTCCCACTTTCCACCTAGCCTCTTCTCCTCTTCTTTCCTTTTATTCTTCCTTCCATCCTCTCCTCTCCTTCTTCAAACATCTTATTAAATTCACTCACTTTACTTTTTTTGTTTTTTTCCTGAGCTCTCTCCTTCCCTTCAGAAACCTTCCTCCAGACACACAGACAATGACAAATCCACAGATACGTACTGTGTATATATATAGCCAATTCTCCCCCAGACATAACCAGTGTTCCCCCGACCACGACCCCGACCCCTACAGCATCCAGGGTTTACCAGACAGACTGCTCCATCCATCACTGATGTCTGGGTGGTCAGCATAGAACACATTGAAACCTTCATCACTATTACTATTATTATAACTTTTGGTGGCCTTGAATGCCTCGCACATTTAGCTATATTTACACACACACACACACACACACACACACACACACACACACACACACACACACACACACACACACTTTACCAAACAATGACATGCAAATTTGGGCGAGCGGGCATGCACACATACACACACAACAAACAAACACACACACACACACACACACACACACACACACACACACACACACACACACACACACACACACACACACACACACACACACACACACACACACACACACACACACACACACAAACAAATACACATACATACATATCCTGACACTCACTTGCACAAACACACACACATACAGTATTCACACACACACACGGGTACTGTACGCATGCACAAACAAACAAACAAGCAAACACTCTCTGGCAACCACACACACACATACATACATACATACAAACAAACAAAAAATAAACATGGTCTCACAAACACAACCTCACTACCACCAACCAACCAACCCTGCACACACGTAAACACCAATGCTCACTCCTATTATATCAACCCACGAAGACTCACACACAACCTCCTATAGTTTATATTACACTATTTTCCAGTTCGATGTTGTTGTGTATCTATCTGTCTCGTGGTGTTATACTCAGGCCAGCAGCAGCAGCAACAGTGTACAGTCACGAGCACTACTAATAAGTATACAGTTTTGGTTGAAGCTTTGAACAGTCCAATTTCACCCACGAACTATAATGCCCATGGTGATCATATTGTGTATTTATTTACTGTCTCTCTACTGTAGGTATTCGAAGCACACCTAGATACTTATTTGTGCTCGTGACTGTACATACACTCAGATACCATAGTCTCTATAGCCTACCTGAGTCGAAGCCCGAAAGATTTAGAGCAGGCGGGCGGTTTCTGGATGACAGCCCACCCAAACCACCACAAGCTTACACACATCTCGAACGCATGGAGGTTCTTTATGGGTGGGCTGTCGTCCAGAAACAGCCTGCTCCAGATCTCTCGGGCTTCGACTCAGGTGGGCTGGAGTGTATGGTGTCCGAGTGTACAGTCATGATCAAAAGTCTTGCAGCCTGGGGAATAAAAGCGAGCCATAGGATTAAATCTTTTCGAAGCCATTTCATTTCAAGGTGTTGCAGGACTATTGACCATGACTGTACAATGGTGCACAAGAGTTCGTACCTTCAACCAACCACAATCTAATAGAAGCACCTGTGGTTTGAACGAATAAGCAACAGAGGGCAGGGGACGAACTGTGTTTTTTTTGTCACTCGAACCACAAAGAATTCATTCATGTTGTGCCTGGCAAAGGGAATACATTTTTGGGCACCTATATAGTTCTATATATACGTCAAACGATATCACTCGCCCTAGGTAAGGAAGTCTTTTTTTTTTTTTTTTTTTTTTTTTTTTAATTAAGGAAGTCTGTGTGTAAAGGAAGAGAAAAGATTGTGTTATAGGCCAGAAAAACCCTGTATGACACACACACACACGCACGCACACGCACACACACACATAAAAAAATAAAGTTGGAAGAAGGAATGAGACAGAGAGAGTATTGGCCACGTCTTAGGGACCAGCAGAGCCTCACGTGTTCTCTGCATGGAGGCATAACTTTCGGGGGAGTCATTTTACCCACTTAATTTATAAGGAACTTGTAATGTTATCGACAAATTGAAGGTATACTGTAGGTTACTGATTCCTCTAAACTGTACTCACAACACACACACATAAACACACACATAAACACAGATAAACACACACATAAACACAGATAAACACACACACACACAGATAAACACACACACACATATAAACACACACACACACACACACACAGATAAACACACACACACACAGATAAACAAACACATACATATAAACACACACACACACACAGATAAACACACACACACACACACAGATAAACAAACACACACATATAAACACACACACACACACACATATAAACACACACACACACACACACAGATAAACACACACACACACACACACACAACCATTTAGAGAACGCACGAAAAGTTGCATAATTAATAAAATGGATATATAATTATGTTACTGTCTTGCTAATTGGAGGGGTGGTGATTCCTCCAAGCTCTGCCACGAATCAGATAACCAACCCTCCCCACCACCCCACCATTAGAATAACATGGGAGTCAGTCGTCAGCTGGTTGGTTCCTCCATGACATACAGTCGCGGTCAAATATAATCATCCATATAGGGGGGACTCACGTAAGAGTTTGACAGCTTCCCTCTGTTCCTTAGATGATAAACTTTCCAATAAATAGGTTAAGTACCATCTTTTAATTTACTACAAGCAGCTACACACTACTTAAAAAAATAACATCATATGTGAACGTGAAAACATTAGACAGTAGCTTGTTTGAGATACCCATATGTGGATGATTATTATTGACCACGACTGTATATAGAGTGGAGCAATCAGTAGCACTGTATTTCTTTTCCACACCATATATAGTTTTGGTATATATAGTTTTGATATTTTTTGGGGAGTTAATTAATGATTCCTGCAAACTATTCCCAGAAACAACAGGCCACCATTTATAGTATATTTGTTTCTTTGGAGGGGAAATGAAGGCGCTCTAATCTAATGTACACTCGGATGTTATAGTCTCTAGCCCACCTGAGTCGAAGCCCGAGATCGGAAGCAGGCGGTTTCTGGACGACAGCCCACCCAAACCATAGCCTGGTGATGGTTTGGGTGGCCTGTGTGTGTCTGTGTGTGTGTGTGTGTGTAGCCTGGTGATGGTTTGGGTGGGCTGTGTCTGTGTGTGTGTGTATGTGTGTGTGTGTAGCCTTGTGATGGTTTGGGTGGGCTGTGTGTGTGTGTGTGTATGTAGTCTCTGGATGGTTTGGGTGGGCTGTGTGTGTGTGTGTGTGTGTGTGTGTAGTCTCTGGATGGTTTGGGTGGGCTGTCGTCCGGAAACCGCCTGCTTCAAATCTCAGGCTTCGACTCTGGTATCCGAGTGTACTGTACCAAAATTTTCTCCCCTTAATAATTATACTTTTTCCTATGCTATAAATGTACAGCCATAATCAAATATCCACCCAAACTTTCCTTTCATCGTAGTAAATATCTTGGTAATAAAGAACAACACGTGTATGATTTTGCAGCACCTCATAATAATAATAATAATTGAGGGGGTCGAGTTGACGTAAGGTGTTGTTGTATGATTATATTTTGATATGATACTGATATATTTACACGATGATAGGAAGGTGTCGGTGGTTATTTGATTGTGAATGTATTGTACATCTACCACTTGATCCGATGGTAGTGTGTCCAATTTGGAAAACCTGCAATGCTGACCCCAGTAAAAAAAAAAAAAAAAAAAAAAAAAAAAAAAAAAAAAAGTGAAGATTGCAGATTTGGGTTGTTTGTAATTATTAGCGACTGAAGGGGATAATAATTACACTTTTGGTATGGTGGAGTGACTATAAATTCCTCCAAAGTATATATGCCAAGAAACAGAACCAGATGAATGAAAATAATGGTGGTCTGTTGTTGTTGTTGTTGCTTGGAATAGTTCAGGAGGAAACAGAGACATTCCACTTCACCACCAAAAGAGTCCCACAATCTTTACTTGATTCTCGCAGTGTGAAGGAAGATTTGGTGTTGCTGTAATCTATATCCTGCCATGTCAGCCTGAGGACCATGTGTGTAGATGTGTGTGTGTGTGTGTGTGTGTAGATGTGTGTGTGTGTGTGTGTGTGTGTGTGTACATATGTCCGTGAGTGTGTGTGTGTGTGTGTGTGTGTGTGAGTGTGTGAGTACGTGCGTGCCTGTGTGTGTGTGTGTCCGTGTGTGTGTGTGTGTGTGTGTAACGTGTGTGTGTGTGTGTGTGTATGCATGCGCGTGTGTACATATGCCCGTGACGTGTGTGTGTGTGTGTGTGTGTGAGTACGTGCGTGCCTGTGTGTGTGTGTGTGTGTGTAGGAGTGGAGGAGTTCACGGGACTGAAGGAAGGTAGTAATGTCCCATCTCAGGGTCAACCAGGTCGGTGACCCACCACACCAACCTCCACACCAGCTGGTACCAGGCAGACCACGTTAGGTCATCCCACTACCCATCTCAACTACCTACAGTTACCGACAATACTTTCTGGATACGGACAAAAAATATATAATTATTTAATGTACGGTACTGATAAGGCAATTTATATTCTATCCTCCATTCGATATTGGTGTTTATAGTATCTCAAAATCGCAAAAAAAATATATATATATATATATAAAAAAAAAAAAATAATAATAATAATAAATAAAAAACACATATTATCAGGACGTTATTGACCGTGACTGTACATAGATAGGACCGTTTGCCATCTCACCACAAGAAACTATTTGTGTTTACATGTGTGTATGTTGCCAATATTACGGGACTTAGCCTGAGTCGATATATTTGTGAATGAAAGGAGTTATGAAAATGGCTATACTCGTTTGTGTGTTCATGGACTCAGTTCCTAAAATATTTACACTTACGTCCTGTTTGAATCAACTATGAATGTGTCTACTACTACTACCATTCCATTTGTGCCCAAGAACAAAGGTAGGATAATAATACCTTCCTTCTCTAACCGTGTGAATGAATGATAAAACTCCCTATTTTCCTTTTTTACGTGAATGGATTACGAAACTGCCTACTTGAAGGGTGAAAATGAGTACAGTCGTTTCGGCCGCCAGTCACTTCTTACATATGTTATCCCGATTTGGCGAAGGGGGACTTAATGATGTGAGTGAGGCTGAGGAGGGCGTTGGGCCAGGCAGGGGT
>JAWQEG010002419.1:0-265436 GCA_033782935.1 Petrolisthes cinctipes | reverse complement strand
CCCACGTGCTATAAGATAATGTTTACACTCCTGGTTGACATTACACTACACACAAGCGAGCCTACAGCCAGACAGCCAGACACACACACCGTGTTTTTAATCGGTTTGACTCAGTTTGCTCTCAGAATTCAATTCAATTTGGCCAGGAATTAGTTTTATTCTGTTATCCATATTGGTGGTTTCATTGTGGTGATATCTTTTTTTCTTCCCCTCGATGCCCCCCTCCTCCCATCCCCTTACCTCTTTGCCCCCCCCTTTTATTCTTTCCTTCCCTTACGTCACTGCTCCCTCCTTTCTCCCCCTCCCATAATTTGATGCCCCCTCCTCCCATTCCCTCACCTCGCTACTCCCCTTCTTTCCCCTTCCCTCCCTTACTTCTCTGTTCCCTTCTTTCTCCCCTCCCACAATTTGATGTCCCCTCCCATTTTCTCACCTCGCTGCCCCCCTCCTCCCCCATAGCCTACCTATAATGCTGTGTGAAATTCTTTAAGAGTTTTGGCGCCCTCATGGACCCGAGCCATTCCCACAGTTGACCATCATGCTAGAGGTGACATAACTTTACACCGCGACTGTCCTTTCATGTATACTAATGAGATAATACCCTTGTGTATTGTCATGAAAATATTTGTTGAAGAAATTCCAAAGATTATTTTTTATATAACCAAAAATATCTTATGGCGACTGTACATCTCTTCTCCTGTCTTCTCTCCTCCTCCTCTTCCATCTCTTGCCACGTCATCCCTCAATACATCACTGCCTGCGACGACTGAGTGGGTAGGGGGTCGAGTGGGGATGGTGTTGTGGGTTGGATGTGGGGGTGGGGGTAGGAGGTGGAGGTGTTGTGGGTCGGATGTGGGGGTGGGGGTAGAAACAGAGGGATTTGTTTGGGTGGGGGGTAGCAGGTGGAGATGGTGGGGTTCGGTGTTGGGGGTCGGATGTGGGGGTGGAAATAGAGACAGAGGGGTTTGTTTGGGTGGGGGTACCAGGTGGAGATAGTGGGGGTCGGATGTGGGGGTGGGGATAGAGACAGAGGGGTTTGTTGGGGTGGGGGTACCAGGTGTGGGGATAGTGGTGGTGTTGGTTATAGGGATGGTGGTATTGGTAGTAATGATGAATATGGTAATGGTGATAATGGTTGTGGTGGTGGTGGTGGTGGTGATGGTAGTGGTGATAATGGTTGTAATGGTGATGGCTATAATGATGGTACTATAGTGAGGATGGTTGTGGTGCTAGTGGTGGTGGTGGTGGTTGTAGTTGTGGTGATAATAATGCTGGTGGTTGTGGTTGTGGTGATAATAATGCTGGTGGTTGTGGTTGTGGTGGTAGTGATGATGCTTATTTGTGGTGGAGATGGTAAAAAAAAAATATATATATATATATATATATGATAAAAACAAAAAATTGTAGGATAATATTTTTTTCTGGAACGTTTCGAGAAAGAAGTAATATATATTTGTACGTTATATACATATTTACATTTTCATTTTTGACCGCGGATAAAAATGGTTGCCGAGGTGTGGAGGAAGGACACTCCAGATACGATTTACACTATTTATAAGGAGCCTGGGATCGTGTAGCTTATGAGAGTTGATGGCTTCTGATTCCTCCTGACTATGCCACAAAACAAAAATCTCCTTCAATATAGGCGTGTGTGTGTTTCGTGGCAATATATGAAGCACTCACTAACCTCCAATTTTCAGACTACATCACATGGTCGCTTGAGGTGGAAATTTTGTGTTGGTCAATCTGGAGCAACTGAATCCTCCAAACTATTCCAAGCAACAGAAAGAACCCCATTATTTTTGCTCTTCTGGGTCTGTTTCCTGCATGGCATACTTTGGAGGAATCAAGGCACTCCACTGTAACAAAAGTGAATTACCCCCTTAAGACAAGCTCACGAAATTTGCATAAAGGAAAGGTAAGTCCAAGAAACCAGAGAATGATATAGTTAAGTGATAGACTAAACTTGACCTTGATATTGATTTGTATATAATAAAAAAAAAAAAAAAAAAAAAAAACATAAAACTAACACAAGTAACGACTGAATATATTTACAAAAACCCCGACATGACAATTGAAATTCACGTCAATGAGTTTCTTTTCCCGTAAATAATTTGGATCAACATTATTTTATCTTCTTTTTCTGAATAACGTGTGTGTGTGTGTGTGTGTGTGTGTGTGTGTGTGTGTGTTACTGTAGGTGTATGTGTGTGTGTGTGTGTGTGTGTGTGTGTGTTAATGTAGGTGCAGGTGTGTGTGTGTGTAGGTGTAGGTGTGTAAATGTAGGTGTAGGTGTGTGTGTGTGTAGGTGTAAGTGTAGGTGTAGGTGTGTGTGTGTGAGTGTATGTGTGTGTAGGTGTTAGGTGTGTAAATGTAGGTGTAGGTGTGTGTGTGTAGGTGTAAGTGTAAGTGTAGGTGTGTGTGTGTGTGTAGGTGTTAGGTGTGTAAATGTAGGTGTAGGTGTGTGTGTGTGTGTAGGTGTAAGTGTAGGTGTAGGTGTGTGTGTGTGTGTGTAGGTGTAGGAGGGAGTGTGTGTGTGTAGGTGTAGGTGAGTGTGTGAGTGTGTGTTAGTGTGTGTGTGTGTGTGTGTAGGTGTAAATGTAGGTGTGTGTGTAGGTGTGTGTGTGTGTGTGTGTGTGTGTGTAAATGTAGGTATGAGTGTGTATAGGTATGTTAGTATATGTGTGTAGGTATGTGAGTATGTGTATAGGTGTAGGCGTGTGTGTATGTGTGTGTGGGTGTACATACAATAACTATCCAACAGTCGTACGGTGAAAAATGTCGACAGTAAACGATGATTTCTGCAACTGAGCGACTGGATGGGTGAGCGTAATGATATTGATGCACTCGTCAGAAATGCTCGGTTCACGTGTCATAAATTTTCGTAAATGAAGAATAAAAGAGGCGGAATTGTATGTATGGGAAACGATATATTATTACCCCCATACCCTTCTTCTTTATACACCATCTCTCTCTCTCTCTCTCTCTCTCTCTCTCTCTCTCTCTCTCTCTCTCTCTCTCTCTCTCTCTCTCTCTCTCTCTCTCTCTCATTTTTTCCTTCTCTTTTCTTTTCCTCTACCCTTTCTTTTCCTTCTCTCTTTCTTCCTCCTCCTTCTCTCTTTCTCCCTCCTCTCTTTCGTTTCCTCCTTTTTCTCCACTTTCCCTCCTCTTCCTCCTCCTCCTCCACCTTCCTCCTCCTCCTCCTACTCCTCCCCTTTCCCTCCTCTTCCTCCTCCACTTTCCCTCCTCCTCCTCCTCCTCCTCCACCTCCTCCACCACCTCCACTTTCCCTCCTCCTCCACCTCCTCCTCCACTTTCTCTTTTCCTCCTTTTAGACCCTTCCACTTTCCCTCCACCTCCTCCACCACCGCCACTTTCCCTCCTCCACTTTCCCTCCTCTTCCTCCTCCTCCTCCACTTTCTCTCTTCCTCCTCCTCCACCACCTCCACTTTCCCTCCTCCTCCACCTCCTCCTCCTCCACCTATACACTTCCCAACTCCCGGACCCGGAAAACAAAGAGAATCGGATCATTTTAAGGGAAGTAACTGTTGTGGGCAAATTGGAGCACTCGTAGCCCTCCAAACTCTATCATAAAACACTTCTCTTTCTACAGTCTTATGTTGAGGGATTCTGTTGCTTGGGATATCTTGGAGGAATCAGAACCCCCCGAATTTCCCATGACTTACTTTCCTTAAGGACCCTGTATCGTGTTTGAAAGTTGGAGGCTTCTGATTCCTCCTGACCATGCCACGAAACAAGCTCTTTCGATATAGGTGATGTTTCGTGGCAATATTTGAAGGACTCAGTTATCTCCAATTTTCTGACTACAACACAGGGTCTCTTAATTAAGGTGGTAATACTTTTTTGGTACATTAGAGTACCTTGATTCCTTCAAAGTATGCCAGGAAACAGGACCAGAAGAACAAAAACAATAATAATAATAGTGTTCTGTTGCTTGGAATAGTTTGGAGGATTCAGTCGCTCCAGATTTACCACCAATACAAAACTTCCCCCTTAAAAGAAACAGAAGAAGGAGTTGTTGAAGAAGTGACAGAGGAACAACAGGAAGAGATGGAGATAGAGGAGGAGGAGGAGGAGGAGATAGAAGAAGAAGATGATGATGATGATGAAGAGGAGGTGGAGGAGGAGGAGGAAGAAGGAGAGGAGGTACTGGACCCCCCTCTACCCCCTTAAGCTTCCATCGTCAGTTTGTTTTCGAAATTTTTTTTTGTGTCACCAAGTATGCAGTAGTAGTGAGTGGTGGTGGTTCCTTCAATACATTTATAACACCAGCCAATGTCGTCGTCGAAATTCGTGGTGAAATGTGGGTCACCAGCTGGACAAGGAGGTGTTACGTTGTGTTATGTTATGTTTTGTTATGGTGGTGGTGGTGCAGAGATGTGGAAAGATGATAATTGTACAGATGATATAAATAAAAGGGAAAGAAAGTGTGTTGTTGTTGTTGATGGTGGTGGTGGTGCATGGTGAGATGAGAAAAAATATAAATGAGGAGAGGAGATAGATAATAGAGTGATAAGATGTGGGTGTTGAAGAGAGGAGAAAATATATTATAAAGGAGAGGAGATAAATGATAGAGTGATAAGATGTAGGTGGGTGTTGGAGAGATGAGAAAAGATATTATATAGGAGAGGAAATAAAAATAGAGTGTTAAGATGTAGGTGTTGAAGAGAGAAGAAAAGATATTATAAAGGAGAGGAGTAAAAATAGAGTGTTAAGATGTAGGTGTTGGAGAGAGGAGAAAAGATGAGAGAGGAGATTTGATGATGTAAAGGAGAGGTGATGTGGTGTGGTGGAAAGAGGAGAAAAGATAAAAAAGATAAAAGAGGAGAGGATATAAAGTAAGGGAGAGATGATATGGTGTGGGTGGTAGTGGTGGTGAGGTGGAAGAGGGAGAGAGGAGGTGAACAGAAAAAATTATGTGGATGGTAGTGGTGGTGGTGGTGGAGGAGAAAGAGAGGAGATTAACAGGAAAGATGATGTGTTGGTGGTGGTGATGATGATGGAGAAAGAGAGGAGATAAACGGGAAAGAAGATGTGGTGGTGGTGGTGGTGGTGGTGGTGATGATGGAGAAAGAGAGGAGATAAACGGGAAAGAAGATGTGTTTTTGGTGGTGATGATGATGGAGAAAGAGAGGAGGTAAACGGGAAAAAGGATGTGGTGGTGGTGGAGGAGGAGAGGAAGAGAAAGAGATGAAGAGGAGCTACATTATGGAAAGCAGTAGAGTAGGCAGAGAGAGGAGAGATAAAGAGAAAAGAATAATACTGTGGAAAGTGTTGGTAAAGAGGGTGGGAAAGGAAATTAAGGATGGTGGTGAAAAGGAAGAGGAAGACGAGGAGATAAAGTAAACATAAAGATAAATGAAAAAATGTAAGTGATGGTGATGGCGAAGGAAGGAAAGAGGAATTAAGGAAGGAAGGAAGGAAGGAAGGATGGAAGGAAGGAAGGAAGAAGAAAGGAAGGAAAGATGTAAGGAAGGAAGGAATGAAGAAAGGAGGGAGGAAGGAAGGAAGGAAAGAAGAAAGAAAGGTGTAAGGAAGGAAGGAAAGAAGAAGGAGAGGTACAAGGAATAAGGAAGGAGAAAGGAAGGAAGGAAGGAAAGAAGAAAGAAAGGTATAAGGAAGGAAGGAAGGAAGAAGGGAAGGAAGGATGTAATAAAAAGTCGAAAATATAGAGGAAGTAAAATATGGATGGTGTGGTAATGGTGATGATGAAGGCGGAGGAAGGAAGGAAGGAAGGAAGGAAGGAAGAAAGGAAGGAAGGAAGGAGGAAGGAAGAAAGGAGGAAGGAAAGAAGAAGGAAGGAGGAAGGAAGGAAGAAGGAAAGGTATAAGGAAGGAAGGAAGGAAGAAGGATGGAAGGAAGGAAGGAAGGAAGGAAGGAAGGAGGAAGGAAGGAAGGAAGAAGGAAAGGAAGGAAGGAGGAAGGAAGAAAGGAGGAAGGAAAGAAGAAGGAAAAGTATAAGGAAGGAAGGAAGGAAGAAGGAAGTAAGGAAGGAAGAAAGGAGGAAGGAAGGAAGGAAGGAAGGAGGAAGGAAGGAAGAAGGAAAAGTATAAGGAAGAAGGATAGGAATAAGGAAGAAGGAAAGAAGAAGGAAGGAAGGATGGAAGGAAGGAAAGAAGAAGGAAAGGTATAAGGAAGAAGAAGGAAGGAAGAAAGGAAGGAAGGAGAAAGCGTATAACATAAAGTGAAAAATGTCAAGGAGAGAAACTGAGGAAGGTGGTGATGCTGATGAACGAAGCAGTTTTTTTTTTTTTTTTTTTTGCCTTTCTCTCTCTCTCTCTCTCTCTCTCTCTCTCTCTCTCTCTCTCTCTCTCTCTCTCTCTCTCTCTCTCTCTCTCTCTCTCTCTCTCTCTCTCTCTCTTTTTTATACAGACGATGGTGTAAAGTTGAGACGTCTGTAAAAATTCTTATGGGGAAGTGAAGATAATATTTGGTGGTCACTTATTTAAAAAAAATATAATAATAATAATAATAATTCTCACACGTTTCTGAACATCCAAAATGTCTGTAAAAATTTTATGGGGAAAGGAAATTTTTTGGTGGTCACATATTAAAAAAATAATAATAATAATAATTCTCACACGTTTCTGAACATCCAAAATTTTACGCTCAAACGTCTAAAAAGAAAAAAAAGGAAAGAAAAGAGAAAAAATAAAGATCTAGTGTGTCAGAAATATGCAATGTGGACCGTGAACGTAAAAATAATGTTAAACAAGCAACGATATGAAGGAGAAGGAAGAGAAGGAGGAGAAGGAGGAAGAGGAGGAAGAGAAGGAGGAGAAGGAGGAAGAGGAGGAGGGGGAGAAAGAAGAGGAAGAAGAGGAGGAGGAGGAGGAGAAGAAGAAGGAGGAGCAGGAGGAGAAGGAGGAGGAAGAAGAGGAGGAGGAGGAGGAGGAGAAGAAGAAGAAGGAGCAGGAGGAGGAGGAGAAGGTGAAGAGGAGGAAGAGAAGGAGGAGAAGGGGGAAGAGGAGGAATAGGAGGAGGAGGAGAGGAGAGGAGGAGAAGAAGGAGGAGCAGGTGAAGAGGAGGAAAGGAGAAGGAGGAGAAGAAGGAGGAGGAGAGGAGAAGGTGAAGAGGAGGAGGAGGAGGAGAAGAAGAAGAGACATTGATGATAAAGGCACAAGATAAATGACCAACTTTAAGGGTGAATTACTTTGTGGTACATTGAAGTGCCTTGATTCCTCCAAAGTATGCCAGGAAACAACAGACCCAAATGAAGAAAAATAATGGTATCCTGTTGCCTGGAATAGTTTGGAGGAATCATCAGTTACTCCGGATATACCATCACTGAACTTCCTCCTTTAGGGCAGTAGTAATCTATCTGTTGTGGGTGGTGAAACGAAGCACTCCAAATTCCTCCTAATTGATCCAGGAAACACACTCGTATCTGTTTTATCTGTTTTACCACGTTGTTTGGAGGAATAATTTGATCTCTAATATGCCAATCACATAATTATGAAGTGTAAGGGAGCCGGGCTACTGAGGAAACGAAAAGGAGGAGGGAGAGAGAGAGAGAGGAAGGAGAAAGAGAGGAGGGAGGGGGAGGAGGGAGTGAGAGGGAGGAGGGAGAGAGAGGGAGGAGGAAGAAAGAGGGAGGAAGGAGGAGGAAATGAAAGGGAGGAAGGAGAAAGAAGGAGAGGAGGGAGAGAGAGAGAGAGAGAGAAACGAGTGAAAAGGAGAAGGAAGAGAGAGGAAGGAAACAGACTAATGCCTAAGTATATATATATATATGTAGAATTCCTGTTTTGTAGCGTAGCGTGGAGGAATCAGTTTAGCCCTCCTCTTCCCCGACAAGATATATCCATTAAGTCAGGGAAATATGCATGTAATAATAATAAACCACTCAAGCATGACTGTATATTGCAAGGATGTATTTTATCTCCGTCCTAAAGTCAGTCAGTCAGTCAGGGTAAGGCTTCCTCCGTCCCCCAGACAAATTTTTAGGTATTGTAGGAAAATCTTGCGTCTGGATTTAGATGGAGGATGAAGGACGAAGGAAGGATTAAGGAAACTGTGCTCGTGTCATACTCTTTATTTATTTATTATTATTATTTTTTTTTTTTTTTTTTTTTTTTCACGCTTAAGATGGACGATCATAAATAAAGTGTGTTTCTCGTGTCTGAAGCAGTGTAGCCAACTCCTCGGACGACTATTAATTAAAGTGTGTGTCCCGTGTCTGAAACAGTGTAGCCAACTCCTCGGATTTACTATGATGGCAATAATTGTATTTTTTATTATGTTTGTGAATGCTTTACTGAACGTGGTAACATTAGTGTACGATCAACATCAGTTAAGGGGATAGTATACTTTTTGATAGATTGGAGCGCCTTGATTCCTCCAAAGTATGCCAGGAAACAGACCCAGATGAAGAAAAATAATGGTATCATGTTGCCTGGAATAATTTGGAGGAATCATTTGCTCCAGATTTACCACCCAAAACAATGTGCTATTTAGCCACTTCAAGGCGATTCATCCAAACATTGATCTCGGTTTGCATTCTCATTAGCCTCAAAAAAAAAAAAAAAAAAAAAAAATTATAATAATAATAATAATAATAATAATAAAAAAAAATAATAATAATAATAATAATAAAAAAAAATAAAAAAAGGTACCGGGTATATAAGGTCCT
Organism: Petrolisthes cinctipes; assembly: GCA_033782935.1. Taxonomy (NCBI): domain Eukaryota; kingdom Metazoa; phylum Arthropoda; class Malacostraca; order Decapoda; family Porcellanidae; genus Petrolisthes; species Petrolisthes cinctipes. The sequence goes on along the minus strand of JAWQEG010002419.1, from coordinate 256,786 downwards.
TTGAGATTTGATCTGACATTTACGTTGTTTACCCACAAATACGGGTTATTATTTAAACTGACAGACAGACAGTAGTGATCCCATAATCCAAGGAGGCCACTCGTGACTGTATTCTCTATCACTGTTGAAGGGAATCGCAAGCCAACAACAGTATATTTCAGTCACCAGCCAGTTGTGTATATAATTACCCTCTTCAAGTATCGAAACACCATCAGAAAAAGAAGAAAAAAAAAACAGATAAAACAAACAATATTCAGCGTCTCTAGTTCATCTGAAAAACATGGGAAAATATTTCGCTCCATTTACGAGTGATGTTCCAGATTTGCAAATGCAGCTGGCGGGTCCTGAGTGGAACACAACAGAATATAGCTTTTACTCTGGGACTGGGACAAGGAGAGAGAGAGAGAGAGAGAGAGAGAGAGAGAGAGAGAGAGAGAGAGAGAGAGAGATATGGGGGAGGGAGAATGAGAGAGGGAGAGGAGGAGGGAGGGAGTGGATAGAGTGAAGGAGCAAGAACCATGTGAAGAGAGAGAGAGAGAGAGAGAGAGAGAGAGAGAGAGAGAGAGAGAGAGAGAGAGAGGACATGGAGGGGAAAGTGAGACATGAGAGGAAAACGACCGTAAAAGAAAAGAGTCAGATGGAATACAGATGAACAAGTAAGTGAGTAAGTAAAGGACAAAAATAAATAAATAAAGGAGAGAGGAAGAAAAGAAAGGACAGAAATATGGAGGAAAAATGAGGCAAGGAAGAAAAACATACACAAAGTTGGTATAAGAAGAAAAGGGCGAAGAAAACATTGATAAAGAAGGAATTTAGAGATGGAGATATAATGTGTGTGTGTGTGTGTGTGTGTGTGTGTGTGTTTTAGGATTTATGTGTGTGTATTGTGTTAGTATGTGTATATGTCCATGTGTCGGGTGTGTGAATAGGATTTATGTATGTGTGTGTGTGTATGTGTGTGTGTGTGTGTTGTTCCTGAATGTACATACAAGTGCTCGTGTGTGTGTGTGTGTGTGGGTGTGTGTGGCTAAAACTAGTGGGAGGAGAGTGTGAGTGAGTGAGTGAGTGAGGCCCAAGTCTGACCTGAGGGAGATACCAGCGTCTGACAAATGGCAGGGATTCACACTGCCACGAGTTCTGTTACGAGGGAAGGAGTGACTGAGCGAAACAGGGTGAGAGAAAGCGTGTTTGAGGTTGAGAGAGAGAGAGAGAGAGAGAGAGAGAGAGAGAGAGAGAGAGAGAGAGAGAGTGAAGTAAAAGAGTTAATGCCTGTAGGAGTGAGAAAGAGAGCGAATGAAAGAGAGACGGGTTTGGGAGTCGATGGGTGAGTGAGAGTAAAAGAGAGAGAGGGGTTTTGAGGATATGAGTGTGCAAAGACGAGAGAGAGAGAGAGAGAGAGAGAGAGAGAGAGAGAGAGAGAGAGAGGTGGATATGATTGTGTGTACAGTATGTGAGGGGAAAAACAAAAGTGAGATTAATTATTCTTTGATGGGACGAGTAACAGTGATTGTGTATGTGTGAATGAGAGTGTGAGTGACGAAAGGAGCAAAATACACAGCAACTTACCTATAACACTTTTGCAATTATTTCTATAACTACCGGTTGTTATTATTATTACTATATTATTATTATTATTATTATTATTATCATCAATACATTATTACAATATGATAATGATAGATGAGTGTGTGTTGTGGTTGAGTTGGTTGAGATAAGGTATATATGGTTATCTTCCCCTTATTATTATTATTGTTATTATTACTATCATTACCATTATTATTATTATTATAGATGAGTGTGTTGTGGTTGTGTTGGTTGTGGTATACAGTATATGGTTATCTTCCCTTTAAATGTGATGATGCTTGGCTTGTTACCTTATTGCTCTCAACACCACCACCACCAACACCGCCTCACACCACCATTAAGGAGCTGAATACACTCTTTGACAAATTTGTTGCCTACAGGTTTCTCCATTATGCTCCACGAAACGGACTCCTTTGCTCTGGGACCGCCGTATTCTGAGCCAAGTTGGAGTATTCAGGAGTGTTCAGATTTGCCAGGAACATAGTCTTTAAACCTCCTTAGACCACCACCGTCCCTGGAGAGATGTTGTGAAGAGATTGCAGCTTCATTCCCGCCCCCGTGTTTGTTGTGTACAGTCAAGGGAAAAAGTCCTAATTCATATCACACGTGTTGTTGTATCTTACTAATTTTTGATACATTGGAGCACCTCGATTCATCCATATCATTATTATTATTATTTTGCCAGGAAACAGGATCAGAATAATACAAATGATGGTGGCTGGCCTGTTGCTTGGAATAGTTTGGAAGAATCAGTTGCTCCAGATTTACCAACGGGGTATTTGACTCTGCTGGGGTCAAATTTGAAGGGCTGCTGTTTCCTCCAAGACAGTCTAGGAAACACATCCCCTACTTCTTATATTATGGTGAAGTATATATTTTAGCCTCTCATATTATAGTGAAGTATATAATATTAGCCTGCAGCCTGGCATTGTTTGAAGGAGTCAGTAGCCCCCTTTGAGTTTAGACCACAGGAGTGTATCCCCATAACACAACCAACCCAAACTTGTGATAGTGTTGTTGGAAAATTCTATATGGAGGACACTGATTCATCCCCAAACTGACTGACTGTACCACAAAACAACTACAACATCCATATCGCCCACTGAATCTCTGTTAATTAGCACAATTTGGAGGACTGAGTTAGGAGGACATGGTACAGGCCCCAATTCGCCGATAGTACACTCGTGATACGTAATTCCTGACCAGAGAAGAACGACAAGCACCACACATACAATGCATTCGAACTCAGTCTCTATATGTGCACTGAGTGGGGAAATGAACAATATCAGGCGATTCGAAGCTTTCTGCTCCCCACACTCTGGTCAGAAATTATGTATCACGAGTGTACATACCACGGTCGAGATGGTATAGGTCAGCCAGAGCGCAGGGGGGAGTGTGATGTGAGGGGAGGGGGGTGGTATCTAGGCCCACAAGGACGAGGGACTGGGCTCAATCTTAATTAAGGGGGTATACTTCACTTTTGTCACATTGGAGTGCCATGATTCCTCCAAAGTATGCCAGGAAACAAGGACCAAGTTAACGAAAATAAAGGCATTCTGTTGCTTGGAATAGTTTGGAAGAATCGGTTGCTCCAGATTTACCAACACTGCACTTCTACCTTAAGGGGGAAGTTTTGTGTTGGTAATTTTGGAACAACTGAATCCTCCAAACTATTCCAAACAACAGAACACTATTATTTTTGCTCTTCTGGTCCTATTTCCTGGCATACTTTGGAGGAATCAAGGCACTCCAATGTACCAAAAAAGAATTACCACCTTAACCAGTGAATGAGGTGGTATCCGACTCATAGTGGGCCCAGCGAGAAGTGTGTTCAGGTCTCTGGCCGACCAATACTATCTAAGAGTGTAGACCGTAGTACATACCTGCACCCAAAGGCCACGTAAAAGTTATGAAATTCCCTCTACAACTTCCAGGTCTCTTCTTCACTGGCCGCTACACCATGAACTGAGAAGCTGGAGACACTCTTCTTAAGGAAATAAATAACGACCTTGAAAAGCCTCGGTGAAAAGGGGAGTAGAGTAGTTTTTCAGAGGCTCCTTTTTTCTTTTTCTTTTTTTATTTCTATTATAATTTTATATTTTTACTTCCATGAGCGGCCGAGTTTGACAAGAAGGAGAGAAGGAATGTTGTGAAGGAGAGGAGAGGTTGTAAAGGGAAGAGGAGATGTGAGGGGAGGGGAGGGGAAGGGAAAGAGGAGGAGCAGTTAGCTATATAGGGAGAGGAGAGAGTGAGTGTGGGAGGAGAGAAGAGGTTGTAAGAGGAAGAGGAGATGATGTGAGGGGAAGGGAAGGGAAGGGAAGGGGCAGTTACCTATATGGGGAGAGGGGAAGGAAGGAAGGAGAAGCTTTGGGGAGGGAAGAAGGGAAGAAATCTGAGTGAAAGGATAGCAATGAGGGGTTTAAAAAAAGGAGAGGCTATAATGGTGGGTGTAGGGCTGCTAAGAGTGTATGGGGGGAGGGGGGGGAGGCTATCGGAGAAACGAGGGCTGTACAGATAGGAAAAGCTGAGAGGGAAGGGAAGAAAGGGAAGGGTAGGGGAGGGGAGAAAAAATGTAGATGGCTTTTGAAGGGAGGGGAGAAGAAGAGAATGGGGGTAGCTGGCTTTTGAAGGGAGAAGAGAGGGAAATGGAGGAGAGGGGAAAATGGAGATGGATTTTTTTTTATTTTTATTTTTTTTGCTACATTATAGATAACTACAGTACGGCTTAGAATTTAGTATTACCATAACGTGACTCATTATCGATTATTATCTGTTTGCGTTGCGTTCATATCATACAGACAAAGAATTAGGAACCAGCGTCAGGGACCATTTCAATATTGTTTTAAGGGAAGTAACCTTTTGTGGTCAATTTGGAGTCAATGTAGGCCTTCAAACTCAGCTATAAAACACATCCCCTGTATAATTCCATATGGAGGGGTTCTGTTTCCTGGCATAGTCTGGAGGAATCAGTAGCCTTCAGATTTCCCATAATAAGTTACTACTCCCCTCAATTAAGGTCATTGCTGCATGGCGGTGTGTGGACGTCAGTGGAAACCTGCAAACACTCACTACAAGACAGAATGTACACACGTAACGAAATATGACCCATGCACGAACAGGCGTAAACCAGCTGGCCAAATTGATGATCGCTCGCTACTACTTGTCCCATGTTCGTTAGCTGTGTGTAAACGCATGCAACTCAACTCAAGTCCCAAGCACACACTAGGCTACATTATTTTTTTTTTACTTGTCGAAAATGTACAGTCGGCCTCAGGAATTCGTATACACCAATGTGACATGAAGGCTTCGTAACAACTAGAAAATGTAGTATAATAATTTCCTGACACCAAACTTTTCTAGTAATGCTATTTGGCTAATACTTTACTCAGTCAGAAGAACAATGGCTACGGTATGTGCAGAATAAAGAGCACTTTCAATCAATGTACCTGCTCCCTTATTAACCTTATTTTGTTTATGTCGGGAAATGTAATGCAGTCCAAGATTAATTGTATAAAAAATTTCAACAGCTTGCGATTCATCTGCAACTTGTATATGCTGTGGAATGTACCCGAAACGTGTATCTAATGCAACGTTACTAAGAAAGGAATCGGTGCATTTTCCCAAAGATATATTACCGTATATATATAAAAAGAAAACAGTGTATGCGTCAAGTCGTTCCATATGGGTACTAAACAGCCCCATGCGACATGTGCACGTGTTAAGTCGAGTTATTGGAAGGCTGTTAATTCCGCCACACCATGCTACAAAACAGATCCTCTACTTTCTTACTGAAGTAATTATGTTTCCTAATACAGCTTGGAGGAATCACTATCCTTCTAATTCACTCAAAACAATGACTCCCTTAACGTTGACCCCTGATGTCTGATTGACGGTGTTATACAAGTGTTGAACATTTCCTCACCATGTAACTTAGTGTACAGAAACCATCACACAAATCCACACTATCTAGTTCGATGGTTAAATGTATGAGATGAAAATTATGGTGATGTAGATAAGTGTTGTGGCACGTGAAGAGATGGATTACAGGACGTGATTGTGGTATTAATGGACAGGTAAGTGGAAGGTATTGTGATGTGCATGAATGGGAGTTGGAGTCAATAGTTTCAGGCTTCAGCTTGACGTCTTTGTATGGAATACACAGCAGTGTGGGAAGCTATAATGTGTGGGAAGATACAGTGTGTGGGAGGCTACAGTGTGTTTTCGGCTACAGTGTGTGGTATGCTATAGAGTGTGTTTGGCTAGACGCCGCTAGAGTGTGTGCTAGGGCAGGCAGTGCAAGTGTGTTTGGCTTGAGTGTGTGGGAAGATACAATGTGTGGGAGGCTACAGTCAGTGAGGCCAGTGTGTGTGGGAGGACAAACAGTGTGTTGAGAACTACAAGAGCGTGGTAGGCTGGAGTGTGTGGGAGACTATGGAGTGTGTTAGGCTGGAGTGTGTGGGAGACTATGGAGTGTGTTAGGCTGGAGTGTGTGGGAGACTATGGAGTGTGTTAGGCTGGAGTGTGTGGGAGACTATGGAGTGTGTTAGGCTGGAGTGTGTGGAAGGCTTTGGAGTGTGTTAGGCTGGAGTGTGTGGGAGACTATGGAGTGTGTTAGGCTGGAGTGTGTGGGAGGCTTTGGAGTGCATTAGTCTAGAATGGGTGCTTGGGCAGGCAGTGTATATTTGTGAGGCTAGAATGTGTGGGAGGACAGACAGCAGGCAATATGTATGTGGGGGAGAATATAGACAGTGTGGGAGGACAAGAAATGCGTGAAAAACCGTGCAAGGTAAAGAAGTTAGAGAGCAAGTTGGAGAGTGAGGCTTAAGAAAGTGTGGGAGGACAGGGACAATGTGAGGGTGGCTGGGGAGAGACAAGGAGGACAGGAAGAGTGTGAGGAAAATCGTCTATCTGGTGAAAATCTTCTTATAATATGTCTTAGGAAAATCGTCTGTCTGGGAAATTTATCTTCTCGTGTCATATTTGGGTAAAGTCTGGTGAAAATCGTGTGTGTGGTCAAATCTCGTGTGCCAGAATCAGCGGACATAACTGGTATAGTCAAGGACAAACGTTGCTGGTGGTGGTCCTCTCTCTGTGTGTGATCCACGGGGATAGATAGATCAAGGCGTTTTGCTCCAACATCCGGGATTTGCTTATCAAAGGAGGTTCGTGTGAGGCTGCAGTTTGTATCCAAAAGGGGGGTTGGTTGGTTGGTTATCTGATGCATGGGGTCGATTCAGCCGGCTACTGATTCCTCCAAAATATAACCATGCAGGAAACAGATCGATCGTTACCTCAACAAATTGGTAACTCTTTAATTACATGAAAGGACAATCTTAAAAAGTGATATATACATACTCTACTGACGGTAAAATAGAAGGGGTAATTACTGATTCCTTCAAACTATGCCACGAAACAAATCCCTTATTAATAACACTAAGATAATCTGTTTTCTGGCATAGTTCGTAGGAATCAGTATAGCTCTCCAATTCACCAACAGGAGATTAAGAGCCATGGAGTGATGAGAAATGAAATGTGAGAGTCGGTGCATTTTATTTGGGGGGGGCAGGTAACAAACACCAACTAAAAAAAATATATCGAAACACTATAGGTTCGACTCCCGGTGAAATTTGCGAGTATCTATGCATAAATTTACATCCCTTTAGAGTGAAAATTTTCCCCCCCAAAAAAATAAAAAATAAAATAGCGACGACAAGGATTCGTGGGAGTTTAGCTTGGGAAATTCGTCGTGTTTGCAAGCTTCATTTTACTTATCCCTCGTCCGTAATGAAATAAGTTAGCATTGTTTTAACGGCGAATACAACTGTACACTCCATTTTCAATATCATTAGCATATAGATTGTGGCTCGCTCACCGTTCCCAAAACAAAACACAAATTCCAAAACACAAACCCGGTTAAAATTACGAAAGGTGTAGGTAGGATAGTATAGTATAGTGTACGGAACATTCACAAACCAGGGAATATTTTGACTGACTGATTGACTGATTGGTTGGTTGACTGATTGATTGGTTGGTTGACTGACTGATTGACTGCTTGGTTGGTTGACTGACTGATTGGTTGGTTGACTGACTGATTGGTTGATTGGTTGACTGACTGATTGATTGATGGGTTGACTGACAGAATGATTGACAAATTGATTGGTAGACTGACTGATTGATTGGTTGACTGACTGACTGATTGGTTGGTTGATTGACTGTCTGATTGATTGGTTGACTGACTGACTGATTGATTGGTTGACTGACTGATTGGTTGACAGAATGATTGACTGATTGATTGGTTGACTGACTGATTGAATGACTGACTGATTGGTTGATAGACAGAATAATTGACTGACTGATTGGTTGGTTGACTGACTGATAGATTGGTTGACTGACAGATTGGTTGAGACAGAATGATTGACTAATTAATTGATTGATTGACCGATTAACAAACGATACAAAAAAAATTAAAAGAAAAAAATGGAAAATATTGCACATCCACAACACAGAACAAAGAAAAAAAAATAAAGAGAGAAACAACAATTGGCAATAAGAGGAAATTGAAATAGGAAAAAGCAAATTAAAAAAATATGCAGAAACGTTTTGTGGTCGTCGTCTATACCGGTTGGCTTTGACTGACTGACAGACTGCATGACAACCACGGAGAAAAGATGATAAGTTATGAGGACTGTAGTTTGTTTTATTATTATTATGGTGGGACGATATAGTTAGATGCTGTCGTTGAAAAAATATCCGGTAGATGGCGTCAACGGGTACTATAATGACAAGTTACAACGAGTTTTATAGATGTTTGTTTTATTACGGTGGGATGATAATAATAGATGCTGTCGTTGTCGTTGAAAAAATATCTGGTAGATGGCGTCAACGGGTACTGTAAGAAATATATGGAGAAGAATTCAATCTCGTGTGGAATCTGCTGCCCAATGACTGTTATGGAACACATGCAAAAAAAAAAAAAAAAAAAAAAAAAATTATTATTAATAGTATTAATGTCATAATAATCAAGTCAGTACCAGTAGTAATAGTAAATGCATATTTATATTTAGCTTTTATCCCTTGAGCTTTAATAATAATAATAATAATAATAATAATAAAAATAATAATATTAATAGTAATAATAACGTTCGTCACATCCCTACACCAGAAATAATAATAATAATAATAATAATAATAATAACGGTCGTCACATCCCTACACCAGAAATAATAATAATAGTAATAATAACAATAATAATAATAATAATAATAATAATAATAAAACTAATTAAAGTTTTCACATCCCTACACCAGAAATAATAATAATAATAATAATAATGATAAATGTGTCCCGCTTCAACTCTCTCTACCTACTCTAGCCTTGAAGGAGATGCCGATACTCAGACCCTGCCATAGAGACCCATTGGAGAGCAACATAAAAAGATGCTCCTCAGACCAAGCAAGCCTCTCAAGTCATCTGTGTTTGTTACCACCCACCACTAGATGTCACTTGTTTAATGTTCGTGATAGATGGAAGTAAAGAACACACTCATTCAAACACAAACTATTTTAATTAAGGTTTTAGTATACTTTTTGATAGATTGTTGCACCTTGATTCCTGCAAAGTATAATTATATGCCAGGAAACAGACCCAAATGAAGAAAAAAAAAGAAGAAGAATGGTATGCTGTTGCCTGGAATAAATTGGAGGAAGTATTTACTCCAGATTTATCACCCAAAACAATGTGCTATATATCCCCTTACACGCTACATATGAATCTCCATGAAAATATGTGTATTTTCTTCGGAATTATAACTTACTCGTATATGTTGTCCAGTTTAAAGTCTCATGATTATCGTGGTTAAGGGGGGTAGGTAGTACAGTGTTGGTATTTCTGGAGCAACTGATTCCTCCAAAGAACTCCAAGCAACAACAGGGCACCATTATTTTTGTCCATCTGATCCTGTTTCCTGGCATATTTTGGAGGAATCAAAGTGTTCTAATGTACCAAAAGTATACTGTCCCCTTAATCATTCTCGTATAGAATATTCATTATATACATTACACACACACACACACATATGACGAAACTGTGCTGCCTAATACAGTTATGCAAATATATATCCATTTATATAATTATTTGCTTATTATCCCAGGCAGATTTTTCAGGAACACAGCTGAAGTGTTAGTTTGACCTTGGATGGCGATCACAGATATTATTATGTTGACGCTGGTACATCTAAACTAAAAAACAAAACAAAAAAAGTTTATAAATTTACAAACGCACACGAAAGATATTCCTTTTACAAAAATAAATATACAAAAATAAATATATATACAAGAATATACAAAAATAAAAATAGCCTACAAACACACACGAAAGACAATCCTTTTACAAAAACAATTTATTGTATGTGTATCTATAATCTACATACTTTTATTCAAATGAAAAACAATAGATCTCTAGATTCATGTTTTTTTTTTTTTTTTTTTTTTTTTTTTTTTGCTACAGTCATCAATCCAGCGGGAGTGTAACATGAGACAGGAAGCCTGGCCTATACAACAGGTTCACCATTCAGTGTTGACCGCCCAGTGTGGACAGTGATATATCATTTTATACGGTGCAGTATAGTATTGTCTTGTACAACAATGCCAAACAAAATAAATATCTCTTTGGTTTATACTTGGTTATTGTGAAATATAAAGTATACATTATATACTTAACAATATGTGATGAGCTTAAAAACGAGACTATATAGAGAGAATTGAACCATCTGCTAGCTGGTCGATCATAAAGTCCTTCTTGGCCTTTATTCAATTTTAGTGAGAGTGTGATTCCTAGCCTGAAAATACCCAGGTCTAGTGAAAAGAGCAGGTACTTGCCGGAAAATACCCAGAGCTAGTGAAAAGAGTGGTTACTTGCCTGAAAATACCCAGATCTAGTGAAAAGATTGGTTACGTGCCTGAAAATACCCAGATCTAGTTAAAAGATTGGTTATTTGCCTGAAAATACCCAGACCTAAACCACCGAGAAGTTCGTCGGTTACCACAAAAAGAAAGTGGCTTATTTCCAGACTCCCTGCATCACACACATGGTATCATCTCTCACCCACCACTTTATATACCTCTCCCTTCTATATATCTGTGTGTCTGTATATCTGTCTGTATGTATATCTGTCTGTCTGTCTCTATCTATCTGTTTGTATCTTTCTGTCTGTATATCTGTGTGTCTGTATCTCTGTGTGTCTGTATATCTGTCTGTCTGTCTGTCTGTGTCTGTATATCTGTCTGTTTGTCTGTCTGTGTCTGTATATCTGTCTGTCTATTTCTGTTTGTCTGTATGTCTGTGTGTCTGTATATCTGCCTGTCTGTATATCTGTCTGTCTCTGTCTGTCTGTCTGTCTCATTCTCCAGTGGCATTTGACCTCAGCTGCTCCACTGCCATAAGTCGCTTCTCTCAGATAAACCAGACAGTCAACCAATTCCTCACCATAGCCTATATATATCCTCCCGACTCATGCGTGCAACCTTGGCTTTACTCTTCATCATTTACAATATTGGTGATCCCGGAATATTGTCTCGTTGATACCGACACACAATGGCTGCAGGGAGAGGATGTTATTATCTCTTGCTGGCAGCCAAACCTAACAAACACAACTACCACCACCAACAACAACCACAGTGAACACAACCACCAAACAACCACATTAAACACACCAACACAGTCCCAATGAACACAACCACCTCCTACCACAGTGAACACAACCACTAACCACACTGAACACAACCACCAACCACTGTAACCACACCAACGCAGTCCCAATGAACACAACTACCACCAACCACACTGAACACAACCACTAACCACACTAAAACCCCAACCACGGTGAACACAATCACTACGGAAGACCAACATACAGCTCGAGTGAATGCTGTCAACACAACCTTAATTAATGCAGTCAACACAACCTCAATGCAATGAACACAACCTCAATGCTGTCAACACAACCTTAATGCAGTCAACACAACCTCAATGAACGAACACCAACACAACACAGCTCGGTAGAACACAACCAACATAGCTCTAGTAAACGCAGTCAACAGAGCCTCAGTGAACGTGACCACCATTTATAACCCCATGCAGTGAACGAGAATCTAGTGACGTGTGTGTATAACATCTCACTCTGCTGGATATTATGCCATGGTTCACCACGTGGCCCTAGAGACCAGCTGGTATTTTGACTGGGTGCATGTCCTTCCCTTTATCACACCACACTCACAGCTTGTATGCACTCTCTCTCTCTCTCTCTCTCTCTCTGACGGTCGGCCCACTTCTTTGTAACCCTCCCTCTCCTCCACTCCTTTACTCTCTCTCTCTCTCCCCCATGTATTCCCTCACCACCACTACTCTCCCTCACCTTTGCTCTCCCTCCACCACTCTACTCTCTCCTTCACCTCTCTAGAGACCTGAACTATATATATACAGTATATATCTGGTTAGAATATATAAATCATCAACCTTATCAAAATTATTTAACTTATGCATACTACAAAAATTTCAAACTTTTTCTATAATTTCCTGGAACGTATTATTATTATTATTATTATTATTATCATTATTATTATTATTATTATTATTAGTAGTAGTAGTAGTAGTAATAGTAGTAGCAGTAGTAGTAGTAGTAGTAGTAGTAGTAGTAGTAGTAGTAGTAGTAGTAGTAGTAGTAGTAGTAGTAGTAGTAGTAGTTGTTGTTGTAGTAGTAGTAGTAGTAGTAGTAGTAGTAGTAGTAGTAGTAGTAGTAGTAGTAGTTGTTGTTGTTATTGTTATTGTTGTTGTAGTATTTCCATCGTATTAGTAATGTTTTGAGTAATATTTTCACTCTAGATTAAAGTATTTACCAGACTTCAGCTATATTTTGATACTTTTTACCAAATTTTCATTCCCAGGATTATAACATTTTGTAATAAAGTTAAGTATATTACATTATTATTAGCTTTATGGTGTAGATGGACACATTTATTTTCTCTGAACAAATGGGTTGAGTTTTAATTATAAATGCATGTAAGAATTAACAGTAATGTTTCCAAAAAGTAAGTTATGGAAATTGAATGTTGGGTAATGTGTGTAGCCATACAGTACAGCACATTACACAGTACATTACACAAGTACACAGCAGCATATGTCAGAACAACATTACAGCATCATTTTAACATACTATATATTGCATTATCACTTGGGGACTCTGCTTTCTCTCTCTCTCTCTCTCTCTCTCTCTCTCTCTCTCTCTCTCTCTCTCCTCAAGTAATAATATTATTGTCTTTTGTATGGGGAATCTGCTCGCTCTCTCTCTCTCTCTCTCTCTCTCTCTCTCTCTCTCTCTCTCTCTCTCTCTCTCTCTCTCTCTCTTCAAGTAATAAAGTAATAATATTATTTACTTTTGTATGTACGAGTTTTAAGATCAGCCCAAGATACGTGTGGCTTGTATTATGTATAGTGCAATGCTCTCTCGGTGTGGCTTTGAATGAAGGGAAAGAAAACTGGAAGCAAGGAACGCAGCAGCGGTGGTGAGAAGCGGAAGTGCTGCTGCAGGATTGAGGAAGTGAAGAGGGCGAGATTTAGGAGGGAAGAGAGACTAGGAAGACATAACCTGGAACAGACGAGGGGAATGGAGGGTGTGAGCAAGGTCGTACAAGGATAATATATAAACACATTAAGTAGAAGTATATAGTGTTGTTAGCCAGGGAGCAACAACTGATTCCTCCAAACTATTCTATAAGCAACAGAATTCCATTATTTTTGTCCGTCTTGGAGGAATCAAGGCGCTCTAATGTAATAAAAGTGAATTACCCCCCTAAGTGAGGGAGTCTGTGTTTGAGGTGAGTTGTATTCCATTGTTATTATTTTATCTGCATGGTCGTCAGTAGGAGTATTCAACTTTATTTGGGAGCCAACATATCAGGATTTCCGCGACCTATTATTATCATTATCTATGTATATTGTATAAGCACTCATATGATTACGAAATTGGTATGTGAGGTTACAAAGTGAAGGGTACACAGACAGATAGTGTTGATTGATGAAACATGCACGCTGTCAGTGAGATGCTATATAGACTATAATTATATAGATGATGTGGGTTGAGGAGTAATGTGCATGTTATAAGGTATATGTTAAGAGGATAGTATACTTTTGATAGATTGGAGTGCCTTGATTCCTCCAAAGTATGCCAGGAAACAGACCCAGAGGAAGAAAATTTATGGTATCCTGTTGCCTGGAATAGTTTGGAGGAATCGGTTGCTCCAGATTTGCCAACACTGTACTTCCCCCTTAATTAAGGAGTGTTGGGGTGTGAGGAATGATGTGTGTGGGGTGAGGAATAAAGTAAGGTGGGGAATGTTGGAATGATGGGGCATGGAGGTGTGAGAAATGATGTGTGTGTGTGTTGTATGGGAGTGTGAAGAGTATTAATGTTTGTTGTATGGAAGTGTGCAGAGAAATAATGTGTGTTGTATGGGAGAGAAATAATGTGTTTTGAGCATAGGAGGGAGAAGGAGGTGCATGGTGTGTAAGGTGTGCCAAAGAGCAGCAGGTAAGTGTGTGTGTGTGTGTGTGTGGAGCAGCAGACGCAAGAGCAGGTGTATGTTACAACAGGTGTGTGAGACAGCTATAGTGTGCTGGGATGTAAACAAGTCTCACCTGCAAATGCCACGTGTGTCCAGATACAGAGTGCTAGGGACGCCATCTTGCCCACGTCACTGGACCTTAATACACCTGACTTCATCCTTGTGTTGTGTGTGTGTGTGTGTATGTGTATGTGTGGCTTCAGTACGGTATCGACGTTCACCAGTACTACCTTCAGTACTGTATCGGCTTCACGGACTTCAGTTCTAATACCGTATATAGAGATTTCACGAGTCCTAATTTAAGTACCGTAATATTAGCTTCACCAAGTTCAGGATTGTATCGAACTGGTACCTATTTTCATCAGTACCATCTGTTGTATAGCCTACCACACCTCAGTCACAACAGTTCTCACGTTTTATCACCAAGTTTATATAGTTACATTGGTCCTTCAGGCTTGATTCTATTCGCTATGAAGCATGAAATTATTTCTTGTCCTTTGAATGACAGGCCACATTCACGTACAGAGATGCACAAGGTTAAACACAGCAACTGATTTAGAACCCTGTGATTGTGTATGAGAATTGGAGGCTTCTGATTCCTCCTGTCTATACCATGAAACAAGCTCCTCCCATATAGGTGGTGTTTCGTGGCAATAATTGAAGGACTCGTTTATCTTCAATTTTCTGACTACATCACAAGGTCCTTAAATATTTTGTCCACGACACCACAACAGCCTTACTATATAGTGCTGTCTAGAAGTTGAGGTCGAGCCTCCACCAAAATGTTAACATAATAAAAGGGACGAATTAAATTATTAAACGGTGGTGCTGGATCGACAGGACCTTATACCACAATGTAAACAAACACCATAGGATTATTTTTGTTCTCAGTCAGCCTTAAAGATCCGAGATTATAGTATTTTATTCGTAGTGTTAATAACCACAGGTAATTAATACGTCCAGGAAATGCTTTACTAGTCCCTACAAATTAACTTGGAACAAAACAGTTCATTTATTTCACTCATATAAATTCCGGTAATTTATCTATGTAATGCTTTGCTTATTGACCTCCATATTATACTCCACCAATATTATTATGATTATTTCTATCGCTTCTCGAGTGTAGGACTATTAATACTATTACCTCACACATTCAGTTTCAAATTATTCTAAGTTTTTCACCATTTATCTAATGGAAAACATTATGGTAATCTCTCGTTGATGATCTCTGTGATGAGATGTGTCAGTTGGTTGGTTGGTTCTCGATAATTCTCCACAGTCGAAAGATAATTTATCCAATCATATTCTTAATTAAAGGCTTCTTTTATAATACCATCCAATGTTACGAAGTGTCCTCAGTTGGTCTGTGCCGTATATCTGTTCGCAGTTAATCAGAATGGGATCCTGACCAACTTTATCCAGATTTCACAGTGAGAAGATACGCGAAGGAGATTAAGTTTCTGTTTTCAGTTTATACACAGGACTAGGATGTATTTAACAGGAGAAATACCAGCGACCTGACTCATCCAACACTGACCCAAGGACTGAGATTTTACTAACCCTCAAGGCCAAGGAAAAAACAATAACATTCGTGGTTTTACATTCGATTTCTATGAAATCGTTTTCTTGTCTCTTAGTAGGTCAGATGGAATATTTTTCATTGTATATTTTAGTTTACACAAATGAACCAGCGGTATAACAAACAAAGCTCCAAGTCCGAAATATATGTTCATGGAAAAGTTACCAGCAAAGAGGCCAACGGCGTTACGAAGTTAATGCTAGACTATAAGTTAAAGATAAACAGCTTGTGGTGGCGACTAGAGTGGCTTGGGTGAGTCTTGAGGATGTGACTACAACGAGGGGAGAGTTTACGATCAGATAAGTGAGATGTGAAGAGTACAAGACGTATTGGGTGCAACAAGGACCAGACGATTGAGTGAGTGAGCGTGCTAGCGAGTGCCGGGAGTGAGGTGTGTTGTGTGGCGCGCGAGGCAAGGGCTGGGATGACACTGACTCCGCCCACCAACCCTTCCAAGCGACCCAGCTGGACCCGCCCCGTACACACAAACACACAATCACACATCCTCACACGCATCTCTGGTACAAAATAGATCCCTTACTCATAATACTGAAGTGATCTGTTTCCTGACGTAGTAGGGAGTGGTGAGTTGCCCTCTAGTTCTTCCAAAACAAATGACCCTGTGAAAACTCCCCAAAATATCCTAGTTTTCTTTGTTTACAATCAAAGACAACGAATCGTTTATATGGTAAACTCAAAACATATAATTACACCTACATGCTTGAACCCGAGCCAACTGTTTCTCCTTTCCTTCTGTTTCCTTCGTGTTTGTTGTCCCTTCTCTCTGTCTCCTCATCCCGTTTGAAAATATACAAAGTCTTGCTGGACTAGAACGGTATTCTTTTTGTACTTTGAATTATAATCTGACTCTTGTTCAAAAAATCCATAGTGTCAAGGGAAACGAACCACATCATTAGGACTACAGTGAAATGCGAAAACAAACTTTATTGCCTTCATCCATAATGTTCACAATCCTCTTTCTCTTGTCTCTGAGTATCACAGAAGGTAACACACACACATACACACACACACACACAGGACACCCGACTCCGACGGACCGACAGAAGATAAATATCAGAGGTTAGTATTAACAGGACACTTTAACACCAATATAGCTTGGAGAAAATTTGAAGCAAGGGCAACAGAAAACCAATGGAACAGTAAGTTACTAGATTTAACTCAAAGATTCTTGTTAATACAACATATTACTCAAAATACAAAAGTAAGAGGAATTGATGAACCATCACTATTGGACTTATATATATATTTACCAAAAATGAAAATAAAATCAATAATATAGAATATAAACCACCATTAG
Organism: Petrolisthes cinctipes; assembly: GCA_033782935.1. Classification (NCBI taxonomy): domain Eukaryota; kingdom Metazoa; phylum Arthropoda; class Malacostraca; order Decapoda; family Porcellanidae; genus Petrolisthes; species Petrolisthes cinctipes. The sequence goes on along the minus strand of JAWQEG010002419.1, from coordinate 239,688 downwards.
GAAATAGTGATCATTTTGTGATAAAATGGGATTTGTTAGTAGCTTTATGACTTAATACAAGTAAAAGGGTATTTCAGAAACATTAATTGGAACGAAAAGATGGATGTTGAAAACATAAATGATCAATAACTAATTTTTTTGCAAAATATATAACGAAGGAGTGAATGAATAAATCCCAGACAAAGACACAAACACTAACGAAATAAAACAGTGGTTTAATGGCGAATGTATAGAAGCAAAGAAAAAGAGGGACACCTTATGGAACAGATTCAGGAGACATAGAAATAAAAGAACATAAAATAAGATAAGGCAGGATATATAAAAAAAAATTTATTAGAATGAAAAGAAATACAACGGAGAAGGAGGAAAAGGAAAGGATGATGCAGGAATATCAGAAGCCAAAGAAAATTGTCCAGAGGATAAAATAAGAAAAGAAATGTGCCTGCACGAGGAAAAAGTAACAAGAGAAATAAAAGAAGGAATTTAAAGGACCAAGAGAAGAAATTATGGAACAACATTAAAAAAAAGAAAAACTACGAGGAAGAAAAATACTGTAGATTTGGGACACACGGACCACACATGTTGGTGGCTGGGTGGCCCGTCGTTTCCATGCCGCCGCCAGCCGGACACACGGGCCACTCTGCCACGCCCCTCAGTTAAGGTGGTAATTCTTTTTTGTTACATTGGAGTGCATTGATTCCTCCAAAGTATGCCAGGAAACAGGACCAGATGAGCAACAATAATGGTGTTCTGTTGCTTGTAATAGTTTGGAGGATTCAGTTGCCTCAGATTTACCAACACAAAATTTCCCCCTTAAACCACAAATCGCCGTTGTCAGCCACGCAAGGACCACTCGCGTATAGTTCTTACGTGGCGACCACCAAAGTGCCCGTGTGTCCCGGGCCTAAAAGAGTAATATCCAGAAGCAAAGGACCTACGACCAATTTCCCTAAATAATGTATCGTACAAAATATTTATGAAAATAAATAAGAACAGAATCGACAAACATATCTAAAGGAAAATTAATATCAACAAGAACAGGCAGGATTCACAGAAGGGAAAAGAATTGAAGATAATGTATATGTTTTGCAGTACTGTATATGAAAGACTTACACGAGCAGGAAACAACTTTACTTAGCAGCAAAAGATATTAATAGTTGCTTTAAAGAACACAAAGCTAAAATTATACCGAAAGCACAATTAAAGGATGGCCAATTTATCATATGGTATTATTCAGAAAAGTAGCCACAAAATGCTTATAGGCAAAAGACTTATTGGAAATCAGTAGAAATACAAATGTTATTATAAGGCACAAGTATAATAGATTTCACTAAAGAAAAATTAAGAAAATTACAAAGTATAGAAAATACAGTCTGGAGGACAGGCAATCTTGGGGGCAAGAAAATTTACAGAAGAAGAGGGAGTGAGAGGAGAAATAGGAGCATCAAGGTTTGAAACAAGACTAATAAGACATAAAATTAACTATACCCAAAATATAATAAAAGGAGAAAGAAACGACATTGAGAAGGATACCATACAAGACTGCCAGGATGTAGGCTATGTACGTCAGCAGATATAAAAGAAATTATAGGAAACCTGAAAATCAAAATATACAACAGCTGGAAAATATGAAGAAATAAGAAGTGGAAAGAAGATTAAAAGAATGGGACACAAGGAGATGGATAGAAGGAATGAGAAAAAAGTCAAATTTACAGCAGATATACAGGGAGAATAAAAGGTGGATAGGATCAGCAACAGAAAATCATATGCTGGCAGAAATACTCTTCCAAGCAAGAACAAAAAATAACCTACCACTCTTAAACAGAATAAGGTTCAAGCAGGAAAATATAATGTGTAAGTTGTGTGACAAAGAGGCAGATAACTTAGAATTTTTTTTTGCTACATTGTGAAGGGTTCGCAGAAAAAAATGAAAAAAAATTGTGGCACTGCAGCAATCATACGAAGAATATACTGGGAAAATAATAATAAGTGTTTTATTTGAATTCGACAGCCAAGAAGAGATAGACATGAAAGTAATATTATATATGTGAAAAATAAGAGAAAATATAAGGGAAAAACTAGAAATGAAGCAATCAGCAACAACACAAAAAAAAAGAAAAAAAAAAAGGAAGAAGACAGGGGAGAAGAGATAGAAAAGATCAAAGAAATATTATATATGTGTCAAATAAGAGAAAATATAAGGGAAAACTAGAAATGAAGCAATAAGCAACACAAACGAAGAAAAAAGGAAGAAGACAGGGGGCCCGTTGAAAAGTTATCCATTGCCCTCTGTGTCCCTCACCGACCTGCCACAACTACTTCCCCCCCTTCTCGCCCTCGTTATCCCTCCTCCTCTCCCCCTAGCTCCTCGCCTCCCTCATCACTCGTGTCCCTCATACCTCAGAGAGGGGGAGGGGATACTGGAGACTGTGGATATTTAATTAAGGCATAAATTGCTTATTTAAAAAGGTAAAGAACACATGAAGCAACCATGAACGATTTTATTTGCTTGCCCAAAACCAAAACTGACTTCATCCTTCTGGTCGCCTTAGACACGTCGGTTATTATCCGGCTATACGGCCATTAACAACGGGATTAGCTATTGCTTTAATGGTCGTTTGACCCACTCTGGTTTTCATGTCCACACACAACAGTAACTGTATTAATCAATATTACTAATGAACGATACGTATATACATACTGTCATATGTAACTATTATTTATGTACGTAATTAGAATAAGAAAAAAAAATCAAAGATGGAAGGGGGATGGTGTATATAGGGGGGTGAAGAATGAAACGGGGAGGGGGATAATGTGATATTGGGGTAGGGAAGGAAGGAGTGGTGTGGGGGGGTGTTGGTGGAGTGGTTACACGAGTACCCCACACTCGTCCCATTCTCTATGACGCCTTAGATATGATGACTGGATTAGGCTTAATATCACTCAGTAAACTCCTAACATAACACATATAGTAATATGGTATGTCAGCCATAAATTAGGTCCGGGTGTTAAAGATAGTGTGCTAAAATATTATATTGATACAACGATTCGTTTAGGAGATTTTTGCGAAAAACAGCGTCTGTCCGGCTCTGAAACTAATAGTAAATTAAATGAAACGTGCTAGACCTAACCACTACCCTCTGCTTGTATACATAGAGGTATACTACCAAATTCAATCAAATGGCTGCCGAGCACACCGTGACGTCCCATGAAAACTCTCTATTGTCTCTTAAAGTGAAAATATATTAAGTAAATAATTGAAATGCTTAACACTTTCCCCAGATTTGCACCTGTGTGTATGAGAATGTATAGATTATGTGTGTGTGTGTGTAATTCATTTATTTTTAGCCGTATGTGTGTCTGCACACTGAGTGTGTATCCTATGCACATACCATTAAGTTGCTTATATGTATGTAATTTTGATATCGGTTTCATTTGTAGTTTAATTTATTTTCATTAACATGAATTGAACTATTAGTCATAATCACACTCGATGTCATTAATTATTTTAGTCTTTGGCTGCACTAAAAGGTTGATAATATGATGAATAATATACTGCCAAATTATGTGTGGCCACTTTTCAGTGAACGGTGAATGTCATTGTTTGGTGGCGAGGACTAAAACGACACGTGTTTCTATGGATTTGATGACTCTACTATGAAACTATGACAGTGTGGTTGGGGAGCATCCAAACAAACTATGGTAATAATGGAACTACCTGACAGATTTAGTTCGTGGATATGGAGACTGAGTTTGTTGTTGGATATAAATAAGACTGACAAATGTGGTTGGTTGGGAGGATCATAACGAATCCAAAGACAAGTGTGGTTGGTTGGGAAGGATCATAACGAATTAAAAGACAAGTGTGATGAGTTGGGGAGGATCATTACGAATCAAAAGACAAGTGTGATTGATTGGGGAGGATCATAAGGAATCCAAAGACAAGTGTGGTTGGTTGGGGAGTATCATAACGAATCAAAAGACAAGTGTGATGGGTTGGGGAGGATCATAACGAACCAAAAGACAGGTGTGGTTGGTTGGGGAGTATCATAACGAACCAAATGACAAGTGTACATGTGGTTGGTTGGGGAGGATCATAACAAACCCAAGCCACTGTGGAAATGGCCCTATAATAAGCATGACAATTTAAACTGCCAGCTCAAATTCTCTGATAACTACCAAAACAAACAATAATCGTATGCCAGAAATTATTATATCCATGGTATTGACGATGGTGTGGTAATAGTACGATGATAACTATATAGGTAAACAACATCTACAGTCATCGATCGTACCTTTACCACACCATCGTATACACCACAAAGTAATGTTCTTGAATTCGGTCCACTAAATCGAGGAGCATAAAAAAAAAAAAAGGAAAAGAGAAAGCGTACATAATTTTGACTAATCCCCAGGTCAGCCTAATCTGTCGGACCCTTCCTTGAGGTGTTGTGGTGAATTCTGGTAATATTAATGTCAGTTGCCTTCTAACCTCGGTGTGGAGAGGGTCATATCTCTCGTTCGTGATTTTATTTAAAGAAACACGTGTGCTGTTATTACAACTATTTATATATAAAGTTATTTGTACTCTATACCAACATACTGTGTGTACGTGTGCCCAATTGAAAAAGGAACAAAAGTTAGTGGATAAGAGCAATCAGGACCAATATACTCCAAATGATAAATACGGTAAATATTGAAAGAATTACTGTTATTGCGTACGGTTTTTCTACTTTAATTACCCACTTATTTAGACCATTCTAAGACTATTTTCTACCTTCATTACCCACTTATTTAGACCATTCTAAGACTATTTTCTACCTTCATTACCCACTTATTTAGACCATTCTAAGACTATTTTCTACCTTCATTACCCACTTATTTAGACCATTCTAAGACTATTTTCTACCTGCATTACCCACTTATTTAGACCATTCTAAGACTATTTTCTACCTTCATTACCCACTTATTTAGACCATTCTAAGACTATTTTCTACCTGCATTACCCACTTATTTAGACCATTCTAAGACTATTTTCTACCTTCATTACCCACTTATTTAGACCATTCTAAGACTATTTTCTACCTTCATTACCCACTTATTTAGACCATTCTAAGACTATTTTCTACTTTCATTACCCACTTATTTAGACCATTCTAAGACTATTTTCTACCTTCATTACCCACTTATTTAGACCATTCTAAGACTATTTTCTACCTTCATTACCCACTTATTTAGCCTTCTAAGACTATTTTCTACTTTTATTACCCACTTATTTAGACCATTCTAAGACTATTTTCTACCTTCATTACCCACTTATTTAGACTATTTTCTACCTTCATTACCCACTTATTTAGACCATTCTAAGACTATTTTCTTCTATAGCATTTCCTCCACAAATGCCCCATTTCCAAGATAGGGCATATTCAAATGGGGCATTTTGAAATTAGCCTGACCTTACCTAGACCGCATCAGACTACCGGGACCTAATCTGGGCAGACTACCGGGACCTAACCTGGGCAAACTACCGGGAAATAACCGTGGTAAAGTACAGGAAATGACCAGGACAAAATACTGGGACCTAGCCGGATCTGGCAACACTGTTACAAAACGGTAATTCTTTCAATAAATACCATAAAGACCTCTATGAACTCAGGCATAGTGACCAACAATACAGGTTAAAATTTAATGAGCTGAGGAGTAATCTGACAATGGGTTTCAGAGCGTTTGAAAGGTGTGCACCGAGGCTCATTATTGGATTGCCATTACATGTTCGGAGTAGTGAAAATTGCACGATTTTTAAGAAAAGACTGAAAACACATCTGTTGGCTGAGTGTTGCGATACAGATATGAGTATTACAAGTGATTATAGTGTTACAACATGGATGATATGAGTATTACAAGTTATTATAGTGTTTAATAATAATGAGAGAGGCCCTGCGGAGCACCATCTGCCGGTGGAGCGGGACATAGAATATCCAACAACAAGTAACAAGATAACAGCTGCACGGTAAGTACTGAATTACTATCATGTTCCTTTTAGTCAGGGATACCATAGAATACATCCGGAAGAAGGCCTTTTACCAGCTGGCCTGTGACTCGTTAGAACAGAGCCGACTTAATTGTAGGTTTTATTGTAGTTGTGCTTATACTGAAATATTTATTTTTTTACTTTTCCATTCCTTGTCCAGATTAATCTCAAACTTCCTTACACTTTCTGAATTTATGACGAAGGCTGTTCCATATATTTACAATTCTATAGCTGAATGAATATTTCTTTATGTTTAACCTTGGTCGTACTTTCTTGATCTTATTATTATGTCCCCTTGTTCTAGTTTCCTCTGCTCTCTGAAATATATTGCCGCATACTTTCCTATCATATATTTCATTTATAATATATTGATATATTGACATTTTTATTATTATGTTTTAATCATGTCTCCCCTATTTCTTTTGTATGTCAATGAAGGAAGATCTAATTTCTAAAATATTTCTTCATAATTCATCCCCTGTAAGGAAGGAACTGTAAGGAAGGAATCATTCTCGTTGCTCTCCTCTGCACATTTTCAACTGCATTTATGTCTTTTTGTTTATATGGGTGCTAAAAGAGGTCTCACCATGGCAATATACAATGTTTTGAATAGTCTCTAAGTTTATAAATGTCCTTCTTATTAACCCAGACATCCTATTTATTTGGCCTATTAATTTTTTCTGCTAAATGTCTTCTGAAATTAAGTTTACAATCTATCAGCACTCCTAACTCCTTTTCACAATCTACCTGCTTCATTCCTCCATGCATTTCGTAATTAAAGACCTCTGTTTGTAGTTTTCCAATTCTCATCCATTTGCACTTGTCAAGGTGAAAGGCATAAAATCAATCAAACGATTGATTTGAATGTGTGATAGTGCAGGAATTATCCATTGCTCCCTATGTATGGGAGACACGGCTTATTGACTTGTTGCTAGGCTGTGAAATACAGTGTGTCTTATTGCCTGGCATAGTTAGGAGGAATCTGTAGTCTCCAATTCACCATCTACATTGTTATTATTATTTTTATTATTGACATTATTATTACTATTATTATTATTATTATTGATATTATTATTATTGACATTATTATTATTATTATTATTATTATTATTATTATTATTGATATTTTTACTTTAAGATCATCCGTCAGAACTCGTGGACACTTGTTTAAAATATTTTGTCCTCATGTACAGACAGAGATTCGCAAAAGATCCTTCGCCATTAAAATAATTAACATTTGGAATGGTTTGCCTCAGGAGGTTGCATCATCATCAAATTTAACACTTCAAGAGACAGCTGGCTTTGTATTTGGGGGACAGGCTCTTTGATTATTTATTTTTTATTTTATTCTTATTTCTATTTTTTGTATGAATATGAGTGTAAAATTGTGTAAATCTGAGCAGTGCAACAATACACTTTCCACAGTCAAGTTAAATAGGTAAATTCCTCTAACATTTTTCTCTTGCTTGACTGTTGGTGTGTTGGCATGTTATTGAAGGCAGCTCATCCTGGTAAGAGATCCTGTTAAGAGATTATTATTATTGACATTATTACACATCTGTTCGCTGGTTACGACATAGATAATATGAACATAAATTAGAAGTGATTATAGTGTTAAATAATATTAAGGAAAGCCCTACGGAGCACCATCTGCTGGTGGAGCGGGGCATAGAATATATAACAACAAGTAACAGTATTATTATTATTGATATTATTATTATTACTGATATTATTATTATTGACATTATTATTAACGTTATTATTATTATTATTGATATTATTATTGGCATTATCATTATTGATATTATTATTATTGATATTATTATTATTATTATTATTATTATTGACATTATTATTATTATTACTATTACTGTTATAATTATTACTATTATTATTGACATTATTTTTATTATTGACATTATTATTATTACTATTATTATTGACATTATTATTATTATCATTATTATTATTATTACCGTATTATGATTATCATTATTGACATTATTATTATTATTATTATATTATTATTATTATTATTATTTTATTATTATTATTTTATTATTATTATTTTATTGTTATTTTATCATTAATATTATTGTTATTGTAATTGTTGTAGTTGTTGTTGTTATTAATATTGTTATTGATGTTATCATCACTATTGACATTATTATTATTTTTATATTATTTAATTTACATATTTTTTTTTTTTTTTTGTTGATGACCACAGTCATTAGCAGGGAGGGGCCAATGAACTGTGAAGGTGAAATACAGTAATGAATTTTTTTGTCAGGTGCGAATTCCTTTCAGGTGTAGTTTTTTTAGGTGTTATTTTATTCCAGCTGTTATTTGTTTTCAGGGGTTATCTCTTTTCAGGTGTTATTTCTTTTCAGGTGTAATTTCTTTTCAGGTGTTATTTTTTTCCAGGTATGTTTTTTTAGGTGCTATTTTTTCAGGTGTTTATTTTTTAGTTTCTTTTAGGTGTTTTCTTCAGGTGTTATTTCTTTTTCAGGTGTTATTTCTTTTTCAGGTGTTATTTCTTTTTCAGTTGGAATTTGTTTTTCAGGTGGAATTTGTTTTTCAGGTGGAATTTGTTTTTCAGGTGGAATTTCTTTTTCAGGTGGAATTTCTTTTTCAGGTGGAATTTCTTTTTCAGGTGGAATTTGTTTTTCAGGTGGAATTTGTTTTTCAGGTGGAATTTGTTTCTTTTCAGGTGTTATTTTTTCCCCAGGTATTATGTTTTTTCAGGTGCTATTTTTTCAGGTGTTTATTTTTTAGTTTTTATACAGGTGTTTTTTTTAGGTTTTTTTTTCAGATGGAATTTCTTTTTCAGGTTGAATGTATTTTATTATTATTATTATTATTATTATTATTATTATTATTATTATTTTATTTACATATTTATTTATTATTTGGTTGACGACCACAGTCATTGGCGGGAAGGGGCCAATGCACTGTGATGGTGAAATAGTCAATGCAATTTCACCACACAGTTCCCTGTGGGTGGAGGTCGTATTTTTTTTTTTTTTTTTTTTTTTTAGGTGGCATTTTTTTCAGGTGTTATTATTTTCAATTCATGTAAATTTTTTTCCAGGTGCAAGTTTCTTTCAGGTGTTATTTAATTCCAGCTGTTATTTTTTTCAGGTGTTATTTTTTTCAGGTGTTATTTCTTTTCAGGTGTTATTTTTTTAGGTGTTATTTTTTTCAGGTGCTATTTTTTCAGGTGTAATTTCTTTTCAGGTGTTAATTTTTTTTCCAGGTAATAAGTTTTTTTAGGTGCTATTTTTTTCAGGTGTTTTTTTCAGGTGTTATTTCTTTTTCAGGTGTTATTTCTTTTTCAGGTGGAATTTCCTTTTCAGGTGGAATTTCATTTTCAGGTGGAATTTCCTTTTCAGGTGGAATTTCCTTTTCGGGTGGAATTTCCTTTTCGGGTGGAATTTCCTTTTCGGGTGGAATTTCCTTTTCGGGTGGAATTTCCTTTTCGGGTGGAATTTCCTTTTCGGGTGGAATTTCCTTTTCGGGTGGAATTTCCTTTTCGGGTGGAATTTCCTTTTCGGGTGGAATTTCCTTTTCGGGTGGAATTTCCTTTTCGGGTGGAATTTCCTTTTCGGGTGGAATTTCCTTTTCGGGAGGAATTTCCTTTTCGGGAGGAATTTCCTTTTCAGGTGGAATTTGTTTTTCAGGTGGAATTTGTTTTTCAGGTGGAATTTGTTTTTCAGGTGGAATTTCTTTTTCAGGTGGAATTTCTTTTTCAGGTGGAATTTCTTTTTCAGGTGGAATTTCTTTTTGAGATGGAATTATTTTTTTCAGGTGGAATGTATTTTATTATTATTATTATTATTATTATTATTATTATTATTATTATTATTATTATTATTATTATTATTATTTTATTTACATATTTATTTATTATTTGGTTGACGACCACAGTCATTGGCGGGGAGGGGCCAATGCACTGTGATGGTGAAATACAGTCAGTGCAATTTCACCACACAGTTCCCTGTGGATGGAGGTCGTAGTTTTTTTTTTTTTTTTTTTTTTTTTTTTTTTTTTTTTTTAGGTGGCATTTTTTTCAGGTGTTATTTTTTTAGGTGTTATTTTTTTCAGGTGCTATTTTTTCAGGTGTAATTTCTTTTCAGGAGTTAATTTTTTTCCAGGTATTATGTTTTTTAGGTGCTTTTTTTCAGGTGTTATTTCTTTTTCAGGTGGAATTTCCTTTTCAGGTGGAATTTCCTTTTCAGGTGGAATTTCCTTTTCAGGTGGAATTTGTTTTTCAGGTGGAATTTCTTTTTTTTTCTTTTTTTTTAAGGTGACATTTTTTTCAGGGGATATTTTTAATTCATGTAATTTTTTTCCAGGTGTAGTTTTTTTCAGGTGTTATTTTATTCCAGCTGTTTTTTTTCAGGTGTTATTTCTTTTCAGGTGTTATTTCTTTTCAGGTGTTATTTCTTTTCAGGTGTTATTCTTTTCAGGTGTTATTTTTTTCAGGTGTTATTTTTTTCAGGTGCTATTTTTTCTGGTGTAATTTCTTTTCAGGGGTTATTTTTTCCCCAGGTATTATGTTTTTTTAGGTGCTATTTTTTCAGGTGTTTATTTTTTAGTTTTTTTAGGTGTTTTTTCAGGTGTTTTTTTCAGGTGGAATCTCTTTTTCAGGTGGAATCTCTTTTTCAGGTGGAATCTCTTTTTCAGGTGGAATTTCTTTTTCAGGTGGAATTTCTTTTTCAGGTGGAATTTCTTTTTCTTTTTTTCTTTATTTTTTAAGGTGGCATTTTTTTCAGGGGTTATTATATTTAATTCATGTAATTTTTTTTCCAGGTGTAAGTTTCTTTCAGGTGTAGTTTTTTTCAGGTGTAGTTTTTTTCAGGTGTTTTTTTATTCCAGCTGTTTTTTTTCAGATGTTTTTTCTTTTCAGGTGTTTTTTTCTTTTCATGTGTTATTTTTTTAGGTGTTATTTTTTTTTAGGTGTTATTTTTTCAGTTGCTATTTTTTCAGGTGTTAATTTTTTCCAGGTATTATGTTTTTTTAAGGTACTATTTTTTTTAGGTGTTTTTTTCAGGTGTTATTTCTTTTTCAGGTGGAATTTCTTTTTCAGGTGGAATTTCTTTTTCAGGTGGAATTTCTTTTTCTTTTCTTTATTTTTTAAGGTGGCCTTTTTTTTCAGGGGTTATTTTTAATTCATGTAATTTTTTTTCCAGGTATAAGTTTCTTTCAGGTGTAGTTTTTTTCAGGTGTTATTTTATTCCAGCTGTTATTTTTTTCAGGTGCTATTTTCTCAGGTGTAATTTCTTTCAGGTGTTTATTTTTCTCCAGGTATTATGTTTTTTTAAGGTACTATTTTTTTAGGTGTTTTTTCAGGTGTTATTTCTTTTTCAGGTGGAATTTCCTTTTCAGGTGGAATTTCTTTTTCAGGTGGAATGTATTTTATTATTATTATTATTATTATTTTTATTATTATATTATTTGCATATTTATTTATTATTTGGTTGACGACCACAGTCATTGGCGGGGAGGGGCCAATGCACTGTGATGTTGAAATACAGTCAGTGCAATTTCACCACACAGTTCCCTGTGGATGGAGGTAGTATTTTTTTTTTTTTTTTGTGGTATTTTTTTCAGGTGTTATTTTTTTAGGTGTTATTTTGTTCAGGTGCTATTTTTTCAGGTGTAATTTCTTTTCAGGGGTTAATTTTTTTCCAGGTATTATGTTTACTTAGGTACTATTTTTTCAGGTGTTTTTTTCAGGTGTTATTTCTTTTTCAGGTGGAATTTCCTTTTCAGGTGGAATTTCTTTTTCAGGTGGAATTTCCTTTTCAGATAGAATTTCCTTTTCAGGTGAAATTTCCTTTTCAGGTGGAATTTGTTTTTCAGGTGGAATGTATTTTAATATTATTATTATTATTATTATTATTATTATTATTATTATTATTATTATTATTATTTTATTTACATATTTATTTATTATTTGGTTGACGACCACAGTCATTGGCGGGGAAGGGCCAATGCACTGTGATGGTGAAATACAGTCAGTGCAATTTCACCACACAGTTCCCTGTGGATGGAGGTCGTATTTTTTTTTTTTTTTTTTTTTTTTTAGGTGGCATTTTTTTCAGGTATTATTTTTTATTCATGTAACTTTTTTTCCAGGTGCAAGTTTCTTTCAGGTGTAGTTTTTTTCAGGTGTTATTATATTCCAGTTGTTATTTCTTTTCAGGTGATATTTCTTTTCAGGTATTATTTTTCCAGGTGCTATTTTTTCAGGTGCAATTTCTTTTCAGGTGTAATTTTTTTCCAGGTATTATGTTTTTTTAGGTGTTTTTTTCAGGTGTCATTTCTTTTTCAGGTGGAATATCCTTTTCAGGTGGAATTTCCTTTTCAGGTGGAATTTCCTTTTCAGGTGGAATTTGTTTTTCAGGTGGAATTTGTTTTTCAGGTGGAATTTGTTTTTCAGGTGGAATTTGTTTTTCAGGTGGAGTTTGTTGTTCAGGTGGAGTTTGTTGTTCAGGTGGAATTTCTTTTCAGGTGTTATTTTTTTCCCAGGTATTATGTTTTTTTAGGTGCTATTTTTTCAGGTGTTTATTTTTTAGTTTTTTTTGTAGGTGTTTTTTTTCAGGTGTATTTTTCAGGTGGAATTTCTTTTTCAGGTGGAATTTCTTTTTCAGGTGGAATTTCTTTTTCAGATGGAATTTCTTTTTTAGGTGGAAAGTATTTTATTATTATTATTATTTTATTTACATATTTATTTATTATTTGGTTGACGACCTCAGTCATTGGCGGGGAGGGGCCAATGCACTGTGATGGTGAAATACAGTCAATGCAATTTCACCACACAGTTCCCTGTGGATGGAGGCCTTTTTTTTTTTTTTTTTTTTAGGTGGCATTTTTTTCAGGTGTTATTTTTTTAGGTGTTATTTTTTTCAGGTGCTATTTTTTCAGGTGTAATATCTTTTCAGGGGTTATTTTTTTCCAGGTATTATGTTTTTTTAGGTGCTTTTTTTTAGGTGCTTTTTTCAGGTGTTATTTCTTTTTCAGGTGGAATTTCCTTTTCAGGTGGAATTTCCTTTTCAGGTGGAATTTCCTTTTCAGGTGGAATTTCCTTTTCAGGTGGAATTTCCTTTTCAGGTGGAATTTGTTTTTGAGGTGGAATTTCTTTTCAGGTGTTATTTTTTCCCAGGTATTATGTTTTTTTAGGTGCTATTTTTTCAGATGTTTATTTTTTAGTTTTTTTTAGCTGTTTTTTTCAGGTGTTATTTCTTTTTCAGGTGGAATTTCCTTTTCAAGTGGAATCTCTTTTTCAGGTGGAATTTCCTTTTCAGGTAGAATTTCCTTTTCAGGTGGGATTTCCTTTTCAGGTGGAATTTCTTTCTCAGATGGAATTTCTTTTTCAGGTGGAATGTATTTTATTATTATTATTATTTTTATTATTATTATATTATTTGCATATTTATTTATTATTTGGTTGACGACCACAGTCATTGGCGGGGAGGGGCCAATGCACTGTGATGGTGAAATACAGTCAATGCAATTTCACCACACAGTTCCCTGTGGATGGAGGTCGTATTTTTTTTTTTTTTTTTTTTTTTGTGGCATTTTTTTCATGTGTTATTTTTTTAGGTGTTATTTTGTTCAGGTGCTATTTTTTCAGGTGTAATTTCTTTTCAGGGGTTAATTTTTTTCCAGGTATTATGTTTATTTAGGTGCTTTTTTTTTAGGTGTTTTTTTGAGGTGTTATTTCTTTGTCAGGTGGAATTTCCTTTTCAGGTGGAATTTCCTTTTCAGGTGGAATTTCTTTTTGAGATGGAATATTTTTTGTCAGGTGGAATGTATTTTATTATTATTATTATTATTATTTTATTTACATATTTATTTATTATTTGGTTGACGACCACAGTCATTGGCGGGGAGGGGCCAATGCACTGTGATGGTGAAATACAGTCAGTGCAATTTCACCACACAGTTCCCTGTGGATGGAGGTCGTATTTTTTTTTTTTTTTTTTTTTTTTTTTTAGGTGGCATTTTTTTCAGGTGTTATTTTTTTCAGGTGCTATTTTTTCATGTGTAATTTCTTTTCAGGAGTTAATTTTTTTCCAGGTATTATGTTTTTTAGGTGCTATTTTTCAGGTGTTATTTCTTTTTCAGGTGGAATTTCCTTTTCAGGTGGAATTTCCTTTTCAGGTGGAATTTCCTTTTCAGGTGGAATATGTTTTTCAGGTGGATTTTTTTTTTTTTTTTTTTTTTTAAGGTGGCATTTTTTTCAGGGGTTATTTTTAATTCATGTAAATTTTTTTCCAGGTGTAGTTTTTTTCAGGTGTTATTTTATTCCAGCTGTTTTTTTTTCAGGTGTTATTTCTTTTCAGGTGTTATTTCTTTTCAGGTGTTATTTTTTTAGGTGCTATTTTTTCAGGTGTAATTTCTTTTCAGGGGTTATTTTTTTTCCAGGTATTATGTTTTTTTATGTTCTTTTTTTTCAGGTGTTATTTCTTTTTCAGGTGGAATTTCCTTTTCAGGTGGAATTTCCTTTTCAGGTGGAATTTGTTTTTCAGGTGGAATTTCTTTTTTTTCTTTTTATTTAAGGTGGCACATTTTTCAGGGGTTATTTTTAATTTATGTAATTTTTTTTCCAGGTGTAGTTTTTTTCAGGTGTTATTTTATTCCAGCTGTTTTTTTTCAGGTGTTATTTCTTTTCAGGTGTTATTTTTTTCAGGTGTTATTTTTTTTGGTGTTATTTTTTTCAGGTGCTATTTTTTCAGGTGTAATTTCTTTTCAGGGGTTATTTTTTTTCCAGGAATTATGTTTTTTTATGTGCTTTTTTTAGGTGTTTTTTTCAGGTGTTATTTCTTTTTCAGGTGGAATTTCCTTTTCAGGTGGAATTTCCTTTTCAGGTGGAATTTCCTTTTCAGGTGGAATTTGTTTTTCAGGTGGAATTTGTTTTTCAGGTGGAATTTGTTTTTCAGGTGTTATTTTTTCCCCAGGTATTATGTTTTTTTAGGTGCTATTTTTTCAGGTGTTTATTTTTTAGTTTTTTTAGGTGTTTTTCTCAGGTGTTTTTTTCAGGTGGAATCTCTTTTTCAGGTGGAATCTCGTTTTCAGGTGGAATATCTTTTTCAGGTGGAATTTCTTTTTCAGGTGGAATTTCTTTTTCAGGTGGAATTTCTTTTTCTGTTTTCTTTATTTTTTAAGGTGGCATTTTTTTCAGGGGTTATTTTTAATTCATGTAATTTTTTTCCAGGTGTAAGTTTCTTTCAGGTGTAGTTTTTTTCAGGTGTTATTTTATTCCAGCTGTTATTTTCTTCAGGTGCTATTTTCTCAGGTGTAATTTCTTTCAGGTGTTTATTTTTTTCCAGGTATTATGTTTTTTTAAGGTACTATTTTTTTAGGTGTTTTTTCAGGTGTTATTTCTTTTTCAGGTGGAATTTCCTTTTCAGATGGAATTTCTTTTTCAGGTGGAATGTATTTTATTATTATTATTATTTTTATTATTATTATATTATTTGCATATTTATTTATTATTTGGTTGACGACCACAGTCATTGGCGGGGAGGGGCCAATGCACTGTGATGGTGAAATACAGTCAGTGCAATTTCACCACACAGTTCCCTGTGGATGGAGGTCGTATTTTTTTTTTTTTTTTTTTTTTTTTTTTTGGCATTTTTTTCATGTGTTATTTTTTTAGGTGTTATTTTGTTCAGGTGCTAGTTTTTCAGGTGTAATTTCTTTTCAGGGGTTAATTTTTTTCCAGGTATTATGTTTATTTAGGTGCTTTTTTTTTAGGTGTTTTTTTGAGGTGTTATTTCTTTGTCAGGTGGAATTTCCTTTTCAGGTGGAATTTCCTTTTCAGGTGGAATTTCTTTTTGAGATGGAATTTTTTTTTCAGGTGGAATGTATTTTATTATTATTATTATTATTATTATTATTATTATTATTATTTTATTTACATATTTATTTATTATTTGGTTGACGACCACAGTCATTGGCGGGGAGGGGCCAATGCACTGTGATGGTGAAATACAGTCAGTGCAATTTCACCACACAGTTCCCTGTGGATGGAGGTCGTAGTTTTTTTTTTTTTTTTTTTTTTTTTTTAGGGTGGCATTTTTTTCAGGTGTTATTTTTTTCAAGTGCTATTTTTTCAGGTGTAATTTCTTTTCAGGAGTTAATTTTTTTCCAGGTATTATGTTTATTAGGTGCTTCTTTTCAGGTGTTATTTCTTTTTCAGGTGGAATTTCCTTTTCAGGTGGAATTTCCTTTTCAGGTGGAATTTCCTTTTCAGGTGGAATTTCCTTTTCAGGTGGAATTTGTTTTTCAGGTGGAATTTGTTTTTCAGGTGGAATTTGTTTTTCAGGTGGAATTTCCTTTTCAGGTGTTATTTTTTCCCCAGGTATTATGTTTTTTTAGGTGCTATTTTTTCAGGTGTTTATTTTTCAGTTTTTTTAGGTGTTTTTCTCAGGTGTTTTTTTCAGGTGGAATCTCTTTTTCAGGTGGAATCTCGTTTTCAGGTGGAATATCTTTTTCAGGTGGAATTTCTTTTTCAGGTGGAATTTCTTTTTCAGGTGGAATTTCTTTTTCTGTTTTCTTTATTTTTTAAGGTGGCATTTTTTTCAGGGGTTATTTTTAATTCATGTAATTTTTTTCCAGGTGTAAGTTTCTTTCAGGTGTAGTTTTTTTCAGGTGTTATTTTATTCCAGCTGTTATTTTCTTCAGGTGCTATTTTCTCAGGTGTAATTTCTTTCAGGTGTTTATTTTTTTCCAGGTATTATGTTTTTTTAAGGTACTATTTTTTTAGGTGTTTTTTCAGGTGTTATTTCTTTTTCAGGTGGAATTTCCTTTTCAGATGGAATTTCTTTTTCAGGTGGAATGTATTTTATTATTATTATTATTTTTATTATTATTATATTATTTGCATATTTATTTATTATTTGGTTGACGACCACAGTCATTGGCGGGGAGGGGCCAATGCACTGTGATGGTGAAATACAGTCAGTGCAATTTCACCACACAGTTCCCTGTGGATGGAGGTCGTATTTTTTTTTTTTTTTTTTTTTTTTTTTTTGGCATTTTTTTCATGTGTTATTTTTTTAGGTGTTATTTTGTTCAGGTGCTAGTTTTTCAGGTGTAATTTCTTTTCAGGGGTTAATTTTTTTCCAGGTATTATGTTTATTTAGGTGCTTTTTTTTTAGGTGTTTTTTTGAGGTGTTATTTCTTTGTCAGGTGGAATTTCCTTTTCAGGTGGAATTTCCTTTTCAGGTGGAATTTCTTTTTGAGATGGAATTTTTTTTTCAGGTGGAATGTATTTTATTATTATTATTATTATTATTATTATTATTATTATTATTTTATTTACATATTTATTTATTATTTGGTTGACGACCACAGTCATTGGCGGGGAGGGGCCAATGCACTGTGATGGTGAAATACAGTCAGTGCAATTTCACCACACAGTTCCCTGTGGATGGAGGTCGTAGTTTTTTTTTTTTTTTTTTTTTTTTTTTAGGGTGGCATTTTTTTCAGGTGTTATTTTTTTCAAGTGCTATTTTTTCAGGTGTAATTTCTTTTCAGGAGTTAATTTTTTTCCAGGTATTATGTTTATTAGGTGCTTCTTTTCAGGTGTTATTTCTTTTTCAGGTGGAATTTCCTTTTCAGGTGGAATTTCCTTTTCAGGTGGAATTTCCTTTTCAGGTGGAATTTCCTTTTCAGGTGGAATTTGTTTTTCAGGTGGAATTTGTTTTTCAGGTGGAATTTGTTTTTCAGGTGGAATTTCCTTTTCAGGTGTTATTTTTTCCCCAGGTATTATGTTTTTTTAGGTGCTATTTTTTCAGGTGTTTATTTTTCAGTTTTTTTAGGTGTTTTTCTCAGGTGTTTTTTTCAGGTGGAATCTCTTTTTCAGGTGGAATCTCGTTTTCAGGTGGAATATCTTTTTCAGGTGGAATTTCTTTTTCAGGTGGAATTTCTTTTTCAGGTGGAATTTCTTTTTCTGTTTTCTTTATTTTTTAAGGTGGCATTTTTTTCAGGGGTTATTTTTAATTCATGTAATTTTTTTCCAGGTGTAAGTTTCTTTCAGGTGTAGTTTTTTTCAGGTGTTATTTTATTCCAGCTGTTATTTTCTTCAGGTGCTATTTTCTCAGGTGTAATTTCTTTCAGGTGTTTATTTTTTTCCAGGTATTATGTTTTTTTAAGGTACTATTTTTTTAGGTGTTTTTTCAGGTGTTATTTCTTTTTCAGGTGGAATTTCCTTTTCAGGTGGAATTTCTTTTTCAGGTGGAATTTCCTTTTCAGGTAGAATTTCCTTTTCAGGTGGGATTTCCTTTTCAGGTGGAATTTCTTTCTCAGATGGAATTTCTTTTGCAGGTGGAATGTATTTTATTATTATTATTATTTTTATTATTATTATATTATTTGCATATTTATTTATTATTTGGTTGACGACCACAGTCATTGGCGGGGAGGGGCCAATGCACTGTGATGGTGAAATACAGTCAGTGCAATTTCACCACACAGTTCCCTGTGGATGGAGGTCGTATTTTTTTTTTTTTTTTTTTTTTTTTTTTGGCATTTTTTTCATGTGTTATTTTTTTAGGTGTTATTTTGTTCAGGTGCTATTTTTTCAGGTGTAATTTCTTTTCAGGGGTTAATTTTTTTCCAGGTATTATGTTATTTAGGTGCTTTTTTTTTAGGTGTTTTTTTGAGGTGTTATTTCTTTGTCAGGTGGAATTTCCTTTTCAGGTGGAATTTCCTTTTCAGGTGGAATTTCTTTTTGAGATGGAATTTTTTTTTCAGGTGGAATGTATTTTATTATTATTATTATTATTATTATTATTATTATTTTATTTACATATTTATTTATTATTTGGTTGACGACCACAGTCATTGGCGGGGAGGGGCCAATGCACTGTGATGGTGAAATACAGTCAGTGCAATTTCACCACACAGTTCCCTGTGGATGGAGGTCGTAGTTTTTTTTTTTTTTTTTTTTTTTTTTAAGGTGGCATTTTTTTCAGGTGTTATTTTTTTCAGGTGCTATTTTTTCAGGTGTAATTTCTTTTCAGGAGTTAATTTTTTTCCAGGTATTATGTTTTTTAGGTGCTTCTTTTCAGGTGTTATTTCTTTTTCAGGTGGAATTTCCTTTTTAGGTGGAATTTCCTTTTCAGGTGGAATTTCCTTTTCAGGTGGAATTTGTTTTTCAGGTGGATTTTTTTTTTTTTTTTTTTTAAGGTGGCATTTTTTTCAGGGGTTATTATTTTTAATTCATGTAATTTTTTTTCCAGGTGTAGTTTTTTTCAGGTGTTATTTTATTCCAGCTGTTTTTTTTTCAGGTGTTATTTCTTTTCATGTGTTATTTCTTTTCAGGTGTTATTTTTTTAGGTGTTATTTTTTTCAGGTGCTATTTTTTCAGGTGTAATTTCTTTTCAGGGGTTATTTTTTTTCCAGGTATTATGTTTTTTAGGTGCTTTTTTTCAGGTGTTATTTCTTTTTCAGGTGGAATTTCCTTTTCAGGTGGAATTTCCTTTTCATGTGGAATTTCCTTTTCAGGTGGAATTTCCTTTTCAGGTGGAATTTGTTTTTCAGGTGGAATTTCTTTTTTTTTCTTTTTTTTTTAAGGTGACATTTTTTTCAGGGGTTATTTTTAATTCATGTAATTTTTTTCCAGGTGTAGTTTTTTTCAGGTGTTATTTTATTCCAGCTGTTTTTCTTCAGGTGTTATTTCTTTTCAGGTGTTATTTCTTTTCAGGTGTTATTTCTTTTCAGGTGTTATTCTTTTCAGGTGTTATTTTTTTCAGGTGTTATTTTTTTCAGGTGCTATTTTTTCAGGTGTAATTTCTTTTCAGGGGTTATTTTTTCCCCAGGTATTATGTTTTTTTAGGTGCTATTTTTTCAGGTGTTTATTTTTTAGTTTTTTTAGGTGTTTTTTCAGGTGTTTTTTTCAGGTGGAATCTCTTTTTCAGGTGGAATCTCTTTTTCAGGTGGAATCTTTTTTTCAGGTGGAATTTCTTTTTCAGGTGGAATTTCTTTTTCAGGTGGAATTTCTTTTTCTTTTTTTCTTTATTTTTTAAGGTGGCATTTTTTTCAGGGGTTATTATATTTAATTCATGTAATTTTTTTTCCAGGTGTAAGTTTCTTTCAGGTGTAGTTTTTTTCAGGTGTAGTTTTTTTCAGGTGTTTTTTTATTCCAGCTGTTTTTTTTCAGGTGTTTTTTCTTTTCAGGTGTTTTTTTCTTTTCATGTGTTATTTTTTTAGGTGTTATTTTTTTTTAGGTGTTATTTTTTCAGGTGCTATTTTTTCATGTGCTATTTTTTCAGGTGTTAATTTTTTCCAGGTATTATGTTTTTATAAGGTACTATTTTTTTTAGGTGTTTTTTTCAGGTGGAATTTCTTTTTCAGGTGGAATTTCTTTTTCAGGTGGAATTTCTTTTTCTTTTTTCTTTATTTTTTAAGGTGGCCTTTTTTTTCAGGGGTTATTTTTAATTCATGTAATTTTTTTTCCAGGTATAAGTTTCTTTCAGGTGTAGTTTTTTTCAGGTGTTATTTTATTCCAGCTGTTATTTTTTTCAGGTGCTATTTTCTCAGGTGTAAATTCTTTCAGGTGTTTATTTTTTTCCAGGTATTATGTTTTTTTAAGGTACTATTTTTTTAGGTGTTTTTTCAGGTGTTATTTCTTTTTCAGGTGGAATTTCCTTTCCAGGTGGAATTTCTTTTTCAGGTGGAATGTATTTTATTATTATTATTATTATTATTTTTATTATTATTATATTATTTGCATATTTATTTATTATTTGGTTGACGACCACAGTCATTGGCGGGGAGGGGCCAATGCACTGTGATGGTGAAATACAGTCAGTGCAATTTCACCACACAGTTCCCTGTGGATGGAGGTAGTATTTTTTTTTTTTTTGTGGCATTTTTTTCAGGTGTTATTTTTTTAGGTGTTATTTTGTTCAGGTGCTATTTTTTCAGGTGTAATTTCTTTTCAGGGGTTAATTTTTTTCCAGGTATTATGTTTACTTAGGTACTATTTTTTCAGGTGTTTTTTTCAGGTGTTATTTCTTTTTCAGGTGGAATTTCCTTTTCAGGTGGAATTTCTTTTTCAGGTGGAATTTCCTTTTCAGATAGAATTTCCTTTTCAGGTGAAATTTCCTTTTCAGGTGGAATTTGTTTTTCAGGTGGAATGTATTTTAATATTATTATTATTATTATTATTATTATTATTATTATTATTATTTTATTTACATATTTATTTATTATTTGGTTGACGACCACAGTCATTGGCGGGGAGGGGCCAATGCACTGTGATGGTGAAATACAGTCAGTGCAATTTCACCACACAGTTCCCTGTGGATGGAGGTCGTATTTTTTTTTTTTTTTTTTTTTTTTTTTGGTGGCATTTTTTTAAGGTATTATTTTTTATTTATGTAACTTTTTTTCCAGGTGCAAGTTTCTTTCAGGTGTAGTTTTTTTCAGGTGTTATTTTATTCCAGTTGTTATTTCTTTTCAGGTGATATTTCTTTTCAGGTATTATTTTTTTCAGGTGCTATTTTTTCAGGTGCAATTTCTTTTCAGGTGTAATTTTTTTCCAGGTATTATGTTTTTTTAGGTGTTTTTTTCAGGTGTCATTTCTTTTTCAGGTGGAATATCCTTTTCAGGTGGAATATCCTTTTCAGGTGGAATTTCCTTTTCAGGTGGAATTTCCTTTTCAGGTGGAATTTGTTTTTCAGGTGGAATTTGTTTTTCAGGTGGAATTTCTTTTCAGGTGTTATTTTTTTCCCAGGTATTATGTTTTTTTAGGTGCTATTTTTTCAGGAGTTTAATTTTTAATTTTTTTTTAGGTGTTTTTTTTCAGGTGTTTTTTTCAGGTGGAATTTCTTTTTCAGGTGGAATTTCTTTTTCAGGTGGAATTTCTTTTTCAGATGGAATTTCTTTTTCAGGTGGAATGTATTTTATTATTATTATTATTTTATTTACATATTTATTTATTATTTGGTTGACGACCACAGTCATTGGCGGGGAGGGGCCAATGCACTGTGATGGTGAAATACAGTCAATGTAATTTCACCACACAGTTCCCTGTGGATGGAGGCCGTATTTTTTTTTTTTTTTTTTTTTTTTTTTTTTAGGTGGCATTTTTTTCAGATGTTATTTTTTTAGGTGTAAACTCTTTTCAGGGGTTATTTTTTTTCCAGGTATTATGTTTTTTAGATGTTTTTTTCAGGTGTTATTTCTTTTTCAGGTGGAATTTCCTTTTCAGGTGGAATTTCCTTTTCAGGTGGAATTTCCTTTTCAGGTGGAATTTCCTTTTCAGGTGGAATTTCCTTTTCAGGTGGAATTTCCTTTTCAGGTGGAATTTCTTTTTCAGGTGGAATTTCCTTTTTAGGTGGAATTTCCTTTTCAGGTGGAATTTGTTTTTCAGGTGGAATTTCTTTTCAGGTGGAATTTCTTTTCAGGTGTTATTTTTTCCCCAGGTATTATGTTTTTTTAGTTGCTATTTTTTTCAGATGTTTATTTTTTAGTTTTTTTTAGGTGTGTTTTTCAAGTGGAATCTCTTTTTCAGGTGGAATTTCTTTTTCAGGTGGAATTTCTTTTTCAGGTGGAATTTCTTTTTCAGGTGGAATTTCTGTTTCAGGTGGAATTTTCTTTTTCAGGTGGAATTTCTTTTTCAGGTGGAATTTCTTTTTCAGGTGGAATTTCTTTTTCTGTTTTCCTTATTTTTTAAGGTGGCATTTTTTTCAGGGGTTATTTTTAATTCATGTAATTTTTATCCAGGTGTAAGTTTCTTTCAGGTGTAGTTTTTTTCAGGTGTTATTTTATTCCAGGTGTTATTTTTTTCAGGTGCTATTTTTTCAGGTGTAATTTCTTTCAGGTGTTTATTTTTTTCCAGGTATTATGTTTTTTTAAGGTACTATTTTTTTAGGTGTTTTTTCAGGTGTTATTTCTTTTTCAGGTGGAATTTCCTTTTCAGGTGGAATTTCTTTTTCAGGTGGAATTTCCTTTTCAGGTAGAATTTCCTTTTCAGGTGGAATTTCCTTCTCAGGTGGAATTTCTTTCTCGGATGGAATTTCTTTTTCAGGTGGAATGTATTTTATTATTATTATTATTATTATTATTTTATTTGCATATTTATTTATTATTTGGTTGACGACCACAGTCATTGGCGGGGAGGGGCCAATGCACTGTGGTGGTGAAATACAGTCAGTGCAATTTCACCACACAGTTCCCTGTGGATGGAGGTCGTATTTTTTTTTTTTTTTTTTTTTTTTTTTTTAGGTGGCATTTTTTTCAGGTATTATTTTTGAATCATGTAACTTTTTTACTAGGTGCAAGTTTCTTTCAGGTGTAGTTTCTTTCAGGTGTAGTTTTTTTCAGTTGTTATTTTATTCCAGTTGTTATTTCTTTTCAGGTGTTATTTCTTTTCAGGTATTATTTTTTTCAGGTGCTATTTTTTCAGGTGTAATTTCCTTTCAGGTGTAATTTTTTTCCAGGTATTATGTTTTTTTAGGTGTTTTTTTCAGGTGTCATTTCTTTTTCAGGTGGAATTTCCTTTTCAGGTGGAATTTCCTTTTCAGGTGGAATTTCCTTTTCAGGTGGAATTTGTTTTTCAGGTGGAATTTGTTTTTCAGGTGGAGTTTGTTTTTCAGGTGGAATTTGTTTTTCAGGTGGAGTTTGTTTTTCAGGTGGAATTTCTTTTCAGGTGTTATTTTTTTCCCAGGTATTATGTTTTTTTAAGTGCTATTTTTTCAGGTGTTTATTTTTTAGTTTTTTTTTTAGGTGTTTTTTTTTTCAGGTGTATTTTTCAGGTGGAATTTCTTTTTCAGGTGGAATTTCTTTTTCAGATGGAATTTCTTTTTTAGGTGGAATGTATTTTATTATTATTATTATTTTATTTACATATTTATTTATTATTTGGTTGACGACCTCAGTCATTGGCGGGGAGGGGCCAATGCACTGTGATGGTGAAATACAGTCAATGCAATTTCACCACACAGTTCCCTGTGGATGGAGGCCGGAATTTTTTTTTTTTTTTTTTTTTTTTTTTTTTAGGTGGCATTTTTTTCAGGTGTTATTTTTTTAGGTGTTATTTTTTTCAGGTGCTATTTTTTCAGGTGTAATATCTTTTCAGGGGTTATTTTTTTTCCAGGTATTATGTTTTTTTAGGTGTTTTTTTTTAGGTGCTTTTTTCAGGGGTTATTTCTTTTTCAGGTGGAATTTCCTTTTCAGGTGGAATTTCCTTTTCAGGTGGAATTTCCTTTTCAGGTGGAATTTCCTTTTCAGGTGGAATTTGTTTTTGAGGTGGAATTTCTTTTCAGGTGTTATTTTTTCTCCAGGTATTATGTTTTTTTAGGTGCTATTTTTTCAGATGTTTATTTTTTAGTTTTTTTTAGCTGTTTTTTTCAGGTGTTATTTCTTTTTCAGGTGGAATTTCCTTTTCAAGTGGAATCTCTTTTTCAGGTGGAATTTCCTTTTCAGGTAGAATTTCCTTTTCAGGTGGGATTTCCTTTTCAGGTGGAATTTCTTTCTCAGATGGAATTTCTTTTTCAGGTGGAATGTATTTTATTATTATTATTATTTTTATTATTATTATATTATTTGCATATTTATTTATTATTTGGTTGACGACCACAGTCATTGGCGGGGAGGGGCCAATGCACTGTGATGGTGAAATACAGTCAATGCAATTTCACCACACAGTTCCCTGTGGATGGAGGTCGTATTTTTTTTTTTTTTTTTTTTGTGGCATTTTTTTCATGTGTTATTTTTTTAGGTGTTATTTTGTTCAGGTGCTATTTTTTCAGGTGTAATTTCTTTTCAGGGGTTAATTTTTTTCCAGGTATTATGTTTATTTAGGTGCTTTTTTTTTAGGTGTTTTTTTGAGGTGTTATTTCTTTGTCAGGTGGAATTTCCTTTTCAGGTGGAATTTCCTTTTCAGGTGGAATTTCTTTTTGAGATGGAATTTTTTTTTCAGGTGGAATGTATTTTATTATTATTATTATTATTATTATTATTATTATTTTATTTACATATTTATTTATTATTTGGTTGACGACCACAGTCATTGGCGGGGAGGGGCCAATGCACTGTGATGGTGAAATACAGTCAGTGCAATTTCACCACACAGTTCCCTGTGGATGGAGGTCGTAGTTTTTTTTTTTTTTTTTTTTTTTAGGTGGCATTTTTTTCAGGTGTTATTTTTTTCAGGTGCTATTTTTTCAGGTGTAATTTCTTTTCAGGTGTAATTTCTTTTCAGGAGTTAATTTTTTTCCAGGTATTATGTTTATTAGGTGCTTTTTTTCAGGTGTTATTTCTTTTTCAGGTGGAATTTCCTTTTCAGGTGGAATTTGTTTTTCAGGTGGATTTTTTTTTTTTTTTTTTTTAAGGTGGCATTTTTTTCAGGGGTTATTATTTTTAATTCATGTAATTTTTTCCAGGTGTAGTTTTTTCAGGTGTTATTTTATTCCAGCTGTTTTTTTTTCAGGTGTTATTTCTTTTCAGGTGTTATTTCTTTTCAGGTGTTATTTTTTTAGGTGTTATTTTTTTCAGGTGCTATTTTTTTAGGTGTAATTTCTTTTCAGGGGTTATTTTTTTTCCAGGTATTATGTTTTTTTATGTTCTTTTTTTTCAGGTGTTATTTCTTTTTCAGGTGGAATTTCCTTTTCAGGTGGAATTTCCTTTTCAGGTGGAATTTGTTTTTCAGGTGGAATTTCTTTTTTTTCTTTTTATTTAAGGTGGCACATTTTTCAGGGGTTATTTTTAATTCATGTAATTTTTTTTCCAGGTGTAGTTTTTTTCAGGTGTTATTTTATTCCAGCTGTTTTTTTTCAGGTGTTATTTCTTTTCAGGTGTTATTTCTTTTCAGGTGTTATTTTTTTCAGGTGTTATTTTTTTAGGTGTTATTTTTTTCAGGTGCTATTTTTTCAGGTGTAATTTCTTTTCAGGGGTTATTTTTTTTCCAGGAATTATGTTTTTTTATGTGCTTTTTTTAGGTGTTTTTTTCAGGTGTTATTTCTTTTTCAGGTGGAATTTCCTTTTCAGGTGGAATTTCCTTTTCAGGTGGAATTTCCTTTTCAGGTGGAATTTCCTTTTCAGGTGGAATTTCCTTTTCAGGTGGAATTTGTTTTTCAGGTGGAATTTGTTTTTCAGGTGGAATTTCTTTTCAGGTGTTATTTTTTCCCCAGGTATTATGTTTTTTTAGGTGCTATTTTTTTAGGTGTTTATTTTTTAGTTTTTTTAGGTGTTTTTCTTAGGTGTTTTTTTCAGGTGGAATCTCTTTTTCAGGTGGAATCTCGTTTTCAGGTGGAATCTCTTTTTCAGGTGGAATTTCTTTTTCAGGTGGAATTTCTTTTTCAGGTGGAATTTCTTTTTCTGTTTTCTTTATTTTTTAAGGTGGCATTTTTTTCAGGGGTTATTTTTAATTCATGTAATTTTTTTCCAGGTGTAAGTTTCTTTCAGGTGTAGTTTTTTTCAGGTGTTATTTTATTCCAGCTGTTATTTTCTTCAGGTGCTATTTTCTCAGGTGTAATTTCTTTCAGGTGTTTATTTTTTCCAGGTATTATGTTTTTTTAAGGTACTATTTTTTTAGGTGTTTTTTCAGGTGTTATTTCTTTTTCAGGTGGAATTTCCTTTTCAGGTGGAATTTCTTTTTCAGGTGGAATTTCCTTTTCAGGTAGAATTTCCTTTTCAGGTGGGATTTCCTTTTCAGGTGGAATTTCTTTCTCAGATGGAATTTCTTTTTCAGGTGGAATGTATTTTATTATTATTATTATTTTTATTATTATTATATTATTTACATATTTATTTATTATTTGGTTGACGACCACAGTCATTGGCGGGGAGGGGCCAATGCACTGTGATGGTGAAATACAGTCAGTGCAATTTCACCACACAGTTCCCTGTGGATGGAGGTCGTAGTTTTTTTTTTTTTTTTTTTTTTTTTTTTAGGTGGCATTATTTTCAGGTGTTATTTTTTTCAGGTGCTATTTTTTCAGGTGTAATTTCTTTTCAGGTGTAATTTCTTTTCAGGAGTTAATTTTTTTCCAGGTATTATGTTTTTTAGGTGCTTTTTTTCAGGTGTTATTTCTTTTTCAGGTGGAATTTCCTTTTCAGGTGGAATTTGTTTTTCAGGTGGATTTTTTTTTTTTTTTTTTTTTAAGGTGGCATTTTTTTCAGGGGTTATTATTTTTAATTCATGTAATTTTTTCCAGGTGTAGTTTTTTCAGGTGTTATTTTATTCCAGCTGTTTTTTTTTCAGGTGTTATTTCTTTTCAGGTGTTATTTCTTTTCAGGTGTTATTTTTTTAGGTGTTATTTTTTTCAGGTGCTATTTTTTTAGGTGTAATTTCTTTTCAGGGGTTATTTTTTTTCCAGGTATTATGTTTTTTTATGTTCTTTTTTTTTCAGGTGTTATTTCTTTTTCAGGTGGAATTTCCTTTTCAGGTGGAATTTCCTTTTCAGGTGGAATTTGTTTTTCAGGTGGAATTTCTTTTTTTTCTTTTTATTTAAGGTGGCACATTTTTCAGGGGTTATTTTTAATTCATGTAATTTTTTTTCCAGGTGTAGTTTTTTTCAGGTGTTATTTTATTCCAGCTGTTTTTTTTCAGGTGTTATTTCTTTTCAGGTGTTATTTCTTTTCAGGTGTTATTTTTTTCAGGTGTTATTTTTTTAGGTGTTATTTTTTTCAGGTGCTATTTTTTCAGGTGTAATTTCTTTTCAGGGGTTATTTTTTTTCCAGGAATTATGTTTTTTTATGTGCTTTTTTTAGGTGTTTTTTTCAGGTGTTATTTCTTTTTCAGGTGGAATTTCCTTTTCAGGTGGAATTTCCTTTTCAGGTGGAATTTCCTTTTCTGGTGGAATTTCCTTTTCAGGTGGAATTTGTTTTTCAGGTGGAATTTGTTTTTCAGGTGGAATTTCTTTTCAGGTGTTATTTTTTCCCCAGGTATTATGTTTTTTTAGGTGCTATTTTTTTAGGTGTTTATTTTTTAGTTTTTTTAGGTGTTTTTCTCAGGTGTTTTTTTCAGGTGGAATCTCTTTTTCAGGTGGAATCTCGTTTTCAGGTGGAATCTCTTTTTCAGGTGGAATTTCTTTTTCAGGTGGAATTTCTTTTTCTGTTTTCTTTATTTTTTAAGGTGGCATTTTTTTCAGGGGTTATTTTTAATTCATGTAATTTTTTTCCAGGTGTAAGTTTCTTTCAGGTGTAGTTTTTTTCAGGTGTTATTTTATTCCAGCTGTTATTTTCTTCAGGTGCTATTTTCTCAGGTGTAATTTCTTTCAGGTGTTTATTTTTTTCCAGGTATTATGTTTTTTTAAGGTACTATTTTTTTAGGTGTTTTTTCAGGTGTTATTTCTTTTTCAGGTGGAATTTCCTTTTCAGGTGGAATTTCTTTTTCAGGTGGAATTTCCTTTTCAGGTAGAATTTCCTTTTCAGGTGGGATTTCCTTTTCAGGTGGAATTTCTTTCTCAGATGGAATTTCTTTTTCAGGTGGAATGTATTTTATTATTATTATTATTTTTATTATTATATTATTTGCATATTTATTTATTATTTGGTTGACGACCACAGTCATTGGCGGGGAGGGGCCAATGCACTGTGATGGTGAAATACAGTCAGTGCAATTTCACCACACAGTTCCCTGTGGATGGAGGTCGTATTTTTTTTTTTTTTTTTTTTTTTTTTGGCATTTTTTTCATGTGTTATTTTTTTAGGTGTTATTTTGTTCAGGTGCTATTTTTTCAGGTGTAATTTCTTTTCAGGGGTTAATTTTTTTCCAGGTATTATGTTTATTTAGGTGCTTTTTTTTTAGGTGTTATTTCTTTTTCAGGTGGAATTTCCTTTTCAGGTGGAATTTCCTTTTCAGGTGGAATTTGTTTTTCAGGTGGATTTTTTTTTTTTTTTTTTTTAAGGTGGCATTTTTTTCAGGGGTTATTATTTTTAATTCATGTAATTTTTTCCAGGTGTAGTTTTTTTCAGGTGTTATTTTATTCCAGCTGTTTTTTTTTCAGGTGTTATTTCTTTTCAGGTGTTATTTCTTTTCAGGTGTTATTTTTTTAGGTGTTATTTTTTTCAGGTGCTATTTTTTCAGGTGTAATTTCTTTTCAGGGGTTATTTTTTTTCCAGGTACTATGTTTTTTTATGTTCTTTTTTTTCAGGTGTTATTTCTTTTTCAGGTGGAATTTCCTTTTCAGGTGGAATTTCCTTTTCAGGTGGAATTTGTTTTTCAGGTGGAATTTCTTTTTTTTCTTTTTATTTAAGGTGGCACATTTTTCAGGGGTTATTTTTAATTCATGTAATTTTTTTCCAGGTGTAGTTTTTTTCAGGTGTTATTTTATTCCAGCTGTTTTTTTTCAGGTGTTATTTCTTTTCAGGTGTTATTTCTTTTCATGTGTTATTTTTTTCAGGTGCTATTTTTTCAGGTGTAATTTCTTTTCAGGGGTTATTTTTTTTCCAGGAATTATGTTTTTTTATGTGCTTTTTTTAGGTGTTTTTTTCAGGTGGAATTTCTTTTTCAGGTGGAATTTCCTTTTCAGGTGGAATTTCCTTTTCAGGTGGAATTTCCTTTTCAGGTGGAATTTCCTTTTCAGGTGGAATTTCCTTTTCAGGTGGAATTTGTTTTTCAGGTGGAATTTCTTTTTCAGGTGGAATTTCTTTTCAGGTGTTATTTTTTCCCCAGGTATTATGTTTTTTTAGGTGCTATTTTTTCAGGTGTTTATTTTTTAGTTTTTTTAGGTGTTTTTTTCAGGTGTTTTTTTCAGGTGGAATCTCTTTTTCAGGTGGAATCTCTTTTTCAGGTGGAATCTCTTTTTCAGGTGGAATTTCTTTTTCAGGAGGAATTTCTTTTTCAGGTGGAATTTCTTTTTCTTTTTTTCTTTATTTTTTAAGGTGGCATTTTTTTCAGGGGTTATTATATTTAATTCATGTAATTTTTTTTCCAGGTGTAAGTTTCTTTTAGGTGTAGTTTTTTTCAGGTGTAGTTTTTTTCAGGTGTTTTTTTATTCCAGCTGTTTTTTTTCAGGTGTTTTTTCTTTTCAGGTGTTTTTTTCTTTTCATGTGTTATTTTTTTAGGTGTTATTTTTTTTAGGTGTTATTTTTTCAGGTGCTATTTTTTCAGGTGTTAATTTTTTCCAGGTATTATGTTTTTTTAAGGTACTATTTTTTTTAGGTGTTTTTTTCAGGTGTTATTTCTTTTTCAGGTGGAATTTCTTTTTCAGGTGGAATTTCTTTTTCAGGTGGAATTTCTTTTTCTTTTTTCTTTATTTTTTAAGGTGGCCTTTTTTTTCAGGGGTTATTTTTAATTCATGTAATTTTTTTTCCAGGTGTAAGTTTCTTTCAGGTGTAGTTTTTTTCAGGTGTTATTTTATTCCAGCTGTTATTTTTTTCAGGTGCTATTTTCTCAGGTGTAATTTCTTTCAGGTGTTTATTTTTTTCCAGGTATTATGTTTTTTTAAGGTACTATTTATTTAGGTGTTTTTTCAGGTGTTATTTCTTTTTCAGGTGGAATTTCCTTTTCAGGTGGAATTTCTTTTTCAGGTGGAATGTATTTTATTATTATTATTATTATTATTTATTTTTTATTATTATTATATTATTTGCATATTTATTTATTATTTGGTTGACGACCACAGTCATTGGCGGGGAGGGGCCAATGCACTGTGATGGTGAAATACAGTCAGTGCAATTTCACCACACAGTTCCCTGTGGACGGAGGTAGTATTTTTTTTTTTTTTTTGTGGCATTTTTTTCAGGTGTTATTTTTTTAGGTGTTATTTTGTTCAGGTGCTATTTTTTCAGGTGTAATTTCTTTTCAGGGGTTAATTTTTTTCCAGGTATTATGTTTACTTAGGTACTATTTTTTCAGGTGTTTTTTTCAGGTGTTATTTCTTTTTAAGTTGGAATTTCTTTTTCAGGTGGAATTTCTTTTTCAGGTGGAATTTCCTTTTCAGATAGAATTTCCTTTTCAGGTGAAATTTCCTTTTCAGGTGGAATTTGTTTTTCAGGTGGAATTTGTTTTTCAGGTGGAATTTGTTTTTCAGGTGGAATGTATTTTATTATTATTATTATTATTATTATTATTATTATTATTATTATTATTATTATTATTATTATTTTATTTACATATTTATTTATTATTTGGTTGACGACCACAGTCATTGGCGGGGAGGGGCCAATGCACTGTGATGGTGAAATACAGTCAGTGCAATTTCACCACACAGTTCCCTGTGGATGGAGGTCGTGTTTTTTTTTTTTTTTTTTTTTTTTTAGGTGGCATTTTTTTCAGGTATTATTTTTTATTCATGTACCTTTTTTTCCAGGTGCAAGTTTCTTTCAGGTGTAGTTTTTTTCAGGTGTTATTTTATTCCAGTTGTTATTTCTTTTCAGGTGTTATTTCTTTTCAGGTATTATTTTTTTCAGGTGCTATTTTTTCAGGTGCAATTTCTTTTCAGGTGTAATTTTTTTCCAGGTATTATGTTTTTTTATTTGTTTTTTTCAGGTGTCATTTCTTTTTCAGGTGAAATTTCCTTTTCAGGTGGAATTTCCTTTTCAGGTGGAATTTCCTTTTCAGGTGGAATTTGTTTTTCAGGTGGAATTTGTTTTTCAGGTGGAATTTGTTTTTCAGGTGGAATTTCTTTTCAGGTGTTATTTTTTTCCCAGGTATTATGTTTTTTTAGGTGCTATTTTTTCAGGTGTTTATTTTTTAGTTTTTTTTTAGGTGTTTTTTTTCAGGTGTTTTTTTCAGGTGGAATTTCTTTTTCAGGTGGAATTTCTTTTTCAGGTGGAATTTCTTTTTCAGATGGAATTTCTTTTTCATGTGAAATGTATTTTATTATTATTATTATTATTATTTTATTTACATATTTATTTATTATTTGGTTGACGACCACAGTCATTGGCGGGGAGGGGCCAATGCACTGTGATGGTTAAATACAGTCAATGCAATTTCACCACACAGTTCCCTGTGGATGGAGGCCGTATTTTTTTTTTTTTTTTTTTTTTAGGTGGCATTTTTTTCAGGTGTTATTTTTTAGGTGTAATATCTTTTCAGGGGTTATTTTTTTTCCAGGTATTATGTTTTTTTACGTGTTTTTTTCAGGTGTTATTTCTTTTTCAGGTGGAATTTCCTTTTCAGGTGGAATTTCCTTTTCAGGTGGAATTTCCTTTTCAGGTGGAATTTCCTTTTCAGGTGGAATTTCCTTTTCAGGTGGAATTTGTTTTTCAGGTGGAATTTCTTTTCAGGTGGAATTTCTTTTCAGGTGTTATTTTTTCCCCAGGTATTATGTTTTTTTAGGTGCTATTTTTTCAGATGTTTATTTTTTAGTTTTTTTTAGGTGTTTTTTTCAGGTGAAATCTCTTTTTCAGGTGGAATATCTTTTTCAGGTGGAATATCTTTTAAAGGTGGAATTTCTTTTTCAGGTGGAATTTTCTTTTTCAGGTGGAATTTTCTTTTTCAGGTGGAATTTCTTTTTCAGGTGGAATTTCTTTTTCAGGTGGAATTTCTTTTTCAGGTGGAATTTCTTTTTCAGGTGGAATTTCTTTTTCAGGTGGAATTTCTTTTTCAGGTGGAATTTCTTTTTCAGGTGGAATTTCTTTTTCAGGTGGAATTTCTTTTTCTTTTTTCTTTATTTTTTAAGGTGGCATTTTTTTCAGGGGTTATTTTTAATTCATGTAATTTTTTTCCAGGTGTAAGTTTCTTTCAGGTGTAGTTTTTTTCAGGTGTTATTTTATTCCAGCTGTTATTTTTTTCAGGTGCTATTTTCTCAGGTGTAATTTCTTTCAGGTGTTTTTTTTTTCCAGGTATTATGTTTTTTTAAGGTACTATTTTTTTAGGTGTTTTTTCAGGTGTTATTTCTTTTTCAGGTGGAATTTCCTTTTCAGGTGGAATTTCTTTTTCAGGTGGAATTTCCTTTTCAGGTAGAATTTCCTTTTCAGGTGGAATTTCCTTTTCAGGTGGAATTTCTTTCTCAGATGGAATTTCTTTTTCAGGTGGAATGTATTTTATTATTATTATTATTTTTATTATTATTATATTATTTGCATATTTATTTATTATTTGGTTGACGACCACAGTCATTGGCGGGGAGGGGCCAATGCACTGTGATGGTGAAATACAGTCAGTGCAATTTCACCACACAGTTCCCTGTGGATGGAGGTAGTATTTTTTTTTTTTTTTTTTTGTGGCATTTTTTTCATGTGTTATTTTTTTAGGTGTTATTTTGTTCAGGTGCTATTTTTTCAGGTGTAATTTCTTTTCAGGGGTTAATTTTTTTCCAGGTATTATGTTTATTTAGGTACTATTTTTTCAGGTGTTTTTTTCAGGTGTTATTTCTTTTTCAGGTGAAATTTCCTTTTCAGGTGGAATTTCTTTTTCAGGTGGAATTTCTTTTCAGATAGAATTTCCTTTTCAGGTGAAATTTCCTTTTCAGGTGAAATTTCCTTTTCAGGTGAAATTTCCTTTTCAGGTGGAATTTGTTTTTCAGGTGGAATTTGTTTTTCAGGTGGAATGTATTTTATTATTATTATTATTATTATTATTATTATTATTATTATTATTATTATTATTATTTTATTTACATATTTATTTATTATTTGGTTGACGACCACAGTCATTGGCGGGGAGGGGCCAATGCACTGTGATGGTGAAATACAGTTAATGCAATTTCACCTCAGTTCCCAGTGGATGGAGGTTGTTTTTTTTTTTTTTTTTTTTTTTTTTTAGGTTACATTTTTTTCAGGTGTTATTATTTTTAATTCATGTAATTTTTTTTCCAGGTGCAATTTTCTTTCAGGTGTAGCTTTTTTCAGGTGTTATTTTATTCCAGCTGTTATTTTTTTCAGGTGTTATTTCTTTTCAGGTTATTTTTTTCAGGTGTTATTTTTGCAGGTGTAATTTGTTTTCAGGTGTTAATTTTTTTTCCAGGTATTATGTTTTTTTAAGTGATAATTTTATCAGGTGTTTTTTTCAGGTGTTATTTCTTTTTCAGGCGGAATTTCCTTTTCAGGTGGAATTTCCTTTTCATATGGAATTTCCTTTTCAGGTGGAATTTCCTTTTCAGGTGGAATTTCCTTTTCAGGTGGAATTTCTTTTTCAGGTGGAAATATCTTTTTCAGGTGGAATTTGTTTTTCAGGTGGAAATATCTTTTTCAGGTGGAATTTGTTTTTCAGGTGGAAATATCTTTTTCAGGGGGAATTTGTTTTTCAGGTGGAATTTGTTTTTCAGGTGGAATTTGTTTTTCAGGTGGAATTTGTTTTTCCAGTGTTATTTTTTCTCCAGGTATTATGTTTTTTTAGGTGCTATTTTTCAGGTGTTTATTTTTAGGTGTTTTTTCAGGTGGTTTTTTAGGTGTGTTTTTTCAGGTGGAATGTCTTTTTCAGGTGGAATTTCTTTTTTAGATGGAATTTCTTTTTCAGATGGAATTTCTTTTTCAGGTGGAATGTATTTTATTATTTATTATTATTATTATTATTATTATTATTATTATTATTTTATTTACATATTTATTTATTATTTGGTTGACGACCACAGTCACTGGCGGGGAGGGGCCAATGCACTGTGATGGTGAAATACAGTCAATGCAATTTCACCACACAGTTCCCTGTGGATGGAGGTCGTATTTTTTTTTTTTTTTTTATTTTAGGTGGCATTTTTTTCAGGTGTTATTATTTTAATTCATGTAATTTATTTTCCAGGTGCAATTTTCTTTCGGGTGTAGTATTTTTCAGGTGTTATTTTATTCCAGCCTTTTTTTTCAGGTGTTATTTCTTTTCAGGTGTTATATTTTTCAGGTGTTATTTTTTTAGGTGTTATATTTTTTTCCGGTGTTATATTTTCAGGTGTAATTTCTTTTCAGGTGTTAATTTTTTTCCAGGCATTATGTTTTTTTAGGTGCTATTTTTATCAGGTGTTTTTTTTCAGGTGTTATTTCTTTTTCAGGCGGAATTTCCTTTTCAGGTGGAATTTCCTTTTTAGGTGGAATTTCTTTTTCAGGTGAAATTTCTTTTTCATGTGGAATTTCTTTTTCATGTGGAATTTCCTTTTCATGTGGAATTTCCTTTTCAGGTGGAATTACTTTTTCAGGTGAAATTTATTATTATTATTATTATTATTATTATTATTATTATTATTTTTATTTTTATTTTTAATTTAATATTTGGTTGACGACCACAGTCATTGGCGGGGAGGGGCCAATGAACTGTGATGGTGAAATACAGTCAGTGCAATTTCACCACACAGTTCCCTGTGGATGGAGGTCTTTTTTTTTTGTTTTTCTTTAGGTAGCATTTTTTTGTTATATTTTTCAGGCATTATTTTTTTTCAGGTGCAATTTTCTTTCAGGTATAATTTTTTCAGGTGTTATTTTATTGCAGCTGTTATTTTTTCAGGTGTTATTTTATTGCAGCTGTTATTTTTTTCAGGTGTTATTTCTTTTCAGGTGTTATTTCTTTTCAGGTGTTATTTCTTTTCAGGTGTATATTTTTTTCAGGTGTAATTTCTCTTCAGATGTTATGTTTTTTTTAGGTGATATTTTTTAAGTTTTTGTAGTTTTTTTAGGTGTTAGTTTTTTCAGGGATATTTTTTTCAGGTGTTATTTCTTTTCAGGCATTATTTTTAAGGTGTTGTTTCCTTTTCAGGTGTAATTTCTTTTTCAGGTGTAATTTCTTTCAATGTGTAATTTCTTTTTCAGGTGCTATGTTTTTTTCAGGTGCCATTTTTTCAGTTTTTTTTTTTTAGTTTTTCTTTCATGTGTTATTTTTTTCAGGGGTATTTTTTTCAGGTGTTATTTTTTTCAGGGGTATTTTTTTCAGGTGTTTTTTCTTTTCAGGTCTTATTTTTTCAGGTGTTATTTCTTTTTCAGGTGTTATTTCTTTTTCAGGTGTTATTTTTTCAGGTGTTATTTTTTCAGGTGTTATTTTTTCAGGTGTTATTTTTTTCAGGTGTTATTTTTTTCAGGCGATATTTTTTTCAGGCGTTATTTTTTTCAGGCGTTATTTTTTTCAGGCGTTATTTTTTTCAGGCGTTATTTTTATCAGGCGTTATTTTTATCAGGCGTTATTTTTTTCAGGCGTTATTTTTTTCAGGCGTTATTTTTTTCAGGCGTTATTTTTTTCAGGCGTTATTTTTTTCAGGCGTTATTTTTTTCAGGCGTTATTTTTTTCAGGTGTTATGTTTTTTTCAGGTGTTATGTTTTTTTCAGGTGTTATGTTTTTTTCAGGTGCTATTTTTTTTTTTTTTTTTAAATTTTTTTAAGTGTTATTTTTTCAGGGATATTTTTTTCAGGTGTTGTTTCCTTTTCAGGTGTAATTTCTTTTTCAGGTGTAATTTCTTTCCATGTGTAATTTCTTTTTCAGGTGCTATGTTTTTTTCAGGTGCCACTTTTTTCATTTTTTTTTTTTTTTAGTTTTTCTTTCATGTGTTATTTTTTTCAGGGGTATTTTTTTCAGGTGTTATTTCTTTTCAGGCCTTATTTTTTCAGGCCTTATTTTTTCAGGCCTTATTTTTTTCAGGCGTTATTTTTTTCAGGCGTTATTTTTTTCAGGCGTTATTTTTTTCAGGCGTTATTTTTTTCAGGCGTTATTTTTTTCAGGCGTTATTTTTTTCAGGCGTTATTTTTTTCAGGCGTTATTTTTTTCAGGCGTTATTTTTTTCAGGCGTTATTTTTTTCAGGCGTTATTTTTTTCAGGCGTTATGTTTTTTTCAGGTGCTATTTTTTGTGTTCTTTTTTTAGTTTTTTTAATTAAGTGTTATTTTTTCAGGGGTATTTTTTCAGGTGTTATTTCTATTTCAGGTGTTATTTCTTTTCAGGTATAATTTCTTTTATTATAAATATTATTATTATTGTAATTATTTTTATATTATTTTATTTATGTATTTATTTATTTTTTGGTTGACGACCACAGTCATTGGCGGGGAGGGGCCAATGAACTGAGTCATTGGCGGGGAGGGGCCAATGAACTGTTATGGTGAAATACAGTAAATGCAATTTCACCACACAGTTCCCTGTGGATGGAGGTCGTTTTTTTTTTTTTTTTTTTTTTTTTTTTTTTTTTCAGATGTTATTTTTTCATGTAATTATTTTATCAGGTGCAATTTTCTTTCGGGTGTAGTTTTTTTCAGGTGTTATTTTATTCCAGCTGTTATTTTTTCAGGTGTTATTTCTTTTTTGTGTAATTTGTTTTCAGGTTTTAAATAATTTTATCTCTAGAATTATTAAAAAGGAAATTCAAACCTATATGTGGGGGAACCTTCTGTGCCCCCACACCGCTTCCCCCTTCAGCTCCACCTCCAGCCTCTATAAAAATAAAATAATGATAAAAAATAGGGAAGTATTCGGGGTGAGACTTACCTACCCTTGCTGTGGAGGGGTAGGTCACCGAGGTGCTTTGTAAAAAACTTCACAAATCTTGACGGTAACCAGTGCGCAATGGCTGCACCTCATACCTCATGCTAAAAATAAATGAATTACACACACACACACACACACCTGCTGAACCATCAGGTTCTGGAGGAACTTCTGGTACGCCACCCTCGTTTTGGTGGATTTAAGTAGGTCATAATGTAAATATTTGTCTGTATGCTTGTGCTTCATTCTGTTATGTGTGTGTGTGTGGTTGTAGTCATTGGATTCTCATGAGTCCCACCTACCCTTGTGTATTGTTGTCTGCCTGTTGACTGACGCTACGGTGCAATAAAAAAAAAAAAAAAAAAAAAAAAAAAAAAACACACACACACACACATAATCTATGCATTCTCATACACACAGGTGCAAATCTGGGGAAAGTGTTAAGCATTTCAATTATTTACTTAATATTTTTTCACTGGAATAGACAAATTAGACAATAGGGAGTTTTCATGTGCAAGGAGAAGCACACGAGAAACTCCTACTGCTGGTTCACAATCACAAGCAGTGATGCCAAGTATGGTGAATTTTTCCCTATATATGGGAAATTAGAGGTAACAATGGGAAAATTATATAAAGATTGTTCAAGAGTAAATGGAGAAATTTCTACCAGACGAAATATCAAAAAGATGGTAAATGTGAGACTATCTTCAAGAATAAACAGGGAGTTTTTGAGGTAAAAGGAAAATAAATTCTGATGTTGAAATTGGGGAAATTTCGTCAAGCAGACCTGGCAACACTGATCACAACACAACGCCATTACAGCATTACAACTGAAGACAACTTATTTATTTTCCCATAATTTTTCAGTGTTTCCCTTATTGTCAAGCTCATATAACACCACGAAGACCAACACTAGTAATACCAGCACACAATTAACGCCATAATTTACGATAAAATGGTGAAGTAAGTAAATAATTGTGTATTTTTTTAATATGGGTACGAAACATTGAATTTTTCTTAACTCGTAGTGGCGGATCTGTGAATTTATTTATTTATTTGTTTTGGTAAATATTGAAAGGGTAATTCTGTATAAGAGTTCCACGTGTTTTTTTTTTTTCCTGCTTATTTTTACTTGTTCTATTCATTAGTGACCATAATATTGATCGGAAACCACTTGGTTTATACATATTCCCTAACCCCTTCAATCTTGGGGGAGAGCACTGGGAATCGGGGGTTTTTGGGTGGGGGAAAACACGTAAATGAGCTTATTTTGCCTTGATACTGGTTTGTTGACCTGCATAAATGTCGAAAAATTGAAAATCCGAGCTAAGTTTCGGCAAAAGTTGGCTCGGGTTTTGCAATTTTCCTGAGGGATAAATGTCAAGATTTTGGAAATCCGAGGCAAGTTTAGATAATTAACCAAACGTAACCTGACCTAACCTAACCTAACCTAACCTAACCTAACCTAACCTAACCTAACCTGGGCAGACTATCGGGGCACACTACCGGGACATAACCAGGGCAGACTACCGGGACCTAATCGGGGCAGACCACGGCCCAATATACAGTAGAAACTAGTCAGACCTCACCTGACCTGACCTAACCTAATCTGGACTGGGACACACTACCGGGACCTAACCGGGTCAGACTACCGGGACATAACCAGGGCAGACTACCGGGACATAACCGGGGCAGACTACCGGGACATAACCTCACGTGACCTAACTGCCTCCCATTATTATCCTTAGCAGACTACCGGACTGGCCATTATAATTGTTGTACATAATTATTATTGCTATTTGTTAATAAAATATATTACAAAAAGGTTTTAACTCTTACCAGACTTGCAGGAAAATTGTGCAGATGATTAAATTTTCGAAGAAACATGGGCCGTGATTTTGTATTCCGGCCGACATATTTGTTACATCGCCGTAATTTGTTATTATAATCCATAGTAGCCTCCTGTCCACACTGCTCACTTATTTTATGTTTCAAAATTTGCCTATGATTCACACATAAATTAAAAAGTTCTTGTGGCTTAGCACAATGCGTGAAAAAAACAGCCATACCCGCAGGAAGCCATGTTGGTAGTGTCAGTGTCAGCTTGTCACGTACTACTGACACGTAGCAGGGAAAATGGGATGGTGGAAAATTGCGGATGAATACAGAAGGGTGATAGATTGCATTAATAATAATGATTATAATAATATGAGATGAGAAAATAATTTATGAAATTAAGTGAGTAAATAATGAAATTATCTATATATAAATGGTGATGGAATTAAAAGAATATTGAAGGCGTCATTTAATTAAAAAAATACATGATTTACGAGATGGCAACTTGAAGTGGCACATGAGCATCCCATCATGATGTGCACTACTTTTTACCGAGTTCAGTGGCTTATTTTAAAGAAGGACCTGGGAGAGAAAGACACCGTGAACGCTGGAGTCTGAACTTAGGGTATAGACACCCTGGACTTACTCCTACGCTGGACTTGGTCTCTGAAGCGCTACGCTGGACTTAGTCTCAAAAGCGGTTGCGATTTTTCGAAAGACTATTCTGCCGAAAGTAAGTGCAATCGCCAATTACATTAATTACACACGAACATACTACATTGTCCCCTACTGAAATATACATAAATTGTAAATATTTGCCGCGTGGAACTCTTATGCAGATTTTCCTACGATTTTTCTACCTTCATTACCCATTTATTTAGTTTTTTCTAAGACTATTTTCTTCTATGGCATTTCCTCTGCAAATGCCCCATTTCCAAGTTAGGGCATATTCAATTGAATTGGGCATTTTGAAATTAGCCTGACCTTACCTTACCTAATCTAGACCACAGCAGACTACCGGGGCCTAACCTGGGCAGAGTCGGCATACTACCAGGACCTAACCTGGGCAAACTACCGGGAAATAACCGTGGTAAAGTACAGGAAATGACCGGGGCAAAATACTGTGTCATGTCCCCATGGTTGTTCAATGTATACATGGATGGAGTTATGAAGGAAATACAGGGAAGAGCAGTAGGTGTTGTTGTACTGTACCTCTGATAAGGGAGGGGAGTGAGTGGAAGTAGCCTGAACAAGGGTTCATGGAGGCGATTCATTTGTGGCCACCTCTTCGGGGATTAAGGCGTCTGGCAATAGATAGATAGATAGATAATATTAATGCATATTTTGTAATCTACACATTGAGTTAATAATATTAAATTTGCTGAAAATTTCCTGGTATTAAGATACAATTATAGTTAACCGATATACCGGTATTTATTTAATTTTAATTTTATATTTTAGTAAACCCATGTGTTGGTATATAAAAATTGATTATAAATTGCCTGTCTATATATAATTTCACAAAGTGACTGTCCATCCGTCAGTCTGACTCTAACTACTCCTAGGTCCTTTGAGATATCATCACAAAATATTTTGTGGATACTACATATGCTTAGGGGGTTGTAATAAACTATTTTTGAAAGAGATCTGATATTTTGGATTTTAACTATAAATGGTTAGTGTTTTGCAAAAATATTCTTTTTGATGTATCTCATTTGAAAAATTGCCTATGTCCGCCTATGAGAACAGTGTGGAGGGGCAAAACTGGGAGCACAAAGCACGAGCTATGTCTGATGGTAGTGCAGACGCCTGCAGGGCGGAGAGTAAGCGAGTTTATTTTAATTATGTATTTTTTAAGCTTATGTATATATAAATATTGATCCAATTAATTATTTTTTTCCATTTTTTCAGGACCATGATGACCAGCTCAACCAATGGAGGTGTGAGGGGGGAAAGTAGAGGGCAAAGAACCCCAATGGAAGACCAAGGATGGACATTGAATAGGTTATAACACATTATTTCTTTTGTTTATTTAATTTTCATCGCTTTCTTCATTTATTGCTTCATTTCTCCTTTCTCTCGTAATTTCTTTCCTTTCTTTCAATTCTTACATTTTTCCTTTGTTTATTTTTCATTGATTTATAAATAAAATATAATATATGGTACAGAGTTTGTCAAATTTTCTGATAGATGATTATATAAGTTTTTGCATTTTTATATCCAAAATCCAAACATTTTCTCTTGCATTTTTTTAATACCGGTAAATTAACCTAAGGTCCAAAATCCAATTAATTTTCATTTCCAGGTTTTGTCCTTGTTTCCCTTTTCTTGCATTTTTTTATATATATACAGTCAATGCCGAAAATGAGGACAAAAACATTGCAATGGCAAGGTCATCATAACTACACCTTGGCAATAATGTCATATTTACTTATTATTTTGTTGGCATCCCATGCTTCCAGTCTTTTTGGGACAAAATCAGCGAACACACACAAATTCAAGTTAGATCCTAGAAAATGTGTATTTGGAGTTGAACAGTTGCAGTCATTTTGGGACACAATCAGCGAATACACATTGCAAATCATGCAATCCTTCTGATTACTGTATTACATATAAAGTCCCAAACAGCATGTGTGTAAACAAGAGCTTATAGTGCACAGTGCATTCAACCCAGGATGCTAACCTTTTATAAATTCTCAGGATGGACACATTGAATTGAGGATGATGGAAGACTGCTAGAGGCCTGGAAGACCTGGAAGATGATGAGAGGTGGGACAGCAAGCATGAAGAAATCAGAAGGAAAAGATCGACGGTTGAAAAATTGAAAGGAGGGACACTTCAAGACTAATGTAGTTAATCCAGTACCTTGAAGACTGATCCAGTGTTACTCAAGAACTTCATTTGAATACATTGTCAAAATGACAGGTTTGTTTTGGTTTCTTTCTGGGTGTTTTGTATTTCATTCTCCACTATTCTTAATCCATTCAACCCCATGTCTTAAATTCTTTCTCCATCTCTCTTGATGTACGACAGTGTAGGTTTTACTTTTCATTTCAGACTGACATTTTATCTTTCATTTGTGACACAGACAGATAGTAATTGTAATTAGAATACTTTCTAGCCCCCAGCCCCAAAAGCATCTCATTCAAAATGGACATATTATATTCCTTCTCATAAATTTTCTCTCATTTTTTATACCACCCACATTAATTGGCTTGTATTACGTTGCAGAGTTGCGGAGTCCAGTTCTACACGAAGCTTACAAACCTTTGCTGTTTGTTGTCCTCTGTGTTCATCCATCCATCCTTCCTTCATTCCTTTCATTTATAGCAACAGTCTAAGCATCACTAGTTACTGTAAGTGTTTATGGAGCTACATTGTTTTCTCTGTGTTTGTATAATGTAATGTATTCAGCTTGGGTTTAGAAATGTGCACTCATGATAAAAGTTATCTGTATTTTTTTATATTTTGCTCAAATATATGACACTATCTATCTATAGCTTTAGCACCTTGTTCCCTCCGGGTGGCCATGACAATAATGTCTCCAATTTTCCCTGTTCCAACACTCCCTCCTTACTTGGTCAAGCCCTGGTCTGCCCCTCACATTTCTCTCCTTCACATACTCTTCCACTCTGTTCTGCCATCTAACCAGAGGTCTGCCTCTCACACCAGGTCCCACAACTTCAGTTCCATACACCTTTACATACTCCTCACTTTGCATTCTCTCCATATGTCCAAGCCACCTCAATGTATTGCGCTTCACTTTCTCACCCACCCCACACTCAATACCAATTGCCTGCTCACTCAAATACACTCATTGCTTTCTCCATCCCACCTGGTAAATCCACATGCTCTTCTCAAGTGCACCTATTCTAGACTGATGAGCCATGCTTCATGTTCATGTCTTTGATGCATATGTCAGTGTTGGCAGGATTATACTATTTCTCAGTCCCCTTTTCACTTCCATACTCTCACTTCTACCCTTCATAGTCCTCTCCAGTAATCCTATGACCTGCCTACACCTCATTGCTCTCTCCCTAATTTCTCCTTCCATACTTTCATGTTTACACAGAACTGTACCCATGTACTTAAACTCATTCACTTCCTCCATCCTCTCACCCCCTAGAGTTATCTCACATTTAATCCTCATTGGTACTCCCACTCTGTAGGGTGTGGCATAGTCAATTACTTTAGTGTCCTTCGTTAACATACAGACTGAAACACATCCACCACCCTCTGTATCTCCCTTTCACTCTCAGCCATCAGCACAGCGTCATCCGCAAATAAGCTTGCCTCCAAGGACCATTCAATATCAGCTTTGCCCCCAGGCCATTGACTTTGGCCTTCATCTCTCATACAACCATCCATATATATATTGAACAGCCTCAGTCATGGTGACAGGACACACCCCTGTCTCAGTCCTACACTAATATAAAAATTCTCACCCAGATCACCCTTTACCCACACACATGCTGTTGCCTCTGCATAAAAGGCCTCAATGCCTTTCAGCAAACACCCTCCAACACCATAAATCCTCAACACTTCTGTCATACCTCTCCTATCAACCCTGTCGTATGCCTTCTCCAAGTCCATGGAGGCAGCATACAACTTCCTACCCTTCCCAAAATATTTTTCCACTGTTGATTTTAATGCAATAATCTGGTCCACACATCCTCTACCCTTTCTGAACCCTTCCTGCTCCTCACTGACTTTATTCCCTGTTACTTCAATCAATCTTTCAGTAAGAACTTTCCCATACACCTTCCCCGGTGCACTAAGAAGGCTTATTCCCCTATAGCTACCACACTCATCCTTACTCCCCTTCCCCTTATACAGAGGCACAATTATGGCTCTCCTCCAATCCTCTGGCACCTCTCCCTG
Organism: Petrolisthes cinctipes; assembly: GCA_033782935.1. Lineage (NCBI taxonomy): Eukaryota > Metazoa > Arthropoda > Malacostraca > Decapoda > Porcellanidae > Petrolisthes > Petrolisthes cinctipes. The sequence goes on along the minus strand of JAWQEG010002419.1, from coordinate 195,635 downwards.
CCTCCAAGCCAGTGTGCATATGAGCAACATCCACTCCACCACTACCTCCCCCCAACACTTCAACATTTCATAAGTTATCCTATCCACCCCCAGGACCTTTCCCATCTTCAACTTTCCTAACCTAATTCTCTCTGTACACCCTGTCGTCTACCACCTGCCTCCATCCCCTCGCTGTCACCACCTCCCCCCCCTCCCGTCCCCTCATTCATCAAACGATCAAAATGCCTCTTCCACACTTCTTTTTCACTTCCACTCACAGTAACTCCATCCTCTCTCTTCATTCTCACACTACCACTTTTTTCTCCTCTCTCTTTTAACCTCCTTCCAAAATTATTTTTTGTTTTCTGTAAACTTCTCACTCAGTTTCCTACCAAACTCCTCCTCCACTCTCCTTTTACTCACCATCCTCTTCACTAGCCTCTTACATACATTGTACATTCACCTCCTCTGACACATTCCTCTGCAGTGTTCTCCAATAAGCCTTCCTTTTCTTCTCTATTGCATTTTTCACTTCTTCTGACCACCATGCACTCCCTCTCTGTATATCTGATGCAATTCCCAGATGCTTTGTTTTTGGTGCATGTACAGTAACTGTTAAAAACAGAATGTGATTTACTCATGTGCTTATGAACTTGATGGTCTGCTAATGTTGGTAGGTTTAATTAAGGGGATAGTATACTTCTGGTACATTAGAGCTCCTTGATTCCTTTAGACTTTTTTCAGTTTAGAGTATACCAAGAAACAGGATCAGATGAACAAATATAATGGTGGCCTGTTGCTTGAAATAGTTGGGAGGAATCACTTGCTTCAGGTTTACCATCACTATACTACCCCAATGACATTTCAACATTAAGAATTGGTTGTATGTCCAATAGAGAATCTTTAAGTTCTCAGAATTTTGGGTTCATAATGCACTTGCAAACCTTTGTGCTGTCAGCAGTACCTTACAGGGTTGGCCAGGTTAAGTTGTAATCTAGTAAGTGAATAGGTTTTCTTTTAGTTGAGGAAAGTGTTGTATGTCCAGTTGATGCATTTATGATGTGAATTAGAGGGCTACATACTCTTCAGAACTGCCATGATACAATGCTATCCTATGGTATTTATTTTGGCAGTTGAGGGGATTTTGTAGCCTCTAGTTCACCCTGAAAAATAGCTAATACTGTATTATGGTGTACAAAATTTTGTTCCCTTAACCAGCAACAATATAAGTGAAGTACCTGTGGTTCAAACTACTGAACAACAGATGCTGGTTAGCAAAATATGTTTAGTTTTTTTAGAGAGAATTCAGTCATTGTGACTGGCTGAGGGATCAAACATTTGTTCATTATAGTTCAGCTTTGCACATAATGGTATTCATCTCCTCAAGCTCATATTTATTGGAATGGACATAACTCTTTCCTCACTAGTAGTCATAATTATTGCTGCTTGGACTAGCTGTTTACTTTTCCTGGCACTCTGTATTGAACCTGCATATACAGGGTGTCCATAAATTATCTGAACAACTTTAACAACAGGGTACTCGGTCTTTCTGTCTGGCATGTTAGCTTTTAGATTCATACAGATTGCATCCAAGGATTAGATATCTACAAGCAGTGTTGCTGTCTACAATCCAAAAGTGCCTCCCAGTTGGTAGGGAGCTCTAACCTACCACTTGGGAGGTTGGTATTTAAGGTTGTGGAAAGCAACACTGCCTGTAGATATTGAAACTCTAGATGCAATCTGTACCGGAGTTAAATTTAAATACCTTAAATCAATGTCTTTCAGGTCTGTAGTGACAAAAGTGAAGAAGATCTCAACGAGCATCACAAGGAAGCCAAAGAGGACAAGCAGAGAACTGAAGAAAAAAAAGAGGACAAGCAGAGAACTGAAGAAAAAAAAAGAGGACAAGCAGAGAACTGAAGAAAAAAAAAGAGGACAAGCAGAGAACTGAAGAAAAAAAAAGAGGACAAGCAGAGAACTGAAGAAAAAAAAGAGGACAAGCAGAGAACTGAAGAAAAAAAAGAGGACAAGCAGAGAACTGAAGAAAAAAGAGGACAAGCAGAGAACTGAAGAAAAAAAAGAGGACAAGCAGAGAACTGAAGAAAAAAAAGAGGACAAGCAGAGAACTGAAGAAAAAAAAGAGGACAAGCAGAGAACTGAAGAAAAAAAAAGAGGACAAGCAGAGAACTGAAGAAAAAAAAGAGGACAAGCAGAGAACTGAAGAAAAAAAAGAGGACAAGCAGAGAACTGAAGAAAAAAAAGAGGACAAGCAGAGAACTGAAGAAAAAAAGAGGACAAGCACTCAAGTAGAGAACTGGAGAAGGATGAGCAAGAAAAGAAAAAACAAATAATAAATTAACTACTGTGTATATAATGTTAGATGTAGAGGAAAAAAAAATATATAAATTTATTAAATACTTTTATTTCAGAAATTATTTTTATCATCCCACCAGGTGTTACATTGAACTTATGGAAACCTGAAAGGGTGTAGGGTTCAAATAAAATTGCTGATATGAGGACATCAAACTCCACCTCAATCCCTCCAATATAATATCAGCATTGCAAAGTGACCTTGAGAAGCTGTGTGTGTGTTTCTCTAAACAGTCTCGGAAAAGACTTGTGAAACTACTACTTGACACAGCCTCTATACAGGGTGTCCAGAAATTCCTTGTGTACATTTAAATGATGCAAGATTTTTGGGAAAAAATCTTTGTAAATTGGAGCCCTACTGATTCCTCCAAACTATCTCGGGAAACAAATCACCTCAATATTACTAATTGGGGATCTGTTTCGTGACATAGTTTGGTTGACTCAGTAACCCTCCAATTTACCATCAAGAGTTTATCCCTTTAAAACCACACAGATTTTAGGGAAGCCCCGTCCTTATATTATTTCATGTAAATATTCAGTGTTCCATTAGAGAAAACTGAATTACTGATCCCAAACAAGGTTTTCCAATATAATGGAGAAATTAATGTTTTAATTTAATGCATGTCCAGCCCCAATGAAAATACTGTATATTTTCATGAAATACTGCAATGCTGATATTGTTAAGGGAGTAGTATACTTTTGGTACATTGGAGCTTCTTTATTTCTCCAGAGTATGCCAGGAAACTGGACCAGATTAACAAAAATAATGGTGGCCCGTTACGTGGAATAGTTTGGAGGAATCAGATGCTCCAGATTTCCAATAATACTATTAAATTGGGATTGAGAAATGATATTATGGAGATTAAAACAGCCCAAACTAGAAGGCAGGAAATGCAAATCTTGAAGATTATGATTAAGTCAGGTGTTTATTTTACCATTTTTGTACCAAATGCCCCCATATGGCCTCGTACAAGTTTCTGTATAACTGATCTGGATTTAGTAATTGTTTTACTGCCTTCTGATTCAACCTTTGGTTTGGTCTTGTGTTCAGCCAACATATACGGTAACTTCACTTATTATATATAAATAGTAAGTTACATCAAATTCATGGAATGCAGTAATGGGTGCTTATGAATTCCAGGAGTATTATCATTACTTTCAAAATTATAACACTTTTAATTGACACTTTATGAAATATAAATTTTAAAAGCCTGGACATCACATTTCTTCCATTCTGCAGCTTGTGATTGTAAACAAAGACTATGGTGTCAAGTGTTACATACCAAACACAAATACCAGACGATAACTCCACAATATACAATAACAACACTTCCTAAACCAGTGCAATAAATTAGACAAACTAAGAAAAGGTAGCAAGATAAAACTGTACAGCTTAAAGAGGGTAGTTGTGTTGGTAAATATGGAGTAATTAGATTCCTCTAAAATATTCCAAGCAACAAAAGACCACCATAGATATTGTTAATCAGGTCCTGTTTGTTTCCTAGAATACTTTGGAGGAGGAATCAAAGTGCTCCAATGTATCAAACAAAACTATACTATCCCCTTAATTAATCCAACACTACTATGACAAAATAAAAACTTTAGTATGAAAGTGTTGTTATGTCTGATGTCCTCATATCATACGTATCATCTCACCATCTACCGGACACTGTAGTTGGGATGTCAGCCAGTGATGAGGTTCCAATGTGAAGTGTTTTCAAAACAATTTCATTACACAACCTGCAACAGAACCGAAGTTCATGTAAGTGTCACACATTCAACTTCAATCCACTTTTTCTTTTGGAAAAATTTCCAATTCTCTTTCACCTACACTCTCTGAAGTTATGCACAGACAAATGCCATTCTTTCCATTACTTTTGGCACCTGAAATAAACTATACAGTAAACCCTTGCCAACTCGGATCAATTGGGGGGAGACCCTTGTCGAGTTATCCAAAGACCCGAGATATCTGAGGGCTTAATTTTGATGTGTACGACTTACTGCATGCAAACCTGCCCTCAAAACTACATGTACTTTCACTCGTATCTCAGGTTTCCATACATAGTTGCGCACACACAAAAACATGATATTGCAGAAATATATCTAATAACGTAAATTAACATGGAATAAGGTATTGTAGTGTGGTGTGGTGGTAGGTGATTAAGTGTGGGAATCAGAGCAGCAGAGCTGTTATCGGTAAGTTTGTCAGTCATGACATAGTACTTGTTGCCACACGGACACATTATTCCCATGATTTTCAAAATATTTTTGTGCTTACTTCTCGTACAGTAATATCCTTTCAATGGCGCTGAAGAGAAAGCTTTCAAGTGATATTAGTAGCGATGCAAAGAAAAGACAGACCATCACACTACCTGAAAAAGTCGATATTGTTAAGAGAAAGGAGAAAAGGTGCCAACAATTGGCCGTGCTTTAGGGTTGATCCAAACAACTATAGCCACCATAGTTATAGACAAAGAGCGCACAGCGCATCTTATGTCATATTAAAATGCATCTATGCAGTCAACTATAATAACAGAGCACAGATCAAGTTTGTTAATGGAAATGGAACACTATGTGGAGTCACCTTGCTGATACCGTCATGACCGATGCATATTTGGTTCCGTGGCTCGCTTGGCAGTGACGCAGCCAAGTATATATTGGTACACCACCATTTTTCGGGTAATAAAGATAAATTATTCAAAACATTGAGATTCTTATGCATACCTGTTATGGTAGAAGCATAACTATATATATGGTCAGTCGACATAGGGTATAAATGTATGGCATAGAGATGGTAATTCAAGTTTTGTACAAAATCAACTTGCGTCACTTCTCGGGCTGTAGGCCTTTGTGACGATGCACCCGGAAAATCTCTGCTTATCTGACTTATACTGAGTAGGCTATCCGAGACACTGACAGTGTCTATCCGACTTAGCAAGGGTTTACTGTATATTTATCAATGAACACAAAAAGAATTATGTATTGGTATATACTGGAATGATAAGAGATACAATATTCTTCTATCCATATAAACATACAAATCAGGAATTTCATACTCTAGTTATACTAGTAATCGATATATTGTCTCGGTCTACCTTACCAGTCCATTGAACAGGTAGTCTTTTCCAATACCATATTTGGAGAGTACACACACACATTGACAACACATTAATGTAGTTCATGACTTAAGAGACAAGACAACAGTACTTTAGTTGGTGGCTGTATAACAACTTACCAATTCTATAACACCAACATTATGAAGGTTCAATGTGTTGTATGTTGTAGTCACTGTATCTTCACTATCAATGGCAAAAGCTCCAGCCACCTCACTTCATCCAAAACAGAAGAATCAGTCTGCAACACAACACAAGCATTGGTAAAGACATATAAGGCTAGTTTTTCAACGTTTGATATGACGTGAGGTCATTGTGGTGAATATTTTAGGGTAAAGTTTGGGGGAAATTTCATTTGGTGAGAGAAACCAACCTGACGAAGGTAATATAACCTACAGTTGTGTACCCCCGATATGTAATAGTGTTTCAATGACGGATTTGTACCGTGTTATGTTTTATGAGAATATGGTGACTATCAAATGAGTTCAGCCATGTTGTTTATTGACATTTTGGACTTAGAAAAAATCAGAGGGTGAATACATCAAGTTGCATCTTCTCCATGTCCAACAACAACTTTCGAGGCCACAGCTTCAAACTAGCTCGCCCGACACACTGGAGAACCACAATGCGTGGTATTTGGTTCTCCATCAGGGTAATAGAATACTGGAATGCTCTCCCACAGCATATAGTTACAGCCCTGACAATTGCAGCTTTCAAGGCAGGATATGACCGGCATAGGGTATTTTGAAATTAGCCTGATCTTCCCTAACCTAACCTAGACCGCAGCAGACTACCGGGACCTAACCTGGGCAAACTACCGGGACCTAACCTGGGCAAAATACTGGGAACTAACCGTGGTAAAGTACCAGGACCTGATCGGGGCAAAATACTGGGACCTAGCCGGATCTGGCAACACTGCTACAAAACGGCAATAGTCTAGATAAATACCGCTGATAATTCCACTGGGTATTAATAAAGGAAACCAAACCCTATCTAACCCAACCTAATATAATGTTAAGCAGTAGTTCACCGGCGCAGATAATCACAATATTAGCCCATTCAATTATTATACAAGAAAAGGTATTATTACAGAAGTACTGTGTTTTTGGCTAGGGCCGCGCAATGTTACCACATCCAGCTAGGTCCCGGGAATTTGCCCCGGTCACTTTATGATAGTTTACACCGGTTATATCCTGGTAGTTTGCCCAGGTTAGGTCCTGATAGTCTGCTGTGGTCTAGGTTAGGTTAGGTCAGACTAATTCCAAATTATATTTGTAAAACGGGGCATCTCCAAAAGGAACACCATAGATGAAAAGTGTCTTAGAATGGTCCAAAATAGTGGGTAATGATACTAAAATATACAATATAGTGAATGAAGTACTTCTATACTAATACAATGAAAAGTATCTTAGAATGGTCCAAAATAGTGGGTAATGATACTAAAATATAGGAAAATCTGCATAAGAGTTCCACGAGGCAAATATTTACAATTTATGTATATTTCAGTAGGGGACAATGTAGTGTGTTTGTACATTACTTAGGGTATAGACACCCTTTTTGTAGTGCCAAAGCTTGGCTCAGATTTTTAATTTTTCGACATTTATGCAGGTCAACAAACCAGTATCAAGGCAAAATAAGCTAATTTAAGTGTTTTCCCCGACCCAAAACCCCCGATTCCCAGTGCTCTCCCCCAAGATTGAAGGGGTTAGGGAATATATATAAACCAAGTGGTTTCCGATCAATATTATGTTCACTAATTAATAGAACAAGTAAAAATAGGCAGAAAAAAATAAAAAAACAACTAAAAAAACAGGTGGAACTCTTATGCAGAATTACCAATTAAAAACGAAAAACGAGTACAGGAAAAAAAAAAAAAACGAAATCAACTATCGTAAATCAAAGTACTTAAATAAATTTCAGAACAACAGTTAAGAATTATCATCAGTACAAGGCTCTTTAATGGATTGCCATTAAATGTCCGTAGTGAAAATTGCACGATTTTTAAGAAAAGACTGAAAGCACATCTGTTGGCTGAGTGTTACGACACGGATGATATGAGTATCTCAGCGGACATGAGGTGGAACACACACATAGGTAGCATCAGGGCTAAAGCTAGTAGGGTCCTGGGGTTCTTGCGCAGGAACCTCAGCAGGTGTAACACAGACACCAAAATTATTGCATATAACACTTTCGTTCGGCCACATTTAGATTATTGCGACACCGTCTGGGACCCACACACTTACAATAATATCAATAAATTAGAGTCCATACAAAACAAGACTGCAAGATGGGCCAGACGTGATTACAGACACACTACATCAGTCACTTTGCTTAAACAAGACACAAAACTAGACCCATTAGTAATCACAAACAAGTTAGTTGACATAGACAAAGACACATATCTACACCCTACAAGTATACGATCCACTAGAGGCAGCCACAATTTAAAATACCATACATACCAGACAAGCACTGATATATTTAGGCACTCATTCTTTCCCCTCAGCATCCAAGAGTGGAATCATCTCCCATCTCACGTAGTTAATAGCCCCACTCTTGACACGTTTAGAAATAGGATCACCAATAATTACCTCCCCAATCCTAATCCTCAACCCACAGTCCCTGACCCAATCCACCCTTATCCTAACCCTCTTCCTAATCCTGCCCTGGATCCCTAAATCCCCCGCACAACCCCCGCATATTATGCCTCCCATGAGCGGCCCTCTGCGGGACCCTAAAACTTGAATTTGAACTTGAACTTGAGTATTACAAGTGATTATAGTGTTTAGTAATATTGAGAGAGGCCCTGTGGAGCACCATCTGCTGGTGGAGCGGGACATAGAATATCCAACAACAAGTAATTACAAGTAAGTAAGTGTAAATAAACCATCAAGTGTTCTTATATCACATTAACTATATTTCCTTTAACGTAATTAGCGATGATAACCTTACCTTGATGGCTGTAATTGACTTTTGGATGACAGCAACAGGGTACAACGGCCATGATATTTTTTTCACTGATAAATAATAATAAACAATAGAAAAACAAATGACGTCTGGCAAGCGTGACAGTACTTAAGAAAATATAGAATGGATAATTAGGTAGGCTATCATCATCATCATCTGACACCAATTAATATTAATGTCGTTACCATCAAACGTAATACTGTTAATGCATATTCCCGTTCTGTGCAACATTTTAGTCACCTTGAGCCTCGCCGCCTCCTTCTCGTGACCTTTCAGCAAATCACACACCTTGTTTAATATATATTGCTGAGTATTACGACATGGATGATAATTATGAATATTACAAGTCATTATAGTGTTTAATACTATTGAGAGAGGCCCTGCGGAGCAATATCTGCTGGTGGAGCGGGCCCTCAGCGGGGCATAGAATATCCAACAACAAGTAACAAGTAAAAATTAAAGTTGTTCATCCTGTGCAGCCCCTGGTGTCCAATTTCACTAGTTATATGGACATTTTTATTTCTTCCTCATCTCCTATTGTGAATATTAGAATAGGTGTATAGAAAATAGCTATATAAATAAATATAAAAAAAAAAACTAAAATAGTAGCATCCGTTGACTACTCCAAAGCATTTGACTCTGTGTTAAGAAGGATAATAAGAGATACTTAAACCATACAAAGTACAGTCGGTGGTAATAGTCCCGTCGCCTCACTCGATCAGCGCTTATTGAAGGATAACATGAAAGATGATAATCTAACAAACACATTCGTCATGCAGAATTACAATATTTAGGGGGCAAATTGATAAACATCTCGGGTTATTCAATTTAAGAGCCCATGAAGCTTATAATTCCATACTGTACTTCATGACTTGGCAGATTTGGCGACATGACTTTTGCTGCCGGCTGTACATCCAAACATTATCGATACCATAGCAATAATATACAAAGACGAAAAGAATTGCATCACAGGCCACATACTGTACTCCTCCACCACAACTAACCTAGACTGTTGTGCCCTGTTCCATGTAGGCTACCTGTCTCTACTTCATATATTTAACTTGGGGAAAATGTACGGGCTCCCTCATTGCATTCCTTGACTTAAATTTACACAAGTAGAAACTTATCTGTAACTTACAAACACTGGAATGCATGTGGATCGGTCATATTACTTAGTAGGGAATCTGTCCTGTTATACTTAAAAAAAAACCTGTCCACCCCCCTTCTTACAAATGTACTTTAACTGTCTCGTAATATTTTCAAGACCAACTCCTGTCCTCATAATATTTCTCTCTTGTCCTTTTCCATCCTTCTCACTCCCACCATCCTTCCCTTTATGCTAGGAGTAGCATCTATTGAAACTTTTATCTGACTAGCCTTCTGACAAACAATTTTAAACCCTTGATAATCACTAGCCAACAAATTGTACAGTACTGTAGTTAAAATATTAATTGTTCTGTGTTGTGCTTATTCTCACTTTTAAAAATTTCATTGTGCTTTTTAAGCTTTTATAATTATTTCTCTTTCCCTCCACATTTTGTGGATCAGACTAGTTTATGATCTTTCATATTTCTTCCTCTATATTTATACATTGAATATGAATATATCATCCTATAGTACGTACTGTACGTGGTTTTATTTTTCATGGTGGTGAAAATGCATCGATTCTTCTAGGTAATATGACCTTAGATACACGTATAGGAACTACAGGAAAGGAGACACTACATACAGACATGGAAAGGCCAGAACAGTGTTTGATTCAATGAACTTACACACAAAAAAATATTAAAACACTCCCTGTATTTCAGTCTTTCAACATGCAGAAATTGGTACTGTTCTCCAATGTGTAGCTAATACCAAGATACAGGCATAAAAATCCTTGCTATCTGAATAGGGATTTATAATTTTATAATTATAATACCATACTGTAATTATAATGCGTGTAATTTCATAATTATAATACTCATATACCTCACAGATGCAGTGAAACTAAATTTATTACAAGGTTAGGCTTTTATTCCAAATGAGAACTGCTACAACACTGTATAAATTATGATGAGAATTGGCAAATGTAAATTTGTGATTGTTCCTTCCACACACTTCTGGATCAACATACATGTAACAAGCAAAGAATATGTGACAGAATAATAATGTAGAAAGAGTTAAGGATGTAAGATGGTCAAGTGGCATCACAGCACCACTGCCACCCACACAAGTTTTGACCTCATCTGCTGCTCCAGGCTCATGTCAGATGAAGCAAAAGCCAGTGCTTGACATTTGAGCTTTAATTAATGGATGAATAGTGTAAAAAAAATTAACAAACAAACACAATACATAAATTAAAATCAAACTGAGAGAAACATGAAATAAGGTATCTGTTAAAAGTCAGGTAGTTCAATAACAAGCCCCTTCCAGGGCACAGATAAAAAAAAAAAAAAAAAAAAAAAAAAAAAAAAAAAAAAAAAATCCCTTATAAAATTATACAAACTGTCAACACCAGTTCTGACAGTCTGTCAGTTCCCATAAATGTGTTTAATTACAATTAGATGAAGTAGTAAAATTATGTAGAAAATTAGTCATCACTATCTTGTAATGACCTTTATTTACTTTTAAATAGATACAAATACTTCACAATAACAATGTTTGTGCAGTAAGACATATTGTCACTTCCTTATGCAGAAATTTACATGTGCTACTCTGTCATAAGAAAAGGAAATATTATATCTCCACATCTAATACTGACTTCATATAAAAACCCACAGTAAAAAATCAGCCACTCTGAAGTGCAGAACTTCAGTCCAGCAATGGTCCATAAAACTGCTTATATTTAACTATGGAGACCACACAAGAATGATACCTGATGTTATATTATACAAAATCTACTTAATCTCACTCAGCTGAGAAATAATGACTATTATTATTCACAATAGAGAAAAGATAAATAACTAAAAGATGTATAATCATCTATGGATAATATATGATGTAAAATTGACCAAGTTGATACATAGATCAAGTGACTGCACTTTGATCAGCACCAACCAACAAAATCTTATCCAGCATATTTTGAATTTTTTTAAACAAACTCGTAATACATCACAGCAGATCATCCACAGCAGCTTCAGATAAGGAAATAAGAATTTTGAAGGCTAGTATGGAGATACAAGCTCATCGTATCTAAGACTGACGATGCAGCACACGCAAGATTGGCAGTAACTTCTCAATGGGCACATGTGAAACATGATGTAGTATACGTACAATACTCATGTATTATAGTATCAGTCTGTGAAACACACGTGAAGCATCTCAAGAAACCCTAAATGACACTTTTCAAGTAATAGTAACATAACTAATAAACTTAAGAAAACATTCATATAAACTTGAAATAAAATTCTAATATACAGGGTAAAATAAACTTCCTATCTATACAATATGCTGTACATCTCTTCCTGCATTACTTTGCAGGCTGGAAGATAAATAAAAAAGTATTAAAAGGGTCTCAGAGGTGAAAGAAACTTATACAGTCTGCAGCAACTTTACATCAATATTTATTATGTGTACAGTATTTGAGAAAAAAATCATTTTGCAACTTCTATTATATTATGCATAACTAAACTTTCCTCATATCGAGCAGACTGCACAAATCCTGACACTTAGGAAACACATGGGGAAAAATTGAGACTCTTAGCTCCCAGATAATAAAACTGGTGGAAGCAAACAATTTGCCTGCTTCAATCAGTACTGTACTGGTAGGATCAGGTATATATAAAGGTCTACATTCAAATTTTCATTATTTCATGAAACAAATGTATCCCAGAAAGATATTGATTTGACAAGCCAGTGTGTAGCAATTGAACATGAGTCAAGAGTGCTGAGATTAGAGTATGGGAGATACTGTTTACAATATATCATCAATTATATTAAGCACCAAAATCTCTGGAAGATGTTACTCATAAACAACTGCTATCATAGACAATAATATAATATTGAGAACTATAATATCAACAACCTATGAAATATTACTTCATAATTGAATAAGTAACAGATTATATAAATCTAGTACTGTATTTAATTTTAATGATAATTTTATAATAAAATTTTTGACAATAAGTTTCTGCCAATAAGCTAATGAAATCAACACTTATCTTCCTCTGGAACACATATAATTTGGCTGATTTTTAAAGCCTTCACCAGCTCAGAGGGCTTGAAAATGTGGGAGATAAACAAACTCAAATGTCTGGTGATGAGGTGGAAATTTTCACCTCACACTTTGACCTTTTATGTGTATTGTGAAGCAAAGATCTAATTGGAATATTTACAATGCAGCCCTACCCAATACTGTATCACAAATGCTATATTCTGTAATTGCTTTAGTTATATTTTGAAATGTACACATTAACAATATCACAAGATATACCTTGAATCAGAGGCAGCAACATATTAAACATATCTCCTCCATTTTTCAAAGCCTCCAACAATGAGGTAAAAATATGAATATCAACATACAAATAACTTTTACATTCTTAAGAAAACTAACAGTCCTACAAGTATCTTTAAAGGAATTTTTACACCATAACAACTGCAAATAAAACAATATCCTAGGTCATGTTTCTCAAAGTAAAAGGAAAAATAATTGCTAATAATATCAAGGGGCTCAAAACTAACCAATATCACTAGATACAACAACAATGAGCCCATTTGAGAAACACTACCTCCCAGAAGACTTGAATTATAAAGTCTGCCGAGACAGAATTAGAAAACATTAGGTACTTGGTTGCCACATTTACCCTGAATAGTTCTGCTTCATTCATTACCCAATAGAAGGATTGGGTTTAAAACTGCAATGAGAAAATTTGGCTGCATGAAGCCAGGAGTGGCCTCATATCAATGCGTTTGAATGATAATGTTACCTGTACAGGTAATATCAATTCCTACACAAGGGAAATAATTTTTCTGAGCCTAGATTTTAAGCAATACATCTTGGACTTTTCAGACATAGCCAAGTATATTTTTTTCATAGTAATAAAAGTCTAATTGCAGATGCAGACTAAACTTGAGTACTGGGCTAAAAAGTGTGTTTGGATTTCTGATAAAAAGTGTCACGCGTGTTTCTAGGATCACAGGATTATACTGCTACTCTCTACAACAATAACAAAGACCCACATATAAAAATAATGTGAGCCCATAACCAGCTTCTCAAGCCAGTAAAAAATAAAGTAAAAATTAAACTAATAATGATCTTGGAAGTAATGTAAATTCTAAGAAAAGTGAGACATGTATTATGGATGACATGAGATGATTTTCATACCTTTAATTGAAACTTGAGAGGAAATAACAACAGATTATCACAATTGAGAGAGGCACTTTGGGTTAATTAAGTTAACCCCTACTCAAATGTGTAGAGGTTATACAGCATTGGTTTCACTTGCTGGTTCTCATAGCCTGAGGATAATGAGGGATATGACATGTACATGTTATAATGCCCAACCATTTGTGTGAGGTGTAGCGTGGGCAGCTGGGATACCCTGGCAGAATATGGTACAGTACTTCTTTTGTCACCATCCCTCACACACCTCTAACATTACATCTGCTACTTCATATCCCCAAGTATTATTCAGGGATGATACCTTTCAAGTGCTAACAAGAGCCTGGTACTTTGTGAATAAATGCAACCAGCCTAGAGAATAGTTCAATAAGTTTGCATTTGAGATAAAAAGTTAAGAAAACTTATTGAAACTCTCAGTGGAAGTGGACATAATCCTCTCCATTCACAAACTACCATCTCACTTTTGGAGAGTCCACTCAAGAGGGAGTAATGTCTCCTGTAGGCAAGTTACACCATACTATATAGCATTTTTTCAACCAGGTGAAAATGCATCAGTTCCCTTCCAGCTAGTATCAGACAGACCAGCAGTAAATGTTCTCATTCCAGTACAGTAATTAAAAATCGTATATAAATATCTAGCTGTGTAAATGTTGGGTGTAATATGTCTAAGTCTGCATTTTTTACTGAAAAAGCTAAACAAGAGGTGAAGGAGCAGGTGCATTTTCGCCGTGTTAAAAAATTGCACTATAGGTGAACCAATACTTACTTGTACATTTCTCACTGTGGTCCTAACAATGTACCATCCATCTTTCAAAAAATCATCCCTGTACGATACCATGCTATAATCTATATAATCCAAAGCATTTAACTGTATCACAGGAATAGATTGGAGTTACTCAGGATTCATTCCTGCTATCAAAAGACAAATCATCACCCAACTCACTCACACAAATTAACTGAGGAGTAGCTTAGTAGCTCCTCCAATATACTACCTCTGACAAATACCTAACTTTTGTTGTATGTGTTTGTGTGTGTGTGTGTACGTGTGTGTGATCCCAGTGCATGTGTCTCACAGAAAGAATCTTGTCTGGAGAGCAGAGGTCATTTGTCTGGGGGTTGAAAGTTAAGTGGTGAAGATGATGGGACCTTAATTAATTAGTACTCATGAGGAGGTTCTCTGTCTGGAGCATTTACACTGTAGTCTTTACAAAATCACCTTCAATGAGGCCTCTTTATGAAAGTTACAAGTGATATTAAAAAAAATAGACTGGAAGAGAATGATTGAACACACAGATGAACCACCATATAACAGATTAGGATGCTAATGCACATATTTCTATAAGGGTGATTGATGATCATAATAAGATGAATCAGGATTTTGTTGTCTAGATGGTCTCCGGTAGGTTCTCTGTTGTTGGGGATGGTCTTGGGCAATTTGCTCGGCACTCAGCTCTTGTTGTGAGGCCGAGAGGATGTTATGAGCAGCTCGATCCATCTCCTCAGAGGTCATCTCCAAGGCTTCCGCAATTTCTCTTGATGTTGTACGAACAAAGTCAGGATCACAGTACTTTCCCAGACCTTGGTCTGCTAACACCTAGAATGTAAAATACAAGTGTTAGAATCTTAATACACTAACGTACATTTTCACACTTTCACAAGATGTTATAGTCAGCTCCTAGATTATAAATAAATATTATTATTTATTTGATTGGTAACACAGTAACCTTTCGATATAACAAACCTCACTATAACAACTGTTCTGGCCGAACCAGCTACAGATATACCAAACTTTGTTCAGTGTAGGTGAATGAGATGAGCCAACCAAAAGTGTGTCTTTGTTAACCCCTCCGGTCTGGCTGGGGGACTCTATATCGCTCCTCCCGTTTGGTAAATCTTCAAAAGTATCTTTTCGCTGCATTTCTATGCCTACATTATAATACTTAGACACATGAAACTGATGGATGCTCACCAAAAATTTTTCCTCTTTCCAACGATATCATCTACATCTTTCTAGGACCTATGGTTGACGAGGAATTGGCTGTTGAGCACAAGTAATTTTTGGTGTGCTACAGCCCTTGTGTTAATTTCACTATGGTAGCTAACACTGACCACAGACTATTGTTATTATCAGTACAATTCCCTATCCTAACATCCCTGTTGTAGTGGTTGAAGAACCATTCTAGGGTAATTTTGTGTCCTAGAGTGAAGTATTGGATGTATAAGAGTCATTAAATCACAAGGGGGGTACCCGAGTATTAGAGGGGAGATGGTGCACCGAATTGAACACAATGGAGAACTTGTAAATTAGCCTGTCTACCCTGATAACAAGATAAGATCTGACTGAAGCAGTGTTTACATCCATCAGTGTTGCGACTAATGCCGACTATAGCCCAAGCACCAAAAATAGCCCTACTTGGTGCTATATTAGCAAAGAGGGTGACCCCACCTGCTGGCCCATACATTTCTGGCGGGTGGAGCTGACTATCGGCCGGGAGGGGTTAAGTCTACAGTGCAGTGAAGTGAATAAACAGGAAATCTGAAGCCCGTGTGGCTCAGTGAACAAAGTTTGCAGCGTGCGGGTTGTGACACACATCTCGCATGATAAGTTGGACGTCATGGAGTTTCCTTGCATGTGATTGGTGGCTGACGTTCCCTACCCATGATTCTCGCCCTCTCGGTCCAGTGAGCATTCTCTCTCTCTCTCTCTCTCTCTACATCACCCAAGCCCTCCTTCCTCCTCATAAACATGGGTTTTGAAGGCCTTTTATGTTGTGTATTTATTTTCTATAAAGTTTTTATTAATATATCATTGATTTATTTAAAGTTTATTTTAAAGTTGGAGGAGTAAGTGACTGGAAATCATACACATATACTGTACTATAGTGATTAAAAGATTGGGTAATGGGCCGCTGCTGAACCAATTTGAATTATTCCCTTTGCTTCTTCAGTTTCACTATCAAGTTTTCTGCCATCACGCCCATCTGCGTTGACCAACATCACATGAAAGCTGAGGAGGGAGTGTACATTCCTTTGTACCTCTGGTCCTACGAACGAGTGATCGAACGACTTCTAGTATATATTGAACTTATGTCGATATAGGAGATAGGATTACTGACCATCTTTTATAACGAACTTTCAGATATAATGACAGCCCCTTCCCTCCAATGGTTTGTTATATAGAGGGTTTACTGTACACAAAAACATTAAATACCCTCACAGGAATAAAACTACTAACTCAATAGACTGCTATATGGATTCATAATTTAAGTAAGAATATATACTGTACAGTATACTTATGTAATATTGGTACATAGATAGACAGGTAGAAACCAAACTACAGTATAAAGTGAAAATGTACTGACCCTGCCGACCAAACTCTCAGCAGAGCCCACCACCTCGGAGTAGGGTCTGGACACACTCCTGGGACTACTGGGAACACTCTGGGAGTGTCGGTCCCCAGGCAGGCTTCCGTTGCTCTCACTGTGAGAGGTCGCTGTGGGAGGAAGAATAATACTTGGGTAATAGCTTACTACCACTTGTGATACATGTATCTCTTATTTTACATGTTATCATCATCCATATATTTTAGGCAGAGCTCTGATATCAGATGCTTAACTGAGCTTTGCTAAATACTATATGATAAAAACATTATTAACAACACTAAGAATATGTAATACATGTGTAGGACAGTAATAAAATTCTTAACAAATAATACAACAGTACAATATAAGATTCACTGCAAAATAAGTAATGTGAATAGTGAGAGTATGAGGTGAGTCTTGGTGGATATGAGATTAAGAGAATAAACTCAGTAACCTGTCTTGACCCAGTATGTGTGAAATGATCTACTTGGGCACAGTGCTGGCACGTCCACTGAGAGTTTTATCTACAGAAAAAATACAAAGCATGGTTCAAATGAGGTACAAGATATGATAAGACAAACTACAGCCTGTCAAAAGAATAATAGAGGTTGCAAGCTATTAACAAAAATTTTTATAACATATAATCTTTATAAAGTGGATAGTTCTGCAGATGTGTGTAATTGTATTTGTGTGATTCCTTCTCTACATGTTCAGTTCATGAAAGTAAAAGTATGCAAAAACTTTGTGACTGAACCATTAAATTCCAGTAATGAAAAGCAAAATTAAGGGGAAAAAATGCTCAAAATTGATTGCATTATACACTTGTGTCTACTGCACATGCAATCTAAGTGGTGTGAACTTGTGCCTATGTAAATATGGTCAGACCTAGACAAGACTTATGTTAGTACCACACCAGGCAATGGTAGGCTACATGGATCACACACGGATACAGTCCATGAGTTGAGGGACACACCCATCACAGCAACATTACTGGAATACACTGACAGTCAGTTTCTCTCTAGTTAACAGTTAATGTGCACAGTGAAGTGTTGAGGCTAACTGTGGTTGGTTGAAGCATGTCACCCTGGAGTCTGGTGTCATACAACAACCAATCAAAAGCAGCCTATTGACACTGGCTTTGAACATTTTCCATCAACGATTGAAGAACTGACTACGGTACTGGCAATAATGGGGGACACCCAACAACATCAAGAAAAAATAGGGCTGAAACACCCTGCCACAAAGAGAAGACAGTACTGTACTTACAGATTTATGACAAAGGCACAAGTACTCCCGAGAGATAGAAGAGGAGAAGAGTTACCTAAGAGAGAGAGACAGAAGGGGAGTGGAGGGGGCACAGCCATTACGGGGGTGGGGGAGTCCGGATACCCCCACAGAACCACAGCACACGTCCCAGTCTAAGGCACCAGCAAATACACCAGCAGAAGGCGAAGACAGCTTAAGAGTTGACACTGATGATGGAAGAACACAACGGTGGAGATGGTGGGGGTGAAGGTGATGGCGGCTCTGGTGAGTGCGATGAGAGAAGGAACGAGGCGGAGTATGTTGTGATGGTAACTGACGATGACATGAGGATTGTACTTCCTGATGAGGAGGTTCATGGTGATGGTTATGATCCGATTCTTCTGGGAGAAGCCTATGATATTGATATATGTGTTTATGGTGACGATGATGGTGGTGGTGGTGGTGATGATGAAGATGATTATGATCTGAATGTGGAAGCCATGATAACTGACGATGTTCAGGGTATTGATGAGCATGATGACTGTGATTATGAGTTGTGATAGCTGTGACCTGATTGGAAGAACTACATTGTGGGAGGCTGTGTGTAGAGGCCGCAACCTCAGATACACCAGAGGACACTTCAAACTGATCCTCGGGAGGGAATGAGGCTTGGGTCTGGGATGTCTCCATTTCTGAATCTGACTCAGAGCTGGAGGGGTGGAAATTGTCAAGGGAACGGTGTGAGGATATTTTGGGGTGGCGGGGAGGGGCACGGAGAGAACGGCGGTTAAAGGGAAGGTTAGAGAGGCAAGGGGGAGTGCGAGGCAAAACTCGGGGGGATGTGTAAGGAAGAGTGACACAGGGCCGTAGGGATGCCATGTGCTGTAGCAGTGCCCGCACTGACAGGAGTTGGGCAGAAGGATCTTCATGACCTGTAGAGGATTGTGCCACCTGGCTGGAAGGGGCAGGTATGGCCAGGAGACCACCAGAGGAAGGCCTGAGGAGATGCCCTCTGCGGGCAGAGGCGGGGGTGGTAGGGCATGACATGTGGTGCCCACTGGGATGGAGGGTGCGCGGGGTACCTCGTCCGTGGAACGAGGCGCGTAGGCCCCGCCTGAACGGAGCAGACCCGGACCCCGTGGAGACCGTGGAGGACTGGTGCACGATGCCGGCTACAGCCAGGGCCTGGGTGTGGGCCAGTCGCAAGCCATCGGCGATGTTGCTGAAGCTACGGGACTGAGCATCTTGCCGGCCGATGCAACCCAAGCCCCAGGAGTGAGTGGAAGTGCGGCGAGGGGGTGGAGTGGGGGGCTGGGGACCCTCACTCAACTCCTCGTCACTCAAGCTACACAGTGAACCATGGTTAGTAAAGTGGTAGAAGAGTCACACAAAAAAGAACAAGAAGCTGAAACATGGCAGCAGTGTGCCCTTCCATGCTATAAATGGTGATAATAGTGTTAGTAAGTTAAACAAGCAGGCATCACGCCACCATCAGCATTAAAGAAGGACAAAAACTTTGGCAATAAAGATAATGGTAATCAGCCGCATCACTTCAAGTAAGGCATGTAGAAAGATGGTGTTAGTTAGCATTTAAGCTTGTGTTATTAAAAAAAAAGACATAGAAAGAGTAGCAATGCCCAGTTGCTGAAAATTTGTCTACTGTGCAATGAAATTATTCTGTTTAGACAATATATTTTTGTGAATTTTTTCATGCCTTGAAGAGATAAAAGTTTTAGAAAAAGTATAATAATTCAGAAATACATAAAAACCATTCTGCAATTTCATGTACTATCAAACTGATGAACATGTGTACAGCACTGTATACAGTAAGTAACATACAATATTGTATGTATTTTATAATTGGTATAAATGTATCTGTATGGAACATCTTTTAATTATAACAAAAACTGATATACAGTTGTCTAATATAAATTAGGTAGTGATGACATCAAGCACAGAAGCTCAAACATTACAGGGGATTGCTCTTTTTTCTTGTGATAAATATGGGCTGTGTTGAAATTTGAGTTACCACACCATGCTGCTTCTCCTGTACTGCCACTCTTACCATGATAATCCGGGGTCAAATACTGCATTTGTTTGCTGAAATTAACCATTTTTATGTCAGTAAAAATATTTTCATACAAACCAAGATAATCTTAACTACTGTATAAAGTTATGTAGTAGCCTCAATTCCATGAATAATAAAAAGTGTTACAAGAAATCAGTTTAATCATGATAGCTCCATGGTTTATTGTAGGGTTTTATTTCTCCAATAAGGATAGAAGGCAGTTGGAAAACTCTAACCCTCACTGGTTGAAGGCTGTCCTGGGAAGGGTACTGTGGTTAAGATACTGTATTATGAATGTTTAAAAATACTGTATTTTATTGTATCCCAAGTATCCTTACTTCTGAGTGTAAATTTGTTTTAAACATACAAGATGTTCAAGAAAGGAAGGAAAAAAAAAGGCAACAAATGATATACATAAAGTACAGTACATGAGTGATGTATACAATATGTTGAACATGTTACATACTGTATAGAGGGAGAGTGAGACACCATGTATTGTACTCACATTATGACTTTCCTGAACCACACAAGCCAACAACAGTACATTACTTATATCTACTGCTGTTATCCATGATAAACAAAAAGCTAATGTAAGATATAATAAATAGACTGTATAGTAAAGGTATAGTAACTTTCAATCACATTCTGGCTCACCCATTCAAATCTTTCAAAATAATTATTATGAGATGATCCAGGTTCAAATCCTGTAACACTCATAAGTTTGGAAAATATTGGGGCTCATATTGGGGTATAATAAGCTAATTAATAAAAACTAAAATACACCTTCCCATTTCTTAACAACTTTCCTGCCTTAACATTTACTCTCAAATAAACAATACAACTTCAAAGGACAGGTAATTGCAGGAGTAGTTTTAAGTGAAAGGTAAATTTCATCATCGGTTGATAGAGATGCATCTTTGATGAATACCTGCAGTAAGTGTTCATAACTTTGAAAAGGACGGTTACATGCACCAAGAGTGGCCTCCCTATTTTCTCAGATTTTTCATGTGAACCAAAAATTGTGGACTGAATCTGCTGAATATATTTGAAGTATATTTTTATTTTCAAGTAGATTAAAAAAACATGACTTGTCAGTGGGGTTATATGTCTTCAGAAGGTTAAATGGTATGCTAAGGTTTGGGTATGTTCTTTTAATTAATATTTCTAGTCTGACTCCTGAATGATGCAGTGATGTGGTGGCAATACATGGAGTCTTTAACTCATAAACCGCGGTTGACGAGAATTCTCGATAACGAAGTTGTCTCGGGTGGCAACACTGATTTTAGGCATGTAGGGAGTAGCCACAGTCCAGCCACCCACCTCCTGCCAGTGTTAAACTAGCAGTGAGGGTGGAAGGACGTATTTCCAGAGCTCCGTTTTTCCTGTTATTACTGTACATGTACGTAAAAACGACATTGACATTATATTTCATATTGTTGTGTTGAAAAATGTGATTCTGACATGTTTTATAACAAAACTAGAGTGTGAAAATGTACTTAGATATGTAAATAGAGTGTAAAAGTGAATTTTGAGTTACGGTAATTATGAGCTGGCTACCCATCCTACAGATGTCCCTATATTCTTCATAAGTACATCAGGAGACAGCTAAAGGTTTGTACTTCAATATCCTGTAGCGTGAGTGGTTTACAAGCTATTAGTCGTCAAATGTGCTGTTTACATAGTGACCACGATAGATAAGTGGTTAAAAACAATAATGTGCCACTAATGATGAGATGTAAGGAGTTAACACATTTCATGGTGTAACTGTCATTTTGTGATTGTGATTTATATTATGTACAATGTATATTTTAACTCCACTTTTAATCTATTGTAAATATTATGCATAGTATGGCATAAAATTAGCATATCCACCTTCAATACAGTATACTGTAGTACTGTGGGTCATCATCATCATCATCATCATTATTACTTCTGTTAATTGTCAGATTTTCTAGTATTTGGAAGATGGTTTCATGACCAGACATTAACCCTCCCAATTTATCTGGGATAATATTGCAAATATATCCATTGGCTATGTAATGATGATAACCAGTTTGATTATACAGTACTGTACTGTAAGTGTAAATAACAAAGATGATATTTTATAGACAGTGTGAAACTGTGAAATTCTGAAATATAGCAAAATATTAGCTGCAAAATATAAAAGGTATGGTTGGTAATGGTGTATCTGCATACTTGAGGGACATGCGATGTTCCTGCTGACAAACTAGAATCATTAGTGTTCAATTTCATGACTTTATCATAGATCCTTTAGCACTTTGAAAGCCTGTAATTTGCCTTCAGCTCAATAAAATCCTTTGAAGTTAATCACATTATATTAGACCCTTGGCACAACACTAATAAATAATTGAATACAACATTTCATACATAGTACTGCACACTCAGTCTATCACTGAACACAATCAAGTGTTCTCCCATGCTTATGTTTTTCAGTACCATACAGATTAAGTGATCTACTGGTATTATGTTAAATGAGAAGTGCTTTTTATGTTTGAGTTAAATCAAGGGCCTACAATATGAGTTGAAGACAACACTGCTAAGAGGATTAATCAAGATAAAGTACATCATAACCCTTAATGTCTATACTGTAGTAGCTCTTTGGTGTAATAACATCATATGGGAGTCGCCTCAAGAAACAAACTTGCACTTGAAAACTTGAGCATACAGATACACTGTTTTCCAGCCTGTACATAAACTGTGACAACTAAGCATCTTTCCTAGTGTTTCTGACATTTGGCAAGATGCAATTATAATCACCTCATGATTGCAAGATAAAAGTGACAATTACATGCTGTCATCTGAAAATATCCTTATCAAAAGTTAACAATAAAAGATAATAGTCCATTTCCTTCCTCAATGATACAATATGAAAACACCACAACTTTACCCTGAATGACAGACAATATATACTTATTAGGATTAAACCAAGTGTAATCATACATCATTAGAAACAATTTATAATACCCTTACTTTTCCCTGTCCATTAGGAACATAAAATGTGCTAAAATGAATAAAAGAAAATATAAAAAAAAAACACTTAAAGTACTTACTCTTTTACAATGAGATTTGATCTGCGTTCAGGATCTCCATTCATTATTCTTAGAGGTCGCATTGGAATCCCTTCCTCTTCCTCACCCAGGGATTGTGAGCTACGTTGGGAGGGCATGGAGGAGGGAGGGTGAGAGGGTTTACATGCAGTAGGCCAAGGCAAAACATCACTGCTTGGTAATAGTACAGTACTGTACTGATAAACTCAAAATATACGGTATTACTTATACTGTATCATCAAAACCATAATTGCCAATTCAGTACTTTTTCTGCAGCCGTTGTTGTAAATCTCCCAGGTTTGTGAGTATATTTTGGAGCATTAGGACTACTAGTGATATTTTTTATGCATAAAAATATCCCTATATGTTGTAATCTCCCTCAAAACCTCTTACAAACATTGGAATTTTATAATATCAGCTGTGAAAGCCTCACTAAATGGCATCAGTGAAATCAACCTGTCCTACTGAGTGACTGCAGTACAAGTTGCTACAACATTGTGCATGAAATTAGTAATATGCAGTACAGAATAAGTTGCATGTTTATGAAGCATATAACTACTGTACAAGTACGGATTATTGGTGCAAAATGTGAGGAAAAAATTTAATGTAAATAGAGTCTATATTTTATGTTCATTATACAGTATGAAATGTTATACTTGTATCAAATTTCTGTTTTCGACCTGCAATTCTCTTTTTCATAAGGTATTCATGCAGTTTTTAAGCCAAATATTTAGTGGCATGTAACAGCTATATAAAAACTGTTGGTGCTATTTTATTTTAGAATTGCTATTAGCAATTCAAAATTACTACACTATAATTGTTATTTACTATCTACAGTACTGGGAAAATAATTGTCACCAAGACTTATTTCAACAACAACTTTACACAGAAATAATATATAAGTGAATTATTTACTTTGCTTTTATACATTTACTGCACTCGTTTTTAATACATAATTATATTCTATGCCAATATTTCATCCCCCCTAAGAACTTATCAAAAGGAATACAATGTAGAGTACCAACATAGTGTTGATCAGCTCCTACACTTTAAAAAATCTGTACACTGTACAGTATATTTTTTCATTGTCAGAATAATTTCTATGGTGAAATAGGCCTACTGTACTTGGTCTCCATCTCTCCCCAATCCCAATCATCTCTTCCTTACATTTCATCCACAATTTAATCTTATTGCTCTAGTTATGTTACAGGACATCACTTTTAATTTAACATTTCATATACCACACAACATCACCCATTGAGATACTTCGCCCCATTTTCATTTTCAAACATTGTTTTTCCTCATATGATAAAGGGTTTATCTCTAAACTTCTTCACAAATTGCCTCTTGACAGTAATTAAACTCCCAGAGGGGTGATTGGCATTCTCATTTCTCAAGCCACTCCATGAATACAGTACAGTATAATGGACTACACCAATCCAATAAAGACTCTTCTCTAAGCAGCCATCAACTCTAGCCACTCATTTCTTTCATTTCATTCATTCTTCACACCTTTTACATCTTGCCATGTTCCTCTTGCCTTTACATTCCCAGGAAGGACAAGTATTTAGCAACAGTACTGTAACTGATGGATTGCTTGTCTATACTTTAATGAATCAGTAACTTTCCCTGTATATCTGATTTACAGTATTTACATTTTAAGCTGTCATTAAAAGTAAGCAGTATAGTCAGCTATAGCGTGTATTATTGAAACTAGGCTTCACTTCTACCATAAACTGCACCTCAACTTATGACCCGCAGCATTATTCGTGAATTTGATTTTTAATTAATAAGAAAAGCAAAGAATAATAAATGATATTATATGTTCATGGTATATCATACTGAGTGACGATTGTTGCAACTGTTTGCTTGAAGAAATAGTATTTGACAAAGGTGTGCCCAAAACAACTAATGTAGAATGTAAAAACCAAGGCTAAGCATTGCCTACCAAGATTTTGAGTGACTTTACAAAAAGGAAAATGTTTGTATTCGTGTAAGATGACCCCTACTTCAATCTTTTTTGTCTTCAGGAAAATTATGTGGCTGTTATTGGTGGAAATACGGTAAAAGTAATATTGCACTTGTGAATTTATAAAGGTAGTTAAAAAAAATGCTGATTTTAACGGTGCTTCACTTATCAAACAATAATGAGTAACAAAAGTTTTGACCAAAATTTTCTTATAATCTCTCAACATTCCATGCTTAATATGAATATGATAATGTTATAACATATTACATTTGATTTTCTTGTTATTTATACTTATGATCACAAAAAAACATTCAAGACACTGATTGTCTTGTACACCACAAAATATATAAATATGTAATCCTTTTTCAACACCTAGAAAACTCTGTACTTTTTCAAGCAACTGGTGTTTTATGAAGTCTTAAGAACAAAAAAGGAGTAAACATTAAGTGCACAGGATTTGTTAATAGGTGCACAGGAGTTTATTATTAAGGTTTATGAAGTTAGCATTACATGTTAAAGAGTTACATCAACCAGGTTCAGAAATGCACATTAATAATTGTTCAGTAAGTTGGACTCATGGGTTATAACAGAGTAAACAAGTGTTAACTACAGTTTTTTTTTCTGTGGTTGATGGTAAATAGGCACAGTTGATATCAGTAGGCTGCATTTGACTGGATAATGCAGGACACTAAAACCCATTGGTGTCCAGCATTGACCAATCATGGTTAGCCTTTACAATACTAGACCAGTAAACCATGACCAGTGGGCCATAGCAGGCAGATGAAGGGTGACTGTCAGCCACCAGAGCCACCTGTGACAGCCTTCTGGTCATCCTTTGCTGGGGGCTGTATTATATTTACCATCATATTGAGAAACAACTGACCACAGGAAGACTTGTGTGATAGGAATAGGTTTACAAGAGCTGACATTTAGTGCATTAGAATTAATATGTGGTGTACAAGCAAAAATACTGAAAACCAAACCATACTCAGTAATGTTTATAGCATTATGCACCAAATTCAAATAACTGAAGTTAATGGTTGAAGCACAAACATTAACTTCAAGTTTATGATATTTGGAAGTCCGCTAAGTTATGATTTGCACAAACGTTTTCTACTGTATGAGAAAATGTATGATATTTAACATCAGAAAAGGAATCAATACATATAGTACTTTAATTAGATAAATACCCATCTAACATATAAGAATGATTACAGATAAAAATATTTAATTATACTTGAGACACAGGAATGCCAAATGGACATAAATGCCATTGTAGTATTAAAAGAAGATATTGTTCTTTATGTTACATTCAACAATACCAACTTAGGGAAAAACTGCAAATGAAAACAATAACAGTGTTTTTATCCTTTAGCACTTACCTTGTCTGCAGCAACATGAATATATTTCACACACTTTGACTGATAAATTAACATTTAATACTTTTACCATAAGAACACTTACTGTATTTCCACAAATACGTAGATTTATGAACCCTTACATAACAAAAGTAGAAAAACCCACAATGGAAGATTTTCCAGTCTTAATGAATGATTAACAACTTTTAAATATTTCTATTACTATTAACAGATAACACATCTGGTTCAAAGGAAACACTTATGACATCCAATTTATATCAACCAACCCATACACAACAATTTATGCCACAGATATTATGACTGGACTAACTCAAAACATCTTAATAAAAAAAGAGGAAATATCCCATTGTCTAACAGTTAAAAAATGGTTGGAATCACAAGCAACATGTGGCATGTAATTCCATATTATGTGATCAATAAGTTCTATTAATATTCAATTGGTGAACAAATAAAATAGTGAGCACTAAATAAGTCAGAATTTCATTTGCTGCTTGAGTTACTTTTCAGCAAATTATTACAGTGCATGGAAGATCTGCATATTCTAAAACTTACAATTGTGAATCTGTCCATTTCTTTACTATGTTGTAATTCTGGTGTAAAATCAATACCATTTATCACTCATGCATTAGAATTACCCACATTTAGTATATTAATAAATACTGGGAACTCCATCAGAATACAAAGTACAAACACACACACGCACAATCCCTTTAGTATACTGTATATGGTACTGTACTAAGCACTCGGTTACCACTGCCACCTACAGAAAAGTAAACTATAAGAATGTATACCTCCACTTTTAGATATTAGAGAGTTTGCATTTTCTTGTACTACTCCCTCCAGCCATACCCACTGAGGCAGTTGCTGTCCTTAAAAAGCTCTTCTCCACTGTCTATAACGTAACATATTTTATTCTTTGCCCTTTACCCAGCTTATGCAATTATATACTGATATCAACACAATACACACTTTTTTAAGTTGGTATATAATAGAAACATAAACTAACAAAATAGACATAAATAACAATACCATACAGTGTATTATACAGTATAAACTGCATGATTCTGCATAATACTGTAATTCATCTATGAACTTATTGATCACATTAAAGATTCAATAGCTTTCTTACTTTGCTCCACAAGTGTTTATACAATAGAAAACAAGAAAAGAAAAAGTGAATAACCAATAGAAAAATAAAACCGAGCTACATATTAAATATAACTTATGAAATATTATCAATGCAACACTAACCTTTCCAATGGAGTAGGAGCCCTGTGAACTGTGTGATTTAATGCAGTTTTTTCATTGGAGTGTGCAGGAGAATATGAGAGGGAGTTGGTTGGAGATATCTGTAAAGGTAAAGCCATAGTTACAAGATGAAAGATTTTAAGAGCTTAGTTATCAGCAGGTAAGTCAGACTTACATCTTGTGCATGAATATGCAATGATAGCAAATTAAATAATTGAATCCATAAATAAAACAGAACAATTATCCCTATGCTGTATGTGACAAAATTCAAATGAGTTGGGCAAGTACTTTTCCTTTCCATTTTTTAATTTTTCTGACAATATACAGTACTGAAAATAAAAAAATACAATATGTTTTTGTGTCAATAATTAGTTATTCTACAATGAACTCTAGTCAGTTCAGATACAACTACAGTACTTAATATTTTGAAAAATATATGCCACTAAGTAATGAACTTTACAATAGTTACAGTTAGTAAACTACAAATTAATGCATCCCAGTTAATGAAAAAACAAAACAAATACAGGTATTGCAAAATACTGAACAAGGAATAGATTGACAGAAGGACTTATATATGTGATATTAGCACTGCATAATACTGTACAAGAACAACATGGGTTAAAACATTTACAAGGCCTGCAACGTCAGCAAACTGGAGGCTACAGATTCCTCTAAACTTCAGTATACTGTATACAGATTGGAGGAATTAGCAGCCAAAAATTTGCCAACAAAATCACAGGTCCCTTCCAGGTGATTTCCAGCCTTTACACATCAAGGGGATACTCTCTTGACAAAAATTGGAGGACTAGTGATGCCGCCAATATATACCATGAAACAGATCCCCTAATAATACTGAAGTAACCCATTTCCTGGAATATTTTGGAGGAGTCGGTAGCACTCTAATTCACCAAGAGATTCTCCCTGTAATGACTGAGGGCAGTTTCTTGTACTACTGTACAGGACAAGTTCAATACCGAACTATAAAATCAAGCAAACGATTTTGGCAAAAACAATACCTTGAAAATGGCAAGAGGCAATTTTCTAATTTTTACCGAATATCAAATAAGTGTAGAATCCACAAATTGCAAGGTCATGTTCTATGTTGTACAGAACTGCATGTACTCGTATATTGATGAGTATAATTGTATTATTACTGGAATTCACCTTTAACTTGTACAGTATTAGTGTGTTTTACTCAGAATATCTGAAATAATTAGTCTCCCTCACAAAATCACACAAGTTATTATAACTATCACTAGAAGATGACTTGGATGCTAATACTAGTACAGTATGTAGTTCTCTTAACCTATCCAAAGGAATCTGTTAGCCTAAAGGTTTGCAGTGCAGTTCACTTCACAATTACTGAGGATAGTTTTAGACAATACTGCAATGTAAAGCAGTGCATATCTACACAACTGCATACAGTTTACACATAATTATAATAAACTCAAGATAAAGACATTTTATAATGTAAAACACTATAATTACAGTACTGTATACAAAAACTTCCCAAACATAACCAGAATCTTGGTAAGAGAACTGCAACTCCACACCATTAATCAGTATATGTACTGTACAAGGTTATGTTTTCACTCCAATTTATTCTCACCATATTCATTATCTGGTTGTTGACCTTCAGAATTACAGGATGTAATATATTACCAGCCTGAAAAAGGATTTTATGTAGCAAATTATAAAAGATAACCAGACAGAAATGAGATGCAGGAAAATGTGGATGGCAGAGAATAGTAAGCAGAGATAATTGTTCAGATCAGATAAAACTTAATGGAATAGGTGACAGATGACAAAACTGAATGGGATGAAAAAGAAGAAAACCTTTTCCTAGACTGAATTAACAATGGCCAAAAATAATGAGTAAGTGATATAAATACATATTCCCAGAAAAATGTACATTACAAAAATAAATATTAGCCTAGATGAACAAAGTATGATTGTGTAATACAATAAGGATGAACAAACATGAAAAGTAAGTAGTATAAGTTCCAAGTACTGCAGTAGCTAACTATTTGATACATTAATAATATATTACAACATTTTCTTGGGTGTACAGCTTTAGTTCTGCAAAAAAAAATGTTAACCTGATAACATGATGTACTATAGTTATAAGCCTACAATAATCTTTATAGTAATACTAACCTTAAATATTTAAGGCTTTATTCAAATGTAGCAGAAGTGCACGGCATCAGCCAGAGTAATGAAATCATCGTAGATAACCATAAAAAAAGTTAAACATACTTGAATCGCATGATTCATGCTTCAAGTTCTATTAGTTACTGTACTTTCAATGACTAAGTTAATAGCTCCCACAATCTAAATATGAACATAGTCATCATCATCATCATCATCAATATCTTTTCCTTTTTTTCAAGGGGTGAGAATGATCTAGCACCAGTGCAGGACCATAGGCAGGCAAAGGGTCCAGCTCTGAGGCTATTTGAACCTTTACTGGGGTTATTGTTAGAGAGAGGGGTACCCAATCCTCACTCTTCCCCTGTATCATAGGGCATACGAGGCTGACTGCACCATCACAAGAATGGTGGGTGAAGGGAATGCCACATAGTACATTACTTAAATGTTCTGTATAGTACAATGTCATGGCACAGTGTCATCTCCATTATCAAGACCCTGTTTTCCCTTATTCAAGGGGGGGGGGGAACAATACACTATTTTCATTTACTGTCTAGTTTAACATATGTACAGTACTGTACTAGGATGCCCTTTAGCCCATTTTTATTATTACAGTAGAACCTCGATTATCAGGGAGCCAATCGACCGGAATTGGCCCTTATCTATCTATCTATCTATAGCTCTGACGCCTCGTTCCCCCCGGGAACTCCCCCCAAGGGGGTGGCCACGGCAGAAGTGTCTCCAGTTCTCCCTGTTCCAACACTCCCTCCTTACTTGTTCAAGCCCTCCTCTGCCTCTCACATTTCTCTCCTTTACATACTCTTCCACTCTGTTCTGCCATCTAACCGGAGGTCTGCCTCTCACACCAGGTCCCACAACTTCACTTCCATACACCTTCTTTACAAATTCCTCGCCTTGCATTCTATCTACATGTCCAAACCATCTCAGTGTATTACGCTTCACTCTCTCAACCACTCCACACTCGATACCAATTGCCTTCTCACTCATACCACATCTCTCGTACACACTCTCATTACTTTCTCCATCCCACCTTGTAAGTCCACATGCTCCTCTCAAGTAACTCATTTCCACAGCACCTATTCTAGACTGATGCACCCTACTCCATGTCCATGTCTCTGATGCATATGTCAGTGTCGGCAGGATTATACTATTTCTCAGTCCCCTTTTCACCTCCATACTCACACTTCTACCCTTCATAATCCTTCCCAATGATCCTATGACCTGTCTACCCTTCACTGATCTCTCCCTAATTTCTCCTTCCATACTTCCATGTTTACACAGAACTGTACCCAGGTACTTAAACTCCTTCACTTCCTCCATCCTCTCACCCCTCAGAGTTATCTCACATTTAGTCCCAGTTGGTACTCCCACTCTGAAAGGTGTGGCAAAGTCAATCACTTCAGTTTCTGCTCTCTCAAACACCATCACTTTACTTTTGCCAACATTCACCTTCAGTTTCCTTCGTTTACACACAGACTGAAACTCGTTCACCACTCTCTGTAACTCCCTTTCACTCTCAGCCATCAACACAGTGTCATCCGCAAATAAACTTGCCACCAAGGACCAATTTGCTTCATTCAACCTCAACATCACCCCCAGATCATTCACTTTGGCTTTCATCTCTCTCATACAACCATCCATATATATATTGAACAACCATGGTGACATAACACATCCCTGTCTCAGCCCTACACTAATATTAAAACTCTCATTTAGATCACCCTCTACCCGCACACATGCTGTTGCCTCTGCATAAAAGGCCTCAATGCCTTTCAGCAAAGACCCCCCAACACCATAAATTCTCAACACCTCTGACATAGCTTTCCTATCAACCCTATCGTATGCCTTCTCCAAGTCCATGAAGGCAGCATACAACTTCCTACCCTTCCCAATATATTTCTCTACTATTGATTTTAATGCAAATATTTGGTCCACACATCCTCTACTCTTTCTGAACCCTCCCTGCTCCTCACTAACTTTATTCCCTGTTACTTCAATCAGTCTCTCAGTAAGAACCTTCCCATACACCTTCCCCGGTACACTGAGAAGTTATTCCCCTATAGCTACCACACTCCTCCTTACTCCCCTTCCCCTTATACAAAGGTACAATTATGGCTCTCCTCCAATCCTCTGGCACCTCTCCCTGCCTCCAAGCCAAAGTGCATATAAGCAACATCCACTCCACCACTACCTCCCCCCCACACTTTAACATTTCAGCAGTTATCCCATCCACCCCCGGTGCCTTTCCCATCTTCAACTTTCCTATTGCTTTCCTAACCTCTTCCCTTCCCAGTTCTCCCTGTATATCCTGTCGTCTACTACCTGCCTCCATCCCCATGCATGTCACCACCGCCTCCCCTTCCGTCCCCCCATTCATCAGACCATCAAAATGTCTCTTCCACACTTCTTTCACTTCCTCACTTCTACTCACAGTAACTCCATCCTCTCTCTTCATTCTCAAGCTACCAGAGTTTCCTTCTCCTCTTTCTCTTTTAACCTCCTTCCAGAATAATTTCTTGTTCTCTTTAAACTTTTCATTCAGTTTCCTGCCAAACTCCTCATCCACTCTCCTTTTACTCTCACTCACCATCCTTTTCACTTGTCTCTTACATACATTATATTCTCTCTTCCATCTCTCTCTCACTTCTTCCGACACATTCCTCTGTAATGTTCTCCTATATGCCTTCCTTTTCTCCTTTACGGCATCTTTCACTTCTTCTGACCACCAAGCACTCCCTTTCTTGCCCCTCTTCTGTGACTTATATCCCACTACCTCTGCTGCTGTCTTCAATACTATTGTCTTAAACATTTCATACATATCATTCACTCCCACTCCCTCCCCCATACTCAGCCTTGCATCCTCCAACACCTCACCCACCCTCCTCTCATATACCTCTCTGTACTCACTGTCATTTAATCTTCCACTTGCCACCTGCCTCTTGTTCTCCCCTTCATCCCTCCTACAGTACTCCCACTTAACCCTGACCTTCATCCTTACTAAGACAGCAAAATGGTCAGAGCACTGAACCATTCCTCTCACTACTTTCGCATCCATCACATCTTTCCGTAGTCTTTCATCCACTGCTATATAATCAATCAAACTCTTTTGTTCTCCTATATCATCCCTTCTCCTCCATGTATACCAGTGGATCATCTTGTGTTGAAAGAAGGTGTTAGCCAAGAACAACCCCCTCTCAGCACAGACGTCCACCAGATATTCACCATTCTCATTCATTCCTTCCACACCCCATTTACCATCAATACTTCCTACTCTCTCATTTCCTACTTTCCCATTCATATCACCCATCATTACAATCTTCCTCCCAATCTCAAACTTCCTCAAACACCCATTCAACTTCTCCCAGAAATCACTCATTTTCTCTCTCCCCGCCTTATTCCTCTCATTCACAGGTGCATATGCACACACCCATGCATACTTAACCAAACCAATCTTTCCTGTCATCCATGCCACTCTTGTCCCACACCATCCATGTCCATCTACTCTCTTCCATACCCTTGGTGCTACCAGCACTGCACACCCCTCCCTCCCTCTTACCGGACAATTTAAAGAAAAAGTATAAAATCAATCAACCGGGGAAAATTCAGGACCTAACCGGAATTTCAAATTTACAACGGAACCATCATGCCCGATTATTTTAATTCATACGCTGCTCCACTATCTCCCATGCCGCTCCACTCAGTCCACTGTCTATCGCATCGCTCCACATACAGCACCACCGCAGCTGCGAGCACTAGTTACCGCGATTTTGAAGAGTGAACAGTGTCCACGCCGCTACACTCCAATAATTTATCTCGATTTACCTGAACATTTGGTGAAATAATAGCCATGGCTCCTGCTACACTTGCCAATAATAGTAAGCCCAAGCGGAAGAGAGTGGTATTAACAGTGAAACAGAAAATTGACATCTGTAATAGACTACAAAAGGGTGCACACGCGAGTGCTTTGATGCGCGAGTACAACGTCGGGTCCAGCACTATTTATGATATTCGCAAGCAAAAAGACAAACTTTTGAAATTTGTTACACAGTCTGATGTTGCTCAAATTAAAGAAAACAGATGTACACTCAAGACAGCCAAGTTTGACGAGTTAGATACTGTACTCTATGAGTGGTTTGTGGGGAAGAGAGCAGAGGGTTGGACCCTCACTGGACCTCTTCTCATTGAAAAAGCACACAAATTTTATGAGAAAATGGGGATAAAAGAGCCTTGTGCTTTCACCCTGGGTTGGCTACATCGTTTTAAGAAATGCCACGGCATTAGAAAGCTCCATGTTTGTGGTGATGTCACTGGTGAGTACATATTTTTACAATGGTGTATTATTGTATATTAGATTAATCATTATGTATGTCGTATTATTACTGTGTGTGCAAGTTACGCCACAGTAGCTACATACTTCTATACAGTACTTATATACGGCGCACGATAATAGAAAACTGGTGTTATTCAATCATCCGGAAAAATTGATTTTCCGGCATTTTAAAATCCCCGTGGATGCCGGACAATCGAGGCTCTACTGTAGCAAGTTTCATATAAACTAACAATGAAGTACCTGCATAAAATGTTAAAACCAGCAAGCACAAACAAACGTACAGTATATCTACAGACTTGAACATATGACTTACTGAATGTGAAATGGCTTTAAAATGAACTATACAAGATAGATGAAACTGCGGAATAATAAACCTGTTGTAATTATTGACTTTTTTATACATTTGTTATTATATTTTCAGTTAAGCACTTATATCAAAGGCAATATATTTGGCCATAACTACTTTCACTACATTTCCATGGATCTCATATCAGAGGCTGAATAGAACAACAGTTCAATGAGAACTGTACCCAACTTACATTACTATAGTACTATAGTACTCTTATCTAAATGAACCATTACACAGTTATCAGTCTAAATATAATACTGCCTTGTCAACTTCATACTAAATGTAATGTCAACCTCATCCAGTTCCTGAAATACATTGACATTATTAGAAACTATGTAAGGTATAAGGACACTTTGGTTTACAGTATATTTTAAAATGGAAAGAAAATAATGTAAAGAGAATGAGCCATTTTGGGACTGCGAGAGCAAAGTGAGAATTTAACATTTCTTCTGACTTGGTATAAATGAGTGGAACAATAAAATACTGTACATAGGGAGGTGGGTTGGTGAGGGTAAAGGGGTGATTGAGAAGGCAAAGCAGGTGTGCAGGGACAATGGACCCTGGAGGCTCTTCTGCCATGGTTATCACTCGCTGTTGGCAGTTTCCAAGAGGGAGTAATGATTCAGTGACTGATTAATTGAGTTTTAAGGTAGGTGGCATCCATTCTTAGAATACAACATACCTGTGTTCCTGCACAAAGAACCACTCACTGATGTTCCTATATTACGACAATACATCTCTTTATTATGATTTATATAAAAAAATTTCACACTTACATCACAAATCATCTTCTATAATTCATTTAGGATTCTTTTGGTAATTTCTAAATAAATAAGCATAGTGATAATTATGTGTACAGGTAAGAAGTACTGTACTATGTTGTAACTTAGACTTTAACAACCAGAAAAAAAACTTACTTTTTAGTATAGTGCATACAGTATCTTAGTCCTACCATCATCCCTTGCTATATCACCCTTTTTTCTACTGGATATGAACAGTCGGCAAAAAATGTTTCGTTACCATCCCTTTAACAGTGTGATGTAATGTTGGTACGCCTGACTGGCGAGTGTCGTACCTCCGCCATCCTCCCGGTTCCTCCAGCCTGACGGCCTCCATGCCCAGGGCGGTGCCCCTCAGTGTCTCATGGGCAGGCAATGAGGGATGACGTTCTTTCACCCAGTGCTATTTTTTCTGGGTATTTCACGGTTATTCTTGTTCTAAAATACTCAAACGCATTTCCTTATGTTTAATAATGAATAGTTAAATAGTAAGAGTTCTTGAACACTCAAAATGTAATTTAAATCAGCTAAACTTTTGATATAAAAAGTTGTCACTGCCGGGGCAAAGACGATACTCGTTTGGCATGTCCCGGATGACACGAGGCACAGCTGCCCAGTCGGCGGAGTACCGACCCTATACCGTTTACCGGTTAAAATTAACGTAGGGGTGGTAACGAAACTTTTTTTGCCAACTGAACATCAACCAATCTATTATTATCCTGTCCTGTAGAAAAATAAGAAATTATGATGCTCAGCAGAATCTGGAAAGTTTGTGATGTGATATTTTTATGGAAGTGATAAAATGCAAAAGATAAGATGTGAGTATGTACAGTCACTAGCCATAATAAGTATGGCCAGGTGTGCTGCAAATAGCCAGGTGGAGCATTGAACAAACTCCAGCAAGTATGAGAAGGAGTAAATGTTGCAATTGGTTCACTGGTACCTCAGATGATTTGAAACTTCAACAAGACCTGGATACTTATTTATTGCTCATGCCTGTACATAATTTATTTTGCACTGTCTGCATATTTAAATTTATGTAGTCATGTATACTTACTTTGGCATGTTGTCCCGAGCTGACACGTAGGGAGCGTGACCGAGGGAGACCTTTGGCTTTCATGGAGGACCACACCGAGCCAAACAAGGAGTGGTTACGCTAGAACACCATTACAGTCAGGTCAGTGTTAAGGTTTGGGTTGCTCAACTACCAATTTAGAACTTTCTTTCATGCTCGACAGTATAAATTCCCATTGGTTACAAGAAGTATTACCTTGGTATGAAGCCCTTGCAGTGATGGACTCTGTGTTCAAAATCCATCACAATTAGGGAAATTTGATCTTTTCAAAGAATCCATGCAATCATTGGGAACTTAAACTATTGGCTGTAGAAAAAATGCTAAACTGGCATCAGTGTTCAGGTTGACACACAAGGTTGTTAACTTTATGTGGGATTGGGATATCAAATCTCATAACCTGTAATGCTCTCAGTCAACTTTTAAGATACAAGATACCAACTTTTTAAAAACAAACTGTACACATATCTTTGCTTTCAGTTATTATATGCATTATGAAACACCCATAAAGTACTGTATTATATTTAGTAATTAGTTTGAGTCAATGAAATTTTTATTAAGTAAATGAAATCAACAATATAATTAACAAATAGTATTCCTGTATCTTAGTTAACTGTCAATTAGGGGTTCAAAATATGCTGTTAATCATATATGGGTAAATGCACAGAAAAGTAATGGGGATGATTATTGCTTGAACTACACACATTGATACAGTTCTCAGATATAGAGGCCATCATCTCAACACTTAATAATAACATATTACTGTACGACTCTACACTACTATAAATCTCATCATATAAAGAATAATCTCTGTGACATGAGCAGATTCTTTACAATTACAGGGTCTGTGTTGTCTACAGATTGAAAGCCATTAATTCCTCCAAACATTGTCACATAACAGACTTTCTGAATATGGGTGCTGCTGTGTTGTACAATTTGTAGAAATAAATGGTCTATAATTCAGTGATAACATTACAGGTCCCTTGAAGACAGTTTTGATTATAATATAAAAACATAATCTATAATGCAATAAACTGAAATATTATAAGTCTAAGGACTATTACTTTATACTGAATATATTGTAATAGCATGTACAGCCTGAAAACACTGTATCTTCATACTTTACAGGTAATCAAGGTGGCCTCTGGGAACTAAAAAAAAAAAGTTGCATAATTGCTATACTGGGAAGAGTTTCCAAAAGCTGCCTTGGTATTCAGTTCAAGTGCAGATGCAATACATTGTTCCCTGGCTGTGCAAACTTTAACATACATGAATCATATATACAAAGGCATCTATAAAGAGTAATTAAAGCTGTTAGTGAGGGCTTCATGGCAAAACAAAGGAAAGCCTCAGGTTCATATTTATGGACCATATTAAGGGTGTGTGGAAGTGTTGGCAAATTTGGAGCAACTGATTCCTCCAAACTATTCCAAGCAACAGGAAACCATTGTTTTTTGTTAATGGCCCCGTTTCATGGTAAATTAAGGAGGAATCAGTAGCCCTCCAATGTACCAAAAATATTAGACTCCCTTAGGTGTATGAAAGAAAAGTTATGGGCTAAGTGAGGATGACAAGCATTATAAAGTTTCCACAGAACCTACATTACTGTACTCTACACAAAGCCACTATATTGAACATGGTCATTACCAGCCCATGATATTTCTTGTGTATGGTCCATCATCAAAAACAAAGCATATGTCCTGTTATACTAATTCCTTGTTTCATACCCAATATTTCCAGTATATATGTAAATTTCATCTCTTCTGGATAGCTTGATACAGTATGTAGGCCTATGAATGAAATTTCTATAATATGGTAAAGTAATTCTATTCTGTAATAAATATCATCCCTGTTTACTTTTCCTTCAGTGGTTGTACAATCACCTGAAAATGAGCAGAGCCCATTCAGGGATACCTTGGGATTTTGTAAAAACCAGATGGTCTTAATTCTTAAGTTTGGCATGGTTTAGTTGATAGTAAAGTACCCTCACATTACTGCCACTGGTCTTGGGTTCAGGTCTCAGGTAGGGTAACCTGCTCATTATATTGTCTGATTATTTCCCATCAACTTTCTCAGTATACAGTGCTTACAACACCTCTTCCTATCTTACTGCATCCTCTCTTACACTTTGCTACTTGCACTACCATCCTCATTCATCATGAACTTCATTGAACTAGCCTTTTCCATTTTATCTTATTTATGTTTCAATAGATGAAATACTTTATTAAATCATTAGCATTTAAGTGGAAAAAGATAACTATTCCCACTGAAAAGGCTTGTGTCGTGTTCTTCTAAGGTATAGCTATGAGTTTGGTAAAAATGGCGACAATGAAAATTATATAGTACTGTAGTCTGAACGTGTATCATAAATATTATGGTTAATTAACAGGTTCTAGTATCCTCTGTACCAAACAGTAATTGCAAATGGATTGAACTTAGGGTAGAAAGGCTGAGTAAAATGAACAGAAAACACATCGTTCAAAGTGGTCATTATAGTATGAAATAAATCTGGGGATCAAACATCACCAGCTGTACCTTTTTCTGCAGAACACTGTAGAGTTTGGGTTACATAATGAGTCTATACTGTCTCCCGATTTGTGTTCACTGCTTCATAAAGTTTATCTGAAAATGGATGTTGTTCACCAAAAAATCTGAGATTATAATAGAGTAACCAAAAATTAGCAGTAAAATTTCTGTGTAGAACTTCTTTGCTGCTCTATGATGAGGGAGTAAAGAAATAAGAACAAATCCCTCATTATAAAATCTAAATCCAAAAAGAAATGAATGAATTGCTACAGTACAGGACAGTATACTGTACAGGTAGTGGGTGAAGTTCTTACCCTGTGTGTGGGTATATCATCATCACGCATCTCATCCAGGTTGCCAGAGATGGCACGCTTCAGCTCTGGTCCTGCTTCGTGAAGTGTCCTCAGTCCTATTAAAATATTGGGAGAACTTATTAACAATAACTAACGGCAATAATATTGAGATAATTTTATGATATTAACAACCATTCTGCCCCGGTAGAACATCATCAACAACAACAACAACAATAATAATATTACAAATAATAGTAATATAAACAAAATAATAAAGTATTAACAACAATAATATAAATAATAACAATAATTCCCAAAGGCCCTGAAATATATACTGCATTGTGATGTCAAGTCTATATTGATCAAGTCTCATGGGGTCATTTCTTTAATAAACATTTAATTAACTAGCATTTTCTCAAGACTTATAGGTATGTACTGGATATGTAAAGCAGAGATTTGACAATATTTTTGTTACAGAAAGGATACGGTTCCTTTTCTCTAAGAGACAAATAGCTACTGATATTATCAACACAGTAATATCATAATTATGAGTACAGTACATGAAAGTAATGGTTTAATACTTTCTTGAGTCACTTTGATGAAAATCAGTGACTGATGTTAGCGGCTGTTCCTATCAGCCATTAAAATTATTTTCCTTCTCTATGTAATAAATTTAATGCCTTGTGCACAAACACTAACCAGCCTGTAAAGTGACTGTGTTGGAAGCATCCTTATCAATTTGTTCCTTGATTTCTTGTTTCTTTTTCTTGAATCTTCTAAAGTAGTCTTGGATAAGGAAGGTAGCATAGAATTTACCCACAGTCACATCATCTTCAACTGTAACAAAGAACCAAATTTAAGGCTTGTGAGCATAATGGGAAAATAGAAAAATAATGTGATGATGCACAAAAGATCAGTTTCTTCAACAATTATTCCTTGACTTCTAATAAGTAGTTTGGTAAAGACAATGCAACTAACATATATGACTTTACTTTTATAAAATCTTCAATGGTTGTAATTTCAGACTATTTATGCCATGAATTTGCACATTGTGACATACTTAGGCTAACCTTTGATGATTTTTATTCTCATCTAAAATAATTTGACTATCCTTGAACATTTGTATCCACCAAAATAACAGCCCTGCAGTCCAACAACAACTTAATACAGAAACTGAGCAAATCTCACCTCCAACAGGTGGCACAACTTGATCCAGAAGTTTAGGATTTGTACGTTTCCAGATCTTCTTGATAACAGCTCTCAGCTCTTCATTGGCGTCATCTATATTACCTTCTGTCTTTATCCTCAATGATGTTCTGACTAAGGCAAAAAGAGTTGCGTTGAACATGACAGTTCCGTCTGTATTTAGTGGCATGTTCATAGCCACCAAACGCTGCAGAGAAAAACAAACGCACAGTTAGTGTGCTAATGGATTAAAACACCTTCCACATAATCAATTTTTCTCTTGTCATCTTTCCATCCTCTTCCTCCACCCACATTTAGTAACACAATAATTCACAATATCCTGACAGTCTTCAGTAGCCTATAAGTCTTAAATTTTCCCCAACTCATACTATAGTCATCCATCCTTCTGTATTGCACAACCAATAACGCAAGCAGACAAACGATCACAGAAATAATCACCACTAGCTGTTGTAACTTAAGATTAATACCTTCACACCAAAACACTTTACAAACCCTCCTCTGGGTGTTGAGTATACTGGCTCCATTTCCTAGTCTCCTTGGGGCAGAGTGGGAGGCTGGCCTTTTGTGGTGGTCAAATGAACTCTACAATGAAAAATCTGACTAAATGTGGCTTCTGCCACAGCTAATTCCCTGATGGGGAACTCCTAAATAGACTGAGATATGAACACACAGTACCAGTACAATATTGTGCTACTAAACACAGCTATCCTCATCAATGCTCTTCAACACAAAAATCTATTTAGTCACCTGACTCAATACATCCTGAATATTTTTAACATCAAAACATCCCACAGACTCACACAACCAACCCCATCCCTGAAGGAAGTACCAGGCATCCATATAGGGAGCAGCATTATATGTTTCGGTTTTATTGCGGATCACAATGAAGGGTAGCTTATATCTGGATAAATACATAAAGTGACTGACATACAGTGAGAATGCTTTTTTTCTTGCAATGCAGATAGACCAAATGTCAATCTGTAATACTATGACCAATTATAAAAATGAATTAGCCCACTGAATACTCACCTTACAAGCTACACGATAAGGACACAGTTTTCCAAAGCCTAATGGAGGAGATATTTTCCTGAGAAGGGTAACCACATCCAAGTGCTTGATCCTGCCCTTTGCATCAGGATCATACTCTGACCACAGTGTGATAAACTCGTCCAGATGATGAGGACCCAATATGGACCAGTCACGAGTTAGGTAGTCAAAGTTGTCCATGATGACAGCAACAAACAGGTTGATGATCTGTTTGGAAAATATTTATTACTTAGACAAAGTGACAAAGAATGGCTGATTTTACCAAGCAAGTACAGGCATCTAACAATGAAATACTGTACAAGGATAAAAAAAATCAGCTGACACTTATAATACTGAAGCAACTTCTATTATTTCTGTATGATTAAATCATTGCATACATATACAGTAGGTTTGCCTATTGCACGACGAACCCCAAATCAGCAACTTTGAGGGAAGTGGTGGTGTGGTGGCGGGTGAGGGTAGTAGTGGTGCGACATTGGGAGGAGCAGCGGGGACCTCGATATAGTGCCAGAGCCACCTTTGAACCTCATCTCTCACTTGTAGTGTGTTTCTGTACTGCTATTTCTTTGGTATGAACTTATATTCATTGCTACTGTGACTCATAATCAAATAAAAATTACCAAAAACTATACTGTACCCTGCATATTGACATATAAAATCTCTGTAAAATTGTCAATGTGAGGCAGTGGCCACCCATAAGTAATTTTCCTCATATAAAGATGTATTCATACAAAGCGATTTCCTTATATGCGAGGGCCTCTGCCGCCCAAATGGGCGCACAATAGGCGAACCTACTGTACTGCAAATATGTGTGATGAAACTGATCAACTCCAGTGAAAGAGACGTTAGTTAGGTAGTTAGTGAAAACAGGCACAGAATGAAATGAAAGTGGAATTAAAGCCCAAATACCACACTAGAATTTGATTTAATCTATGTTTTCTCTTCAGGGAGCTTTATAATTTGTTGTAAGCTATTAACATTTATGAATAAACAGTCAGCATGAAAAGGCTTACCAAAAATGAGCAGAGTGTGTAGAATGAGATGAAGTATGGGTATGCCACCTTTGAACCACATGTGGGTGCCTCAGGGAAGTCCTCAGACAAAGGGTCACAGGCAGCATCAGGTGGCAGGCATGACAGCATAATTTCCTGCCAAGCCTCACCTGCAACACAATCATGATAAAGGAACAACAAAAGCAAACACATATCAAAGGCCTTTCGTCTCATCAATTCTCCCCCTCTCACTGATTTGCTACAACCTCTCTCATTCACTGCAAAGTTGTATCATCCTTTCTCTTCTATCACCATTACACGGAACATTGCTCTTCTGAACTCTCTAAATGTATACATCCTCCCCTCAGGATGGAATGCAACACTCACCAAGCTACTCTATCTCACCCCTTTTCTGTCCAACTCCCTTATGCAAGAGTTACCTGGTAGTCTCAGTCTATCATATAAACAACTGGTCAACTCTGGAACACTCTACCTCCATCCATCTTTCCTCCTTGTTATGA
Source organism: Petrolisthes cinctipes (assembly GCA_033782935.1). Classification (NCBI taxonomy): domain Eukaryota; kingdom Metazoa; phylum Arthropoda; class Malacostraca; order Decapoda; family Porcellanidae; genus Petrolisthes; species Petrolisthes cinctipes. The sequence continues at coordinate 152,260 of JAWQEG010002419.1, read as the reverse complement.
CTTATGCTCCTTCAAATGCAATGTTTCTACATTAGGCATTGGATGTGATTTTGGAATTTTCCTACTTTTTTTTTTATCTCACAGGTCCTCACCTTCCTTAATATGGAATATTCAAAGTGCACTTCTTTATCTTGGTGAAACTGCATCGATTCCCTTCCAACTAAGTAATCTGCAGATAGGTACCCAACTGTGTAAATGTTTTGTGTAATTTGTCTTGGATTGCATATATTTACCCCAAAAGCCATGAAATGAAATGAGGGATCTGATAAATTTTTGCTAGGTGGAAAAAAAAAAAAAAAAATTTAATGGAGTACTGTACTATACATAGTTCATCATCAATATCACTGAAGCTTTGGACCCTTCAAGGAGCTCTCAATCTGGAAGTCAGCTGAAAGTTTATCCATGAATCTAAACACAATTATTTAACTTAACAGATTATCTCCATATCCCACTAATACATATACAGTACAGTACTGTACAGCTGTATAGAGTACATGTGGAATAGCCTATAGAAAAAAATATTAGATTCCCCATCACCTTTCCATGAACTTAAATGCACTACTGTTCATGGTAATGATGCTAAGGTTTTGACCTGTCCCAAATAAAAGTAAATATTTAAAACAGAACAAACGACAACAGTCTAACTCACCTGTTGCAGATCTGAACAAAACCATTACTGCCTGAAAAAAAGTCTGAAAATTGTTGTGTCGATGAATGTGAGTCTCGTAGTCCAGAGCAATCTTCCCGAATACCTGAAATCAATATGAACAATAATTAGTGAGAAAAATAATAAAACATACAGTATTAGATGAGGTAATCTAAGTACAGTGTTTGGGAATAAGCAATATAGATTTCTGAACATTATATATAAGGCTTCAAATATCATGTCACTGGTAGAATCCATTAATCTGTATTTTTCCTTCTGAGATGCAGTTAATGATTTAAGAACTATGCTCTTCAATCTCTCAGTATATCATCCATCTTTAAATTTCCCAGCTAACTCGTTATTTTTACAAATTGTGTGTGCAATCTATTCTGTTGAAATACAAGGGGAGAAAATGAATGTATGCCCACAAATATACTTACTTACAGTAATAACCTTATTTTAATAAATGTCAATCAGGTTAGATCTTGGACTTGATTAATTTTCTGAATGTCTGGGTTGCTTACATATAATATTTACATGTGATACTATTTCGCACCAATGTTTAAAATATTTCCCTCCCAAGTACTACACAACTTAAGTTTTCCTCTTACCTGCATGCCAACAACACCATAGATGAAGAAGAGAAGAAGGATAAGGAGGGCGACATAAGGCAGGGCCTGGAAGCTCTTGATGAAGGTCCAGAGTAGAGTACGGATCCCCTCACCCTTAGACAGCAGCTTCACCAAGCGCATCACACGAAAAAGCCGAAAGAAGTTGATGGAGAAGAGATTGGAGCCTGGCTGTTGGGGGTATAAAAAAGATGGGAAAATAAGTTAATGGAGGCAACGGCAATAGGAAAACCAACAGAAATAGAGGAATAACAAATTAATAATGGAAATCTTTTATAAAATTTTGGTGATGATATGCAAATAACCTAATGCATTGAACTTTTCATCTTCAGTTTTACAGAGTACAGTAGACATGGACCTTTATGCACCTTAAATCCATATAAAAACTGGTGATTCATTTCCATGAGTAGAAACTGTAATAATTAATCATGAGCGATATGATAATTCTACGGTACAAAATGATGGATGATAAAGTGGTAGGAGAGAAGATAAATATAAAAAGGACAACAATAGCAGGAAAATGAGAGAGATGTGACATTTTGAAAATGATGAATGATATCATAAGCTTTCCGAGTAACAAAATGAAGTGGCAAAAGAAGGAAAAATATGTAAAACAATAAAGGAAACAAGGAGATAAAATGAAGCATACTGATTTCCAGATACAGTACATTATACATAACCACTGCAGAAAATTAAATGAAGTTAATAATGTTGGTGAAACCAGCAAGATTTTGGCTTCAATTAGCACTCGACGCATAAGGAACTTTAGGTGCAGTATTTATGGTTGGCTTATTTAATGTGATAAATCTAAATTTAATAAGATCTTGCCACAACTATTTTAAGGACAATTTTCCAAATGTACAGAATAAAATCTCAGGACAATCAGTGTACTGTACTGTACAAACCAAAGAAAATATTTCAGATGGGAGACAAAACAAATACAGATAAAAACTGTGACTGACAAAGCGGCAAGATCTGCACAGATGACTGAAGTTACAAAAGTTGTTATCAATAAATGGAAAATGATTAACAAGAGCACGGAGGTACTGTACCTGCAAAATTATAAGATAGAATAGGCAAAGATATAAGAAATCTAAAGGAAATACTGTACTGACATAACACATACAATAATAAAGAAAGTCTAGCTATAGAAAGGTTGTAATGCATGGGTATAAAGAATGGTATGTGTTATGGGGTCTCTGATGATGTTGGTTGTTGCCATAAATTGGAGGCCACTAAATCCCCCAAACTGTGCCATAAAACAGCCCCAATACCAACAAAATCTGATTTATGGCTTGGACTGGGGGAATTAGAAGTCTCCCATTTGCCTGCAACAACACACAACCATTAAGGACTCTGTGTTCCTGTAAGAGAACTAGAGGCTTCTGAATCCTTCCGTGGTGTTCTGTGGTAATGCTTAATTAAAGGATTCAGTAACTTCCAATTTTCTGACTAGTGTAAATCACAGGTTCCTTAAATAAATTAAAGGACTGAAATGAAAGGAAAAATGAGATGTACAGTAATATGTGACAGGAATATGGTACATGTGGATATTCTGAATAAATTTTACTTCTCAGAAAAAATATAGAGTATTAGTATAAAAAAGTCTGCAAGGGAAAAAATTGCAAGAAAAATCACTTTAATATTGTGCAAAACATACACTATTTTACCAGTGAGAGATAAATGGAAAGGCATGACTTAATGGGAAGAATGCATAATCATCATTAATAATTGAGAAAATACCTATATAAATTATAACAATAAAGAATATTGCCATTGTCAAATAGGAAATATATCATTAATAACATACACATTACCTTCAAATATTAAACATTAAATATTATAATACCAGTAAATGGTAATCATAGTACACTATAGTATTACGTAAACAATGATTTTTTAATACAGTTAATCTTTCGTCATGGCCAACTGTGATAAAGTATCAACAATAATAAAATAAAAACAATTATGCCAATGTCTTTCATGGACTTGTAAAACTTTTATAACATGGAGTTGAATTAACATTTATACAGTTGATATGTTCTTCAGTTTTAAGAAATTGTAACACTCAATTTACTTAAAATAAAATAAAAACATGAAATGTCATAAGTATTCGTAAACACACTCAATTACAGAAATTCTCCTGAAAGTACGGTAACCTCCAGGAGATAATCCATATCTTTACACACTTGTTTATGGTTTAAGCATTTACTTTAACGTGTATCTTACTTGATCATTCTAATTACTGTACTTCTCCATAATCAGTCAGCCATTGTCAGACTCATTGAAATCCTACTTCATTTCAACATATTCAATGATGTAAATAACACAATCAAGTTTCAGCCTCATTGTCGTAACCAAGTACCTGTACTATATCTATCATCGTCATCAATTCAGTTTTTATCATTGTACTAATGGTGCTGTAAGTTTCCAATGTTTGCATGCAGCTTTGGAGCACCAGATTTGATAGTGACAGTCTGTGCGTACATAAACTATCACTAAACATCCTTATTTTCACAAAACATATCTTACAAACATCAGAAATTTACATTGCTGCTTGAAAAAAAATCAATTAACGGGCAACAGTGCCCATTATTATAATAAAAAATAGGTACATAAATGTGACAAAGGTAATATAATGACTGCATTTACTGTCATGACATAGCAAGGTGATGTCTCCTGGAAGGACTACCTGGGAACAAGAATATTAAACTTCCTGACAACCAGCCAGGGTAAGGACTTCCTGGCTGTTAATTCTCCCTAGTGGAGAGGTTGGATTCTCCAGCAGATTAGACATTTGTTATCATGTTTGCAATCCATCAGATTCATACCTCGTCTTATTTACTCAAGACAGTGCTTAGTGAACAGTTCATTCTGACTGCCAGTCATCCATGATAATAAAATAATGATATTATATTAGGATAATTCAATGAACAGGTAAAAGATTATATACTATACGAGTTGGTTACTCCTGATATCTGTAGTAAAGATAACAGCTTCCTTACCTGACCTACCAAAGCACTTCTATTACAAGTATATTTTATTCCAGTATTCTGGTACTGCAAAAGATAATATAATGTATGATAATCCCTACAGCTATAATCTAATAATCTGCATTTCAACTTCCTTGAGTGTATTGTATGAAAAGCATATCACAGAGAACCATCAAACTGCAGGTCACGTTTGTGTGTACGATATCAATGGGAGAAGTGGATAGAGTCAAATGGCTTTATATGTTTACTGCTTTGGAGAAGTTTTATATATATACAGTATAAAGGTAAAGCAGAGGACTCCTGTTACAACACTATGTGTTTAATTAAGGGTAAAAGGAAGAAGAAGATGACTGCTGAAGAGATAGAATATGAAATGTCAATACAGCATCCTAGTACAGTACAAGAAAAATTTTTGCATGCCATATTCCTGAAGCAGTACAGTACTGTATAACATCAGACATGACTTGAAAGCTTCTGGTTGCACTGTCCTCTACTTTACCTTATGTAAGTGCATATTTCATGTTACAACTGTATGATATTTACTTCAGAAGGTAGGTGTAATGCTATATGAGGTGGGTGACACACTAGAACATTTTTCTCAGTCATCTGATCAATCCAAGAATTACTCCATCCCTCAACCTGCTTTAAGGGGATACTCTCTTAATGGTTAACTGTATGGCTACTGACTCTTCTAAACTACATTATACCAGGGAACAGACAACCTCAGTGTTACTAGTAATGATTTTTTTCTGTTTTATTGCATAGTTCGGAGGTATCAGTATCCCTCTAATTTAACACGAAAAGAGTATCCCTCCAATTTAACACAAAGAGAGTATCCCTATAAAGAAGGTTTGGGATACTGTATCAGCAAAATATATTGAGCAAATCTGTCCTGAGAAGACAAAGAAAGAGGTGCTAGTGTGGTGAACCCTTAAGGGAATAAGATAGTGTTGGAAAATTCTTGGCTACAGATTCTCCAAACTGTGCCATATAACAAACTACCTCAGTGTAGGAAGTGCATTATGACAGAGAGTAGAGGAATATGTAGCCTCCAATTGTCAACACAATCAATTCCCTTAATTGTACCATATTCAAGTGGAAGGCAAATAACATCCTGTGCCACAATAATAATGACACTGGTTCCTTTGCATGTCACTTGAAAAGAAAAATACTTTTAATATTAATAATATACTATTCTAAGGTCCATGCTATAATCTACACTGCACTCTAAGAATACCAACTACTGTGCCAAATTTGGCAACAGCCCAATGAGCATGACATTACAGTATTAACTGGCCTAGCTAAAATTAAACAAGCAAAAAGCATGGAAACCTTACTCGGTGACCAATCATTAATTTTTCAACTGCATGCAACTTGCTTATAAATGTATCATGATGCAATAAAATATTTTCATTAAAAAAGTTAATGATATTACATCTGCAAAAGCATAATTAGAGCATTATCAGTATCAATAATTTGTGTTTTTTATATATTCTTCTTTGATGACGGATTTAAAATTATTCGTCATCACATTCACATACCAGCATGACAAACAACAATCTCGCATCAGTGACAGAAAGGAGGAAGCAGAGAAAAGAGTAGCAGGCATGGCTGCCAATTCAGAGTTTTTTCAATGGCTGGGTATGTTATTAATTTCCATTTTTTTTTTCTTTTATACTTTCTGGAGCAAGAAAACTGATAATGATGGTTTCTATGCACAAAAACCATCACTGCGCATTCTCTTTTACTCAAAAAGTTTGTGCAAACATTGGAAACGTAAATTCCCGGCCCAGAAAAAATCTCTTATAATGGAAACAGTGGTAGTAGGACACATTTACCTTCAGAAGACGCAGGAGTAGAATTTCAGGAACTTTAGGGTGGTCTAGGACTGCAAGGCTAATAGAAAGATAGAAACAGAGAGCGAGAGAGATAGAGATAGAGATAGAGATAAAGATGTAAAGAGAGAGCGAGCTAATAAACTTGTCTAGGACTACTAAACAATATGAACGACAACACACTACAAGTAACAAGACAAGAGACATCAAAAAGCAAGTTGGAATGATAGCACAAACCCAATCCGGTGGGTTCTCTTGCTGTTGCATTGTAGTTGGGACCAAAGGTGAGGTCGAAGCATGAAAAAGAAAATGGTATGAAAAATTCTAACACAGCTGAAATGAATGAAGTAACAATGACAAGGAAAAGCCTAGCAAGCATTTCATCCCGTCTTGATGACTCATAGTGGTAAACATACAAATTGAAAAATGGAGATGTTAATCAAAGTTATCAAAAGATACAATGTTTTGAAAACATGCTATAGTAAGGGCCAAGAGTCAGCATTTTCCTGATATTATAGCAAATACCTAAATGCTTGTAGAATAATAATAATTACACTAGAAGCGGAATAACTTTTGATGAACCTCTTAATTCATAATTTATCTTAGATTATGTATACAAAATAATATACAGTACTACAATAAACACATAAACACAAGCTTAATTAAGGCTTATAGTTTATAACAATATAGAAATAAAATGTAAGCTTACAAACTCTGCACAATCACCACGAGACACATAAGTCCTCCCACAAATAATTAACTGGAAATAAATATTTATTAGAGTATAGAATTTTCCCCTATTTGGAATATTGATTTTCCTCTCCTGTATAGTGTACATTATAAGATACAATATACTGTACTGTATTCTCCTGCATAAAAGCAAAGGATATTGTCCAAATTAACAAAACGCTCTACAGGTACATTTATTCTCAGACAAGTGAGTGTGAATAGACAAGAATAAAAGCATGGTTAAAGTCATATCACACTCTCTCATCTGGTGTGGAAAAACTGTTTAGTGATATCATGTGTCCGGCATGACAACCCAACCAGTGGTTCATAAGTTAAACAAAATTCTTGCCATGTAGACAAAAGATCACTGTTATATGCCATTCCTTCACTTCTTTGTTTCATAAAGCAACACCAATTTGAATCCTGTCCACCATTAAAACCTTTTCCCCACTTCCGAGAGCTCACAGAAGCAAATAACAGTACAGTATACATACACCATAAGATACCTGAAAATGGTCAAAGTGTGAAGATTGTGGAACACCGGTATAATAATATATCAGACACACAACAGTACAAACCAGTCCATCCACACCACATGAGAGAGGGTGGAAAGATTTTGATCAAGCATTTATTCATAACCTTTTCACTTGCCAGCCTGAAAATGAATATTCAGTAGATATAACTGCCACAGGGTGTATATCTCTATGTATTAATAAATATAAGTTAGTTGTAGTAATATAATCAACTTTACTAAATACTGCATCCTCCCACTGCCATAAACAGCAGATAGAGAGTACTGTATCAGAACTCCTACAGTATTGAAGCAATGATTCACGTGTAACAATCAATAGAAGCATATAACACCTTAAAACAGAAGATGAATATTTCCCCTTTAGGGAATAAATGGGAAAGGACTTCATACCTCCTTATTCATTTTTCCTCATCACTTATCATGTTCATATCACCATGAATATTATATGATCAACAATCTGCAAGACCTGTGGTTTATAAGTAGCAATTATTTTGAAATGTTGATATGAATTATGTATGGTAACTGTAGTCCGCAAGTTAAGCTTATAAGCTTATAATGTTATTCAGAAATACACAAGAAGTATCAAGTGTTTCTGCTACTGTACACTCTCACCAAAAAGTATCGGCCCACCTGGTCACGATATTTATGGAAGCAAACATTAAGTCACATGGACAACATTATCATTTGGGTTAGTAATTGTGACTGAGTTGCCACCATTTTTTCATCATCACACATTAAGCTGTGAAAATGGATGGAATGTGGTCTTATACACATAACCACTATGTCATATTTATTCACGCAAAGTAATGCATCTTTGATAACATGACAGGCCAGAGGAATGGGTTGACAAATAGGGAATAAATGGTGTTTAAATTCATGAAACAGGTCTCAGTCAATTCGGTTATTATGAGATAAGCTGATGAGTCTTATAGTGATTTGGAACGAAAACAAATCAGTATTTTAATCACAATAAAAGTCTTTGTGGTGTTGGCATCTGAACTGCAGGCATACCAACAAAATGCAGGCATCACATTAAAGTAGCACAATGTTTCACCCATAGTGCCATATTGTTTCGATGTGAAAGTGGGCCGATATTTTTTGGTAAGAGTGTACATCATAAAAGTTACTCCCATGAGACAAGAATTAACACATTGAAATTGCACTACCTTTCATAATCATAGTTTGACATTATGTTATTAAGGGTTTATATGTGTAAAATCATAGCTGTAATGTAACAGCACAGTAAAGAAGTTTCAGTTTCAGTACAGTACTCAGGAATTAGTCTTAATAATATCCTCATGCTTGGCTGACGAAATGTTATATTCTGTACTTAAATTACTCAAATCCTGACATTCCACGTATATTTTGCTCAATTTGTATCAATATCCATAAAACTCTGGTCATATGAAACAATATCGGTTTAATTTCATTTCTCTAAATGCTGTACTTCATTCACGATAAAGATTTCACAGTTTTCATCAATCAAGAATTACAACAATCAGCCTCTTGGGCTATGGGTATTCTTGTCACATGTAAAATTACTGACATAAGTTACATAAAGTATGTGATCACTACTCTTTATGACAATATACGGTAACTACTGTATCAATAACTTCCTATTTCTGAGATGATGTTTTTTGGGTTAGGTCATCATCTTTTGATAACCAAGGACAATAATACAGCTTGATATAGTCAGTAACTAATAGTTACTGTTACGTAACAGAATATTTTTGACAGAAAATTGTTAAACATAGTGACAGGCATTATAATATGCCATTGGCTGTGAAAGGATCTGTCTCAGGTAATAAAGTTATCTGGCTTTAAGGACCCCCATGATGTAGTCAGAAAATTGAAGGTTAGAGAGTCCTTCAAACATTGCCATGAAACACCTCCTGCATTAAAGGTGCTTGTTTTGTGGCATAGTCAGGAGGAATCAGAAGTTACCAGGTCTCATACACAATCACTGGGTCCTTAAACAGGATAAAGTTCACAAGACACACCAGAGATATCATAAAACCTAAGGGTCTAGTACCGACAGGCAACTACAAAATTTTAGAAGTTATTTACAAAGAAAGAATAGTACTGTAATACATGTGGAAACCTTGTAAATATAGGTTGATTAAGTACTCCTCTATGTACCTGTCATAAACCAGGATTAAAAATGGAGACTCTAAATACTATTTCAAGTGAATTATGTAATTGTCAGGCACATCAGAGAATTAACCTCATTTATTATCCACAATATTTATGGATTATATGAACTACAGTATGTACTGGTATTGTAACTATGAAATAGTTAAATAACAATGATATTACTTCTGAATGTCAGCACTTAAATCATGTTGTGCTCTGGAACTAACAACTGAGGTGAGAATTCCTTTCACTCTTATGGATGCAGGAAATATGATATTATACTAAAGAAAAAATGTAAGCACAGTTTCTATAACTGATATTGACAGTAAATTGAAAGAGGCTAAACCTTTCCAAACTAATTTTGATGACAATGCAGACTTCAGTATTCCATAATCACTGTAACTTACTTTTCAGTTAAGTTCAATAATAATTTCAGAGTGCCAGCCAACAAAAAGCCATAGGCACTAAGTTACAGTGAGAGAACATCACAGATCATTGGTTGGCATAAGTGTGTAGAATACTTCATATTAATAAAAAAGAAAATAAACTGTACAGTAACTGCCTTAAGATTTTATAACTCAATACCGTACAGCATAATAAATTTACTTGATAAAGGTAAATCCACATCAATCTTTCTATCAAGAGTTTGATGTACACAAATACATTTTCATGCAATGTCACATTTTCAACAGCAAAGGGTCATTATCATCACCAAATTACTTATCAAAACCAATTCTGAGTACTGTACGACTGTAATACTAAATGACATATCTGTACTGTATTTCAATTTGCTAGTCAGAGTTATTCAGTAGTGGTCAGGATATTGCACAGACTAACTTCTGTAATGATCTCAAGATTGCCATTTACAGCAGAGGCGATAATTCATGTGTGCCACTTTTGGCTGCAGTAACATCAACTACCATGTATCCCACATTACACTATTTGTATACAGGAACAAATAAAAAAATAAATTTAAAGCTTTCAAATTAAAAGCTCCTTTGCTAAAAGTTCAGAATAGTCCATAACAAAGTTTTAAAAGAAAGTTATTCCTGGTTTAGTACTTTCACTACATTAATATAATAAAAATTTTGGTAACATTGTGTCTGAGCATCAAAAATATGCTACTCAAAATATACAGGCAAGTAAATGCCACCAAAAGCAGGTTGGTTATAGGGGAAAATCCTGTTGAGAAATGACAGGCAAGTTGATGAAATCCCAAACTACTGACAAAACAATAACATTAACTAGTACATAAACAGTAAGAACAATAATGACATACACACTGACAACATCACTATGGCTGTTCATGCTGCTGAAAGAATAAGATACTTGGCAGGATATATAGTAAAAGTCAGGAAAATTGTCAATAGGAATATCGAGTGTCTATGTCATGCGGTACGCAATCAGCCATAATAAGGAAGGACTGCTTTGGCATCCATCCATGCCAATTGCCATTCAGCATGATAAAAGGAATTACTGAAATACTCTTTGTTACTTTAATACAAGTAAGCAGATGGCACCTGAGCCATCATACAAAGCTACAAAAATCTCACCTGACCTCACTGTATGATGCGGTCTTTATCTGTGAACAGTCTATGTAAACTCTAATATTTAATGAAAAAATAAGTTAATAATCCGGCAGCCACATTATCAAGTCTACATTATTAATTCGTCCATTCAAAAATAGGAGTGATAAATATGGTACAGAAAACACAAGCACAGTACTGTATGTAACAAAAATACAGTATATGGTAAACATTTCTATGTAAAGTTGCGGTAGTCTTATGAGGACTTTGCAAGTACAGTACAAGTAAATAGATGACCTATACAGATATCAACTTTAGTTCTGTATACATGTAGAACACCTTTTAAGAACCCTGAGAGATAAAGAACTTAGGATTCTCAATCATGCCAACAACTTACGAAACACTTAAGGTAGTAGTTATAGTGTACATATTTATCCTTATGCTCAAAATTCATGTGTTGTGACAGTTGCTGTATGTATAAGATGTCTTTTTTGTATAGTTATGTTGCAAAGTTAAAAGGGTCAGGTAATGTCAGCTAATAAGAGGTCATTGATTCCTTTAAGATGTACTGTTGCAGTACTGTACAGTCTTTGACCAGGGTTTAAGGGGAAGTCTGGTCAAGGACTATGTGCCGAGACTGTACCACAAAACAGACCAACCCCACCTAGGAAAAGAGCTCCTATACTAATTTTTCTAATCTAACAAGAAAAGTACTGGCTCTCTCATTTAATTTTTTGCCTTCTTTGGTAAACATAATGCAATCAAAGACAAATTACACCCAAAATTTACTCAACTAGGTTTTTATCTGCAGCTTGTAAACACCGAAATGTATGTGAAACATGAACCTAAGGCTATATTGCTGAAGGGAATTGGTTCACTTTCACCAAGGAAAAAAAAAAAAGGCAATTAGACACAGTTTAGAGGAATCAGTGGCCTTCAAAGAGGCCAACCCTCCTGACAAAAAATTACTACTTTGATGCAATGCTTTAAACCCTATATAACAAAATCCAATCTTAAGGAGCGAATGATACAACTACAGTACAGATTTTTAAGGGGAGAATACATTGTTGAAAAATTTGAGGCTTTTGAATCCAGACTAAGCCATGGAACACACTGCCCAGTACCAAGAAAAACTTATATCAATTCCAGAACAGGTTTATTGTTCAGGGAAAATACAGTACTGTATACAGTAAACCCTCGATATAATGAACCTCATTATAATGAATTTCGGATACAACAACCTCTTTCATGTGGTGAACTAGCTAAGGATATACTGAATTTTGTTTGGTACAGTACTTGGAACGAATTATTTGAGTTGACCGATCTTGTCTTTGTTACTATCAAGTGTGGCGGGGCTGTGTGTACAGTGGTGGATGTACAGTGCTCCCAGAACTATTGTTAATATAAAGTGCTATACGTTCTGACACAATGGACGATGTATCTGACATGTACCGAGACGACAAGTGGGCGGGGACAAGATTTCAATCTGTTCATTCCGCCATTCTTCTAACCCACTTTAATAATAGTTTTGGGGGCTACTGTACAGTTAGTGTCAAGTGTTTAGAGTTGAGTCTACAGTACAGTAAAAGACTACGAAGAGATTAAATTATGCAAATTTCTCTGTACCTCTGAACAAGTAACTAAACAACTCCCTGTATATATTGAATTCAGATCGCTATAGGAGACAGAAATGCAATAATCTTTCTAATGAATTTTCGAATATAACGTTAGCTCCTTGCCCCCAAATGGTTCTTTATATTCAATATATCAAGGGTTTACTGTTCAATGTTTCGATCCTACTTTGGCTCTCCTTGTCCTCTCCTCTGCCTAAATTTTCCCTCACCCTCCTTGTCTGTCTCCTCACCTTCCTCACAGCCCTATCGATATTTGTTTCCTGATTATAATTTTGTCACTCTTGAAGAGAGTCCTAGTAAGGCTGAAACATTGTCTGTTTACTCTGAACAATACTGTACACCTGTTTTCGAATTGATGAGGGCTTTACGTGCCATTCTACATTCACCAGTATGAATTTCAAATCCCCACCACCTACAACTGTAGTATATGCTGAGGTAGGCCTTTCAATTGACATAGTTTAGAGGATCCAGTAGCATCCAATTTTCAGACTGCATATTCTGTTGTACCCCTTTTGGGCTAACTGCCTCAAGTTCCAATTAGGGGGGGTTTCTACTACTGATAATATACAGTAAATTTTTTATGCTTGTGATTATTTATTTCAATAGCTAGAAATGATAGATATACAGTAGCTGATCTACACAAAATTCATCCCTTTATTTTCTATTTTCCCAAAAAAATAAGTTTTACAATTGCCAGAAAAATAAACTGTACTGTACACTGTAGAAACCCCTTTCAACTGCCATCACTGCTAACTCATACCACAAAATCATCCTCTACATTCCTCCTATTCACTTGCTCTTTTATCTCACTGAGATTCCCAGCCTTGTGGCCTCATTTTGAAATGCAGCATATCATTTTATTATTCTACACCTTACCCTATAATACTGTACTCTGATGTTTATCATACCTCAAGGAGACAAGATAATTTTAACATCAATGTTAGTTTTCCTTTTACTTTCACTAAATTTGTTCTACTACAGTAGTTCCATTTATAAAAACTATCATAAAAATCTACTTTTGTGTTAGATCTAGTGTTTTCTTTCTGTTCAATATGTCACAATTATGCCCTGTATATTGTATAAAAAGTACAGTACCATCTTTGAAGCAAAAGTTAAGTTCATTACCATACAGATCACTGTAATTACTAATTGGATTGTCTGCTTTTTATCACCCATACATGGCTATGTAGTATAGGCCTGTCAATAGTTTCCATGAAAGCCATGTTTGGGGGGTGAGAAGTATATAAATGATCAACCACAAGCCAAGTTATTACACTGAACTATAATGACAATAAACAAGACCTTTACTTCTGGCAGTACTTAGGAGGTAAAATATTAATGAAATTTAATAACAAGCCGAATCAAAATGCCATGCACCTACGGAGTCTTCTGTTAGAGATGGCTTCTTTGGGCATCATGCACCTGTACGTACAGGTTAGCCAGTCTGTAGGGATGACAGGCATGTGCATAGTGTGTGTGTGTGTGTGTGTGTGTGTGTGTGTGTGTGTGTGTGTGTGTGTGTGTGTGTGTGTGTGTGTGTGTGTGTGTGGTGTGTGGTGTGTGGTGTGTGGTGTGTGGTGTGTGGTGTGGTGTGTGTGTGTGGTGTGTGTGTGTGGTGTGTGTGTGTGGAGTGTGGTGTGTGTGTGGAGTGTGGTGTGTGTGTGTGTGTGTGTGTGTGTGTGTGTGTGTGTGTGTGTGTGTGTGTGTGTGTGTGTGTGTGTGTGTGTGTCTGTGTGTGTGTGTGTCTGTGTGTGTGTGTGTGTGTGTGTGTGTGTGTGTGTGTGTGTGTGTGTGTGTGTGTGTGTGTGTGTGTGTGTGTGTGTGTGTGTGAGAGAGAGGGAGAACAGGGATGTGCTGTCTGTGCATATTATCCAGAGGGAGATTGGGTAATGATTTGCAAATGGAAATGCATATCATCTATTTCAGCAAGAGTGTACTGTACTGTATGTAGAACTGTGTGTCTGTGCAAAGGAGATGTGTGCACCACTACTCTATGGGACAAAGATGCTACCAACACCTATAGACAAGCACTTATTTTTTATAAAGGCGAAAAGAGATCATTTGGGAGGACCCTACATCAACCCTCAAGCACTGTATGTCTAATACTTTGCACGGCTCTGTGGTGGCTGTACCAAGCCTCTAACACTGAACATAGCTGCTGGGACAGTGTTAGAAGGCATCACTGCACTGGTTACACTTTCTGTAGAATGAGTTTAATCTAAAAGCAATTAATATGACTGGTTTTTACAGGCATTTTCATAATGTTACTACTTATATTAAACTTAACTGAACCTTTTCTGATATTAAAGTACAGTACTGTACTTTCAAGCACAGTACCCAACATTTTATAGTACATTCATATATATACTTTGCAAAATACTTTTCTTTATGACAACAGCAAGAGACATAAAATGTCATCAACATTTATATTAAAATTTGAAACAAAATTGAAATGACACACAAGAGGCAAGATACTTAGATGTACTGAACTAATTACCAACATTTAAAAGCAGAAGTATATACTAACTGCATATGGACACAACTTTTAAATTGTATATATCTACTGTATGCAGCAATGATTAGCTTATCTACTATCACCAGTAATCTATCTACTGCAGTAAAGCACGGACCACAATACATCTACTAACCAATCGAGTCACTGACAACCACATCATTCACAGACAACAGGAATCCGATATGATATACGCAATAACAGCCAAATCCACCAAATGAACAAAACACACTACTACCACCACACCACCATACAAAAAGCAGAAGCAGTGGTCTGGCTCCGGTGCTGCCCTTCCTAGTACAGTAACCAGTACAGTGCTTTGGGCTGTATGAAGGAAACATCATAGACTGGGCCATGACAATGATCACAACAATGGCTTCAAAGAGATCCTACTCAAAGCCATTGTACTGATCATCATCATTGTCTAGTCCATTAGTTTTCTGGCATACCACCCCTTGTACAGCCACAACTCAGCAAGATAATTTTTTTTTACAATCACAACATTTACTACAACAGGGCATGGAAGCTGTAAAAATTTGAAGAAAAATACAAAAAAACATACTGGCAATACCAGTATTGTACTGCCAAAAATTCTTTTATATGTAATAATAAAAGTTAATGTACTGAATTCATCATTCATTAACAAATAAAAGAATGGTAGCTGTAAAAAAAATTATGAAAAACAAAAGCACAGTGTATTAACCATATTACATTTACTGTATACACATATATATTCAACATCTAAACTTTTCATTATGAATATGTTACTTGAACTGGAGTACCAATTCAATTACAAAGTGCAAATTACTAATTAAATATTCCATACTATGCATCAAAATTTCTTACAAAAAGCCTCTAAACAAAACTGGTCTCATTACACATAAAATATCTGCATGAAAACAGCCTCCACGCCATGTTGTGTGCAAAACAAACCTTTCTGATCCTGTAGTACTCGTAGCCCAGGCTCTCTGCTGTCGCCTGCGCCTGATTGCTCAATAGTTTCTGGTGAGGAAGCCTACTGTCAGCACTAAACTCAGGGTTACAGCATAACTCTACAAGTGAGAACGTCACTGCCAGATGCTACAGGATGGTGTGAGTGCTGTCTGTGCTTTGTAAACACCTTGGCACTTTTTACAATATTTTTCCACTAAGAATGTAATAACTCCTGAAAACCATTTTCTATAAAATAAGGATAGTACTTTCGTTGTATGGAAAACACTATTGGCAATAACCCTGCTACCTAATTTTGTATTAGTGCATATACCGTAATTATCTAAGTGCACTCCAACAGCCCTTCAAGTTGCACACAAAGGGTAAACAAATTGTTGATAATCTCCACTGCTTTCTCTTGGTGTGCTCAGCATTATACCAAAACATTCAATAAGCAACAGTCTACACCAGTACAGTAATTCATATTTTTTTCCTTTATCTGTTTAATTCAATTAAATACACTTGATACAATCTGACCATTATCTGTTGAAGAGAAGACAGTAGAGAGCTAAGTGTCATATGCAAGGAAAGTCATGGGCTGGATGATGACATTGACTGGTACAAAATAAAGGCGACGAGTAACTACAGTACATGGTGCTGTTGTACCTGTCATCATCCATGCTTAGTTCATGACTTTCAATAAGTATGGACCAAAATAGTATCTATGAAATGGCAGGAATAGATCAATTTTCTAATGATTGAATGCCTGCATTATCTCCTATTATCTCTTATAACATTAAGTATATGCTGCCAAAACTGTTTTATACATTTGTGTTCAACAGGCCCCCCAAAATATTGTAAGAAGAAGGTAAGATTAGCAGACAAACTGAAAGCCACTGATTCTTGAATACTGCTTCATAAACTTAGTATCTAAAAAATATAGAGGTATGTACAGTATAGTCAGTTTCCTGGCAGTGTATTACAGAATCAGTAACTTACAATTCACTGCTAATATCTGACTTTTTTCAATCTTCTGAACATGTACTGAACCCCATCCACTAATTATAAACTATTCCTGCAATGTAAATCCTGTTATCAGAGGTTTAGTCCTACTAGTTCCAGTTCCTGGTTTTCAGTAAAGAATGGAAAATTTTGTATGTGGAAGAAAATGTTTTGGTGGGATTACAATAGTAACAGCAAGAATTACCTCATTTCTTTCACTCATGGTCTGTGGTCCTCAAAACTAGCAGACCTGCTGTGAGTAATTCTGAATACAGTACAGTACTAAAATTGTACACTGCATTATAGTATGGATAAAGAAATACTGGTATGCCATTCTCTACTGGAAAACTAAACTCTATAAAAGTGTAATGCTTCCAAATGAAAATCATACGGTATGCTCATTGATGTAATAATCTTTCCGAGTGCATCTATAGTAGCCTTCAAACATATTGAGAGGTGAGGATCCAGTTATTTTGAAAATTTTGGAATGTGTACAGGTATGTTGTATTACTAAAGTAACACAATACTATAGATTCTGAAAAGGGTAAGTGGTATGAATACTGGTAAAACAATAATAAATAATCTCATTCTAGGGCAGAAGATGGTGAATCCAAAAATTTCTTAAAATCAACTCTCAATTTGTACCACTACTCTAAATGTTCTTCAGAAATTAGAGAAGAAAGATCCTGCATAGAGAACAGCAGCCACTGTGTCTCTAGTATCATCCAGGTCTGGGATCTATATAAGAATGATGTACAACTAAGAATACATTAAAAACATATACTCTACTGTACATTAATATGATAAAAAATAAATACTGGCTTGTACACTGCACCTTGTGTCTCTCTTCAAGTGTATTGCTGCTTTGGTTGGTACTATATAATTTTTATATTCACAAAGGTTTGTTTTACAATGTGTAAAGTATAAGTAAATATAAAACTGTGTACACTGAAGTAACTCATAAACAAAGGATATGCTGAATCCAGATAACTTTACTTCTTTCTTACAGACACCATGTACACCTTAAAATACAGTCAGTTTAAACTGTACATGCTAAAATGCTTGTGGCCAAGATAGTTTAAATTTATCTGAAAACCTAACCTAAACACTGTTATTAATAACTTGATTATTAGTTAATAATGCACTTGTTCAATTTCCAGCAGCATAAACATTCCACTGCAAGTTGAAAGGAAACTGTCTATTATGGATTATGGTCACCTCACCATTCCTGTAGGCAGCAAATAAATCTACTGTACTCATATAACATCATAAAAATAGTAATCTATTATAACACTATTCATCAAAACATATTGAATATACATTGCTATTCTGTTGATATCAATAATTTTACAGGATACATTCTCATTCTCTTAACTACAATTATGGTGGCATGTATATGCTCACACATAAATTGGTGCATTGGTTCAAAACTCCTCACCTGTATAATGTAAAGACTGCACAGTTGAGACCAAGTTCTTCCCCAATAAGTTAATTCATGAAATTATATACAAAAATAATAAAGTCCTTCTCCAACTAGCACTGACAGTGCCTCAGGGTAAAGGTAACACTGTGCCTATTATTTTCCTGAGAACACAAATGACTGTACACTCGTCAAATTATATAATTTTCTGAGAAGCTGGCTCATGTTATGAGGGTTTGATGTTGCCAGTAAATTGAAGACTACTATACTAATTCCTCCAAGCTGTGTTTCAAAGCAGACCAGCTACTGTATATGGAAACTGAGCTGGTGTGTTCTTTGGTACAGTTTCAAGGAATCAGTTGCTGCCATCTTGCCAACAATATCCAACCTCAATAACTCAAGACCAATAATTAGCACTTTTGCTATTTGGTTGGATGATCTTATCATGGAACTGCTGTTGGTTCTTTCTCTCTTAATTCGCTTTCTCTTTTCACTTCCAGGTTCCTATTATTCTGTGTAGTTAAACTTGTCCCAACTTCTACTTCATGTAGTATTCATAGGAGAAATTCCTTGATACTGAATGGGAGATATAAGAAGCATGTTGCCAAAAGGCATGCCAATGCTACTGTATTCCCATGAAATAACTATACCACTAACATTAATACCTGTATAAAGTACACATTCTCCTCACAAATAATAGCTAAGGTCTATTAAAAGACAGACCTGTAAAAGGAATACCCTGCTATGTGTGCAGAAAAATTAATTAATCATTCTGTGTTTACAGGATTTGCGTTGAACAAAAACTTCCATGTCTTCATAACATGGATAATAGCTATGGCTGAATTCCATAAATAAATTCTTTTTTACTAAGCCCGCTGATAAACTGCAAATGAATCTGGACGTAAGTATTGTAATGGTATAAGATTGCTTTTCATTAAATGAGTCAATGGAAAGAATGAAATGAATTAGTCTTTGCAAAAGAAGTTAGTAAAAAGATACTTACGTTAACCTCTGAGTAGACGATATCAATGAAGCTGCCAAGGACAATGATGAAATCAAACACATTCCAGGCGTCCCCAAAGTAATACTGCAAACAGTACAGAAAGTGAAAAAGAGAGTATTAGCTATTAAGAGAGTCTATATATTACCTGAGTGACTGACTACCAACACAGCAGACAGCCGCTACCTTACTGGCAGAGCAGAAATATTAAAAATTAGAAGAACCAGAGTCACAAGGGGACTTGTGGGTTTAGATGTCTATGTCAATGTCATATTTAGGCAGCCTTGGTGGTGCTGCAGGTTCATGGTAGGACAAACAGAGATGGTGACTGAAGCCTTCTCATTTACCTTGAAAGTACAGTATTATTGTTTTTAGTATACCTGAAGAAGCTTGCAACATTAATTCCTCGGATCTGCTTTTCTCCCAAATGTAAACTACTGATACGTCTTTCAAATTGGTTAATCGCTAAAAGATTAGATACCATTGTATATAAAAATATTAATAACTTTAGTTGTACAGCACAAAACTTGCCAAGTCATCTTCAGTTCCATTAACAATAATACTTGAACTAATTTAGCCATCCTTTACATGGCTAACTTAACCCTTTCACTGCTTACCTACATGGAATTATATACAAATTTATAAATTTAATTAAAATTTGTAAAGACAGCAATCATGGATAGTATTGTATTTTCTCTCAGTTGATATAACAGGATACTGCTTATATGAAGAACTATTTCTATTGAATTTTATATGCTATTAGGAGAGAGACAAGTTCAACTATATTTCATCATAATCATCATCAATACTCCATTTCCCTTTTTTTAAGAGGTGGGTGGCTCTAGCGCCAGTACAGGACCCCTGACAGGCAAAGGGTCCAGCTCTGAGGATATTTGAACCTTTAGTGGGGTAATTCTTAGAGTTGGGTTCCCAACTCTCACTTCCCCTGTGTATTGTAGGGGATACGAGGCTGACTTTACCATCTCAACAATGATGGGCGATATATATACAAATACAAATAAAATGGCAAAATTGTATTATGAGAACTGTGATACTGCTGCCAAAGTTGAGGCTACTGAATCCTCAAACCTGTGCCACAAAACAATTTTTACACTGATAATTTCTGTTTCATGGCATACCGCAGAGTAATCAGTAGCCTTGACTTTGCCAACAATATTGTGCTTTTAAGTTGAGTTCACTTTTCAGGATGACACCCTGATATAAAGATGTGGATGCAATGGACAGACAGTGAAAGGGTTAATGTGTGGAAAGCAGCTTCAGCACCTTCTTACTGAAAGGAAATATGACTTTATCTTCTCACTGTTTAATTCTGCACATCAAGAACCGAACATTTAACTATGGGAGTCCTACAGCCAAACTCAATGGCTCCTCCCCTATGGATTTGTGTGGTGAGGTTGGCATTAGTTGAGCTTTAACTGGACAATGGCGTGCAGCGAACAACTCTCGCTCTGCATCTGTCCCATATAATACTCAAGAGAGCCAACCCCATCACGTGTTTTAAATTTTAGTTGCATTCGGTAGCGATAGTTATTACACCAACCCTACAGCAGCAGCTACCCTACAAACTCTGGTCACCAACTCTCTTTACTTCTTACAAACCTCCAATCTGGAGTAGGCTATGTCGAGAATACTGCCCAGCACCACTGAGAAGTCAAAGATATTCCACGGATCTAGAAAATAAAACTGAAAATGGCGCAGAAGGTGAAAAGAAATATTTTCTTTTATGCAATCTAAAAATCAATAAAGAAAACAAATTATACTCTAATACTGATATCAATTATCAATTTCAAAAAGTAACCTCTGAGTGTTAGATTAACACAAATGCGGCTTCTAACAACAAAAGAAAAAAGATCAAACATCCAAAATTACTTTTTTATTCCAATTAGTTATGCCCAGGTTTTATTTGATTTAACTCTTTCTGTAAAACATGGGGAGGACACTACTTCACCTACTATCCTTCACCTTTCCTCTAAAATAAAATCGCAACTACTGTCCATCCATTTTATGCTTGCTTTTATTTGTTTAGTACAATATTTTCAAATTTCTACAAATACAGTAATCTTACATCTTTTATTACTTCATTCACTATTCACGGGTTACATGAAATGATCTTTAACCCTAAGAATCAAAAACACTTTGCTCTAACAAGAAAACTATTTGGTATTAGATAAGAACAAAAGTTATCATATACCTGTATTGCTTCAACAAGGTTGTGCTAACGGGTCTAACCTTTGACTTGAGCCTTCACTTTGACTCTACTACTCCTGATACTCTTTTATTCTATGTTTGGATTTACTCTATCTATTACAGTCTTTTTGAGCTTTTACTGTATTCATTATTCTTGATCACCTTCTCTTACACATTTCACCATAGTAATTGATCAATTGTCTGTATGTAAATATTCCAAATATTGATTGAGGCCATACAATCAGGAAAATCCGAAATCCAGAATTTCAACGAACATGAATTCAAGGGTGTACAGTACAGTATATCGAACTTGGTTCGCTGTAGGAGACAGAAATAACGACCATCATATATTGTAAACTTTTGGATATAACGTCAGCCCCTTCCCTCAACTGATTTGTTATATTGAGGGTTTACTGTAATCAAGGAAAAGTTAAGAAGAAAATAATCTCTCTAACAAATAAAACACTAATAACCTCAAAAGAAAATATAATTACTATGGCAAGTAAACTGGAACAAGCAAAAGTTTCTTGTCCTGTGTATGTAAACAAAAATTAACACCTTAAACTCTACAATTGCAATTAAGGAAATTTGCATATCCTTCAATTACAATTATATGTCAACTGTACAGTACACCAATATGTTTGCTTCAGTCGTAAGGGGATACTCTCTTCAATGTGATATTGGAAGGCTACATTATTCTTCAAATACTGAGGTCATCTGTTTCTAATCATAGTCCATATCAGCCACAAGAGATTCTCCCTTAAGTGCATTTGATGTTACTGACAAATACTTGTCGTGGAGGCTACTAATTCCCCTCCAACCTGTGCCAAGAACAAACCACTCCCTTACTACAAATAGAATTAATGTAGTCTGATGTGTGGCACAGGTCAAAGAAATATATAGCTTCCCACTTGCTGTCATTAACACAATCCCCTTAACTGGTCAAACAATAATTATGTACAACAACTTCTAAGTAAACATAAGCTTTAAAATTAACAATCAAAGTAGTCAGTCATATTTCTCTACTTTGGCTGCTATTTCCTTTACCTGAATTGACTTTTCCACAGTGATTTAACTGTACAGTACATCCACTTTTTGATAAACACTTGCCTTCATATCTGACCTACCCACCTAATGTCTTCCCTCTCCATAATAATATAAAGTAATTCCAAAAATTTAGCAATGATAGACAAAAGGCATCATTATAGCACACTATGGATAATACTGCCTCCATTAAAGGAACTGGAAACTAACACAAGGAACATATTTATGGCACTAGATGGGTAATGCAGGAGTGAAGGCATCTTTACTAACATGCATACACAATCAGTCGGTAATCAGCCTTATATTCAACTATATTCTTAATATTACAGTGGTCTCTGCAAATATGTGCGTAATTTGTTCTTGGAAGGAGGCGCGTAGCATACTTGGGGACTAAAGATTAATGGGGAAAATTAGGATAGGTTCTTATGCCTAGTGAAAGTTTACTTTTTTTTACCATATGATACTTCAAACGTGAAGAAATAAATGAAATTGACCTATACAGAGCTTCTTCAGCCAATAAAAACACTCATAATGCAAGTTAACCCACTTGATATACATAGAAATAGAATAGATGTGCTTGTTTGAGGGTCCAAGGCAGCCCCCAAAGTTTTTGGGTCAGGACAAACTGGACGCATTCCTACGCTGTCCTACCACTCACCTCACCTCATGTATATAAATAATTATGCTTCACTGCCCTATGTATATCTTTCTCTCTCTAGTGATTAAAAATAATTACAAACATGTGCTAAAAGTATGGAGAATGTCTGTTTTGAGAAATTGTTCACTCTAAAGGGGATAGGTTTAGCACGAGTGTAGTAAGGGTAGGGATGTGGTAATGGGGTGGTAGGCTATCCACCACATGTTTATCCAGTTATGATCAACTCAATAGTCCCTGAGTTTATACTTGTTCACACACATTTCCTTGGTTTGTATTACAGGATAACCCCCGCTTAACAAACAGGTTACATTCCTAAAAAACATTCGTTGTCCGAATTTTCGTTAAGCGAACCAATTAGAGTATGTTTGGTTCCAGTACTCTGACTTTAACATGCAATTGGCCAATAAAATACTGTACATAAGTTAATGACATGAAAGACGAGCAAATATTTACGGAAATATGTTTAACTAACAAGATAATCTCGATGTAACACAAATTTATGAATGGAAAGTGAAGAGGGAAGGACGCTAGCAGACAACCAATAGAGCGTAAACAAAACAAGAGCACATCATAGTAAAAGTTTTAAATAAAGAATGATGAACGAAAGTACACTACTGTTGGTGTTGCACGAGGGAGACCATGCTTTGAACTGTTGAGCGGAAGGGCTGTGGGAGTGAGTGGTGCGATTTTGTCCGATAGAGGCGCTGGTGTACTCAATAGCCTGTCGCCTTGCGTGATGTGGCGGGGCTTTCAAACTCAGTAAAAATTTTGTTAACGTGGTTTTGGTGTTCATTATGCAAGCAAATGGTAGCAAAGTATAACTTTCATTGTAGCGAAATTTCGTTGTGCGAACGTTCGTAAATCAGAGGTTGTCTGTAATTATTTTCGGTTTGTTTCTCTTACAATAACTTCTTTTCACCATATAAATTGTATGTATGTGAATATTCCAAATATTGACAAGACCATGCAAAGTCGAGTTACGCCTACTTTTAGTTCTGTGCCACAATTGTGCTTACCGCATACTTTCGATTTTGTGTACTTGCAAGGACCACTGTACTACAATGGAATATTCTAGTGGCATGCACACAAACAATTAGTTAATTAACAACAGGACAGTACTTTGATATCATAAACAGAATTTTTGCTGTATTAATACAGAATTGTAGTCTTCAATAACTAAAGTAAGGCTGTGGGATGACATGTATTTGGCTGAACAGTATTAATTTATAACACAGGTCTTCGTGAGAGATAGAGATGGAATTTAAACAATGATACTTGGAAACAAAGTATAAGCAAGGTATCAAAGACAAAAATGGAACCCATAATGTCTTCCAAGGACAAATAACAATACAGTACATCATTATCGATTATGGGTCCACTTCTCATGCCTCCTGACATTATCACAGGCTTCCAAGACAGTTTACTCACTTGCCTTACCTGAGTCAGAACACTTGCTCTTTATCTATTTGACAAACTGTGTAAGCTATCTGCCTTGGCATTATATTCATCAATGGATCATGTAAGGTTTCAAAAATGTACATTACTGAATATGAATACCAGTAGTACACTAATACTGTTCTTTCTATTCCTCTTTTGGTTATTTCTTATCTTTCCTTCTAATTTCGTTGTTGTTTTCAGTGAAGCTTAAGCTCGTAGTGTTAGTGAGGAAATATCTAACAGGTTTGAAGTTCCTGTCAAAAGCTGTATGCCTATAACCATACTATCTAACTGAGACTGGTATTGTAAGTACACACAGTAACAATATCTATAATACTGTACTCCACAGAAGAACTAAACTATGCTCTCAGCCTTAATTCATTTCATAACCATATGAACACCAATAAACAAAATTTTAGACACATCACAAACATTTGATTGAGTAATACTACACTTACAATAGGAGTACATCTAACAAATGCATATGATAAGCATTATAAACGGTATACCAATAACATGATGTGATTGACTGAAGAATGCTATACAATAAAACTATTGTACATAATCATTACCAAGACTGTAATCTATTCATAAAATACTGGTACTTAGCTATTGAAATTCTTAACTGGACTCATGTAATATAAATTTCATTGTCTAACCTAAATAATGCTTTAAACATTCGGTACAATTGCTAGATATCCACCTGCTCCACTGATGGTACTGTTTAATAATTCTGTATGTGTTATTAGTCAATATTCAGGTAAGGACTAGTAGTAAATGTTGTTTCAGAAAAATATAATTTACCTTGAATCTGAAGGCCATAATCTTGAGAACAAACTCGAGGGCAAAGACAGCAGTGAAGATGAGGTTGAGGATGTCCAGGGCATGAGTGTACGCCTCTGGTTCTCCACGAAACTTCATGGCCAAAGACACCGTGTTGAGCATGATGAGTACAAAGATGGCGTACTCAAAGGGCTGTGACGTTACAAACCACCAAATTTTATACTGAAATCTGTTCTTGGGAATGTATCGTCTGACGGGCTTGGCCTTTAGTGCAAATTCAATGCAATTGCGCTGGAAAAAATGAACAAGTGTATCATAAATCACTCTTTCTAAAAAAATATGTTCTACTATTATTCAGAATACATAGTCTAAGTATACCAAGGTAGAAATCTTCTCATTTGTTACCTCTATTTTACATCAAATTATGTATATTTAGAGTTCACTGAAGTAACAGAAATTTTCATGGGAAAAAGGTGAACTAGCCTAATGGACTAAATTTATACAAAAACAAATTTGTACCAACATGCAAAGAGTGGGGTGGTAAAGTGAATAAAATTGAACACACTATAGATATATTGTATAATGAAATACTGTACAAGACTAACCTGATTTTTGTCGAGGCAACAATTCTTGTACTCTTGTTCACCTTCATTTTGGAATGTGACGATAACAAAACCCACGAAGATATTGACCATGAAGAAAGCAATGATAATGATGTAGATGATGTAGTAGACTGCCACCATTGGCCGGTAATTGTGTACTGGACCAATATCTTCTGTATTGGAATCAATGGACACATACAGCAGCCTGTGAACAAAAATAAAAAATATTTTAGCAAGGAGATGTATCTATACATTAGTTTGAAATACAAGATGACATTTAAGTATCAATTAGGCTGAGTTACACTGTAACTCTTGGGGTTGTGCAAGAACCTTTACGGTGTTGATGATAGAGTGCTACCAGTATGATGACTCCAATTACACACTACAGAGCCATCGTACTGGTACCACATCATCGTCAACACCACTGATATTCTTGCACACAGCCCATAAATTCACCCAATCCAAAGTTTCATCCATTCTGTCACTATGTAGTCAATATACAAATGGACTCACAATACAAACTGAAAAATGCAATTTAAAAAAGGTAATATTCATCTTAAGTAAACACTGATCTAGGTTAGGTAAAGAGGGACTTGTTGGTTTGGTACCTTGTTTACATCAACTCTCAGAAGCCACATTGTCAGGATAGTTGTACTTCGTGACCTCTGAGACATTGAAACAAGGCTTTGTTCACCACCAGAGAAGGTTTTGTATTGGTTTATGCAATGTACAGTACCTTATTGTTACGGAAAATATTTCTGAGTAGTGAATATAGCTGGTAAAGCTAATTATTCCTTTAAATGTGTTTGTGTAGGTTATGATGGTTTCACTCCCCACATTCAGGAAACAAAAAGAAATGTGATGTCACACGTACAGTAAATATGCATCTAACATGAAAAATACCTTAGAATACATGAGCTCAAAATATGAGGAAACCAGTTAAAAACAAAATGAGACAGAATTCGCTTGTAAAACTTAACAATCTCCCTATACTTGAAATTAAATCCACTAAACTCTAATAACATACAAACCATACCTGTACTACTTACCCAGGCCAGCCTTCAAAGGTGGACACAGTGAAGAGTGTCAACATGGCTTTCGCTACGTTGTCAAAGTGGAATGCATTTTTCTCCCACACCCGCTTCTCCACCATTGGCTTGGTTATGTCACCATCATGGTACATAATATACTGACCCCTAAGGAGATACAGAGGAGTGAAAAAGTATGAACATAATAACAATAATAATAATAATAATAATAATAATAATAATAATAATAATAATAAAAATAATAATAACAACAACAACAATAATCCAGTAACAAAAAGGGACCATTTTAACCAACACTATGTTAAATGATAACTGTTTCTCTGCTTTATTTGCACACTACTGTAGTAACATAAACCAATGAAATTTGTTAAGACATAACATAAATATAATATATTTGCTATGAACACTGAAAGCTAACTGCTGTATGGAACCCATCTCTCTTTGTTTTTCTCACATTTCTGTTTGCTCGAAAGATCATCCATGGATGGTTCTATAGTGAGTAAGGTACACGAGACGGAATATCAAAAGTTGGTGGGTATCCATTAATTCAAAGCTCTTACGTAGCTTGGGTAAATATTTGTGATATGCTTGGTCATTACAGAGTACATTACATATTCTGGGAATTTTTTTTTGGATATATAAGTAGGTTACTAACGAGACCGAGACAGAGACAGAGACAGAGACATTCATTGAATATTTTAAGAGTTTTGGGAGAAATGTGAATATAAAGTGATAGTTTTCATGCAAAAAAAACCTCCTTTTCAGTTCAAATGCTCCAACAAGTACTCATCATCATTGAAAATTCAGTTTCATTCTTAAAAATAGTGCTCTATACATAACCTTAATTTTGGCATGAACACTAAGAGAACCAAATGTTCCATTCTGATGCACCTGGATTGTTTTCTTTTGTGATAGATGTATACAGTATATTTACAGTAATAATAATAAATGAAGGAGGAGGGACATTTTCCTAGACTCTTTCAGTTGTTGATACCCTGAACATGGACAAATTATGCAGTTTATTCAGGCTAATGTAACACAGGTTTACAGTTAATGCAAAACAGATATTGAATTTATTAGCCTATATGTAATTTTATCTCAAACCCAATAGTTTCTACTGATTATTACTGCACCATCTGCAGACACCCCTTGGTGCCACAGGGTAATGAGGAATTGGGGTAGAAATGTACAGTATATAATAATGTTATTACATACTGCCAAAATTGTGTGCATCCAATGTTAGGTACACAGTATAAATGGTGTGTTCACACATGCCTGAATTCTGCCTATATGGGTCACTTCTAGTAGCCCATATATTGTACCTGTATAGTGTATACCACAGATGGTGTTAGAACTGAAGAGATTGATTGATTGATATAAGGCGCTGCAACAGCGAGGTCATATGGCGCAAGAGGAAGAAGGCGATTGAGAGGTGGGACAGTAAGCATAATAAGTAACAGATGAAAAAAGGGACAGTTGGAGAAGTGAAAGTCCCTTTCAGTCGCCTTTTACGACAAACAGGGATACTGGGAAGGTATTCATAGTCCCATACCCCAGGGGTCCAGAACTGAAGAGACTCTAAAGGAAAAACTTATACAGTATATTGCAAATGCTGATAAGTTGCTGATTTGACAGAAAGTAAACTGAAAGAAATTCATGCATGAAAAACAATATAAAATTTTCTTATAAAGGAAAGCCTCTAAAATGTCTCAAAATATTTCTGTCATCCTTTTTGTCTCAACATTTTACACAAAACTGATGAAGATAATGGCTGGGAAATAGGCTAAATTAGGAGCTCTTAAGGCATCACTTGTTTTGAATGCTACTGCAAACTGGACTTGGGTAGGTAAAAATCCATCACAAGAGAACTAGCACTGCAGAGGAAGAATGTCTATTTACTGTCAACAGTCCAAAGAAATATATCCAAATAATTCAGAGATTCTTGATAGTCAAATATGAAGCTGGATTATGATTTACATTGTAAAATGAATAAAAAAAAAAAAAGTTACTGCCAGAAAAATTTGATGAACATTCATGTTTGGGGGAAAAATACATTGTGGACCATACAATAACAGCTGTCAGTCTTTGATGGAATTTAGATGTACTTACTCCAACTGGTTCTTGCATAATACAGCAGAAAAAATATTTCAGGTATGTTAAAATGGGAGTTCCCTGCCTACAGGCTAGAGGCAATGGGCTCTCCTGAGGTAAGTGTATCTGCACCTTTAGTTCATGTGTGCTGTTTACATATGTAATTGGACTGATCTGCTCAGTAATATAATTCTTCTCTTTTCTTTCAGCCATCTGTGATAAACTTGTTCCATTATGGCTGATTAATGGGTATAGTTTTTTTTTTTTCAGTGCACAAGACTTCGACTCCATATTATTTCAAAAGTTGATTAGTGTTTCATGCTGTTAAACAGGGAGTTAGTCACTTTAATGTTTGGTGCAGTGTCAAATTATACTGTAGTACTGTACACTTATTTCAAAGTTCCAAGAACCAAGATAAAAGAGTATGAATTGAGGTAACAAGAGTACAAAGCAACACATATATTGAAAGCCAAGAATTATATTACAATAGGTATTTTGTAAATGTATTACTCTGAAGAAAAAGTATGGAACAGTCAAGCAACTGGCCAAGAGGAAATACATCAGTCAAACAGCAGAATCATTCTGTTATAAAACTGCATGAAAGGAAGGTAAATGCATATCATGTAAAAATGCCATTAATCACAAGCAGAATCCAGCATTGTTATGTGAATAAGAAGTGCATTTTCATTTCAGGTCAGATACGTTCTTATATCAAAGCAACAACGGATTCTGAATCAGTCGTAATAAAATGTCATAAAAGAATTTTACTTAATAACGCTTACAATGTGTATAATAGAATTGTTCAATAACAAGATATAAATCTGTGCTAAACATAAAAATAAGGTACAATACTTCACAGTGTAGTACAGGTAAAGTACTGTACTCTACCCCTCAGTGTACTATACTACTGCACAGGTTTTATTTTAATATAGGTAATGTGAAAATACAGTAAGTCTACAATACAGTGATTTTGGAATAATATTTCTATGTACCTTACTAGCTATCTATAGCTCTGATATACAGGAACTCCCTCCAAAGGGGGTGGCCTTGGCAGAAGAGTCTCCAGTTTTTCCTGTTCTAACATTCACTCCTCACTCGGTGAAGCATTCCCCTTCCAATCACGTACTCTTTTAACCTCTTCACCCATATGACTGTTGGTCTGTCTCTCAGTTTCACTTCCATGCATCTTCTTTACAAACTCCCCATCTTGCTTCTCTCCATGTGTCCAAATGCCTCAATGTATTACATTTCATCCCTTTAGTTCCACTGATAATTCTTTTTTGGATCATCCTCTAACTGCATACATGCCCTCTCCCTCTACAGAAGCCTCAATCCTCTCAAGTAAGTGCCCACCAACACCATAGATCATGAGCACATGCATACCTAAGAGTCTTCCTATTAACCCTGTCATATACTGTACATTTTCCAGGTCCATGAAAGCAGGGTAGATTCCAGCCTTTTCCCAAGATATTTCTGCACTATTGACTCGACTGTCTAGATCTGATCCATGGAACCTCTACTCCTTCTGATCCTCCCTTGTCCTACTCTTACTCTCTATTACTTGAATCTATCTCTCAGTAAGAACCTTCCCATGCATCTTTCCCAACACACAAAGAAGGTTTATCCCCTATAACCTCCACTTATTCCTACTCCCATTAGGCTACCCTTGTACAATACAATATAATTATAGCTCTCCTCCAGCCTTCTGCCACCTGTCTGCTTCCAAGCCAAGTTACATATCTGTAAGATCCAATTCACTACTCTCTATCCTAGCATTTTTGCAGATATTCCTTCTCCATAGGTGTTTTTCCAACCTCCAGCCTTCCTATCACTTACTATCCTCCTCTCTTCCTACTTTCCCTTGTAAATTCATCCATTTTTAACATAGCTTGTACACTGCACCTACACTGAGAAATTCAATCTGTCCTAATACAGTAATATTTCTTATAAATTTTGACATTCCTTAATTAAAAGAAAGTTACTTTAGAGTGAACAAAATTCAGAATCCATTTTGGTAATTCCAGCAGTTATCCAATTGAGCACCAGGTTTACTTACAGCCAATCTTATCTACTTACTGACACTGTGCCTCATTGGTTTTGGAAACATCATTGCAACTGAAGAACTTCCCCTAAAAAATAATAAGAAGAGTCAATTATGAAAACAATATATTCAAATTAATTACAAAACTGGCATATAGATAAACTTACCTGCATTCTGATTCCAAAGCTTTGGATCTATCATTACACCGGAAGAACTTCCCCTGCAGGTGTGCAAAAATGTACAAGATCTTTAGTTAATACAATAATTGTATCTAGTGATGGCACTGACAATATACTGTACAGCAACTAGACTCAGCACATCTTGATTTTACTATTTATTCATTTACTTTACAAATCTATCTATGACATCACTGACAAAATGTTATACTGTACAGTACATGGATCTTAGAAATACAAGTTGGAGTTACTAGAATTTAATTAAAGTAATTTTTTCCATAATATATTACTACTGTAAACCATAAAAATATTACCAGTGAATCTACTACTGTTGATCTTTATGTACTGAACTTGATACTGTACAGACTTAGTGACCTATTCAAATTTCCTTGTACGTGTTATTACAATCACTTGCCCGACCCGATGACAACACACGCTGACTCATGCCAAAAGTATGAAATTATTTTGTATTCCCACATTTAGCAGTGCAGGTAACACTATTATATTTATCATATACTGTATACCTATATCCCAGCAAACCACACCCAGTGGCCTGAAGTAGACCTTCTGTACAATGGAAATAAACTGGTCAGTTTGTTGGCATCTATTGGTAATTTATCAGTTTACACTGCATACACTCAATTTTAAAGGTAATGCAGTTAATTAATTTCTCATTTTAATATGAGCACACCAGTAGTACTTGACTTGCTTGTTTGCACTTTTTGTATATAACTAACTGCAGAGAATTACTTAATACAAAAAGTAATTCAATCAGTACTATATAAAATCATACTATTTCTTAAACAGGGCAAATTCTACATACTGTACATCAATACTGTACTTGGAAGTTCAACAATAATTAACATAAGTGGGAGAGTGATGTCCAGAAACACATTACATACATACATCTACTACAGACCAGAAACTCACTTGCAAGCTTCATCATTCCTCTAATTAAAGTTTACAAGCAAACCCAGTCAGCAAAACACTTGTGTTTCTAACTTGTGGTTCTATATCACTCACCAAAACTTGTCCTAACATAACAATCACTTCTTTACATCTCCACCCTATAGTCCTAACTATGCTGAAAATTATATGATATAACTGAGTTCTTAATAAATCCATTAAAAAAGTGCATTGTATATTACTTTGTATTCCAATGGTTACTTTTTCATGTTTTTACACTACAGTACTGTATTAACTAGCTTCAAAGTACATAAAATGTACGATGCACAAACAGGAATATATGGTAGAGCCATGGGTATAATTGAATAAGGAATGAAGGATTAGAGGGGTATAAAGGCATCATAAATATAAACAATAACAATGTGCATATGCATAACAAACTATTATATAAGTGCTAAGAGAAATAATTAATATACAGATTAATACTTTTCAAAATTTTTAAAAGGTTGTGTTGATAAAATCAGATGACATTTGGTTTCTGCATGTAGGACATAGGCCTTAAGTAAGAGCAGTTATTGGCTAAGCAGTAACACTGATTGGTACATGAGCTCCACAGACTTAACATGGGCCCTCTATATCAATCATTGTCATCACCTCGTCAATATGCCTTACATGTGGCCCATAAATCTGTGAGCATAACAAATTACAACACAATGTATAATATCCTGTTACTGTACTGAGCAGAGCAGGTAATGTTATGCACTATATTTACTCACAAAATATGTTACTGAGGGCTACAGTAAATCAAGCATTGAAATATAAAAAATTTACATAATCCCTTAAAAAAATAAGCTGGAGGTCCAGGTAAAGGGACATAAGATATTAAACACAGTACTTACATTCATAACAGACTAGGCAATGTTGAACTCTTAACTCTAAAACTGCCAGCTCGGGCAACAATAAACAAATGGACGAAATTATTAATTAATCATAAAAAGAGTACAAACCTCATATATTTATAATTTACCACAATACTTTATTCAATCAGTCAATCAATCCATCAATCATCATCTCAAAATAATATGCCACTAAAATTTCAAGGTAATTCAGTTAAACAATAATAAACTACAGTCAGAAGATGTACAGTACACTCAGAAATCTCTCTCTCATTCCTGCACTAGTTTTCACAACAAACTAAACTAAGTACTGTATATTTCATATACATATTTTCTGTATAAACAGTTTTGAAATCAACACCTTCATTACTGTACTTACTGATTACTTGTAAATAAAATTATGTTATTGTTGTCCTATAATGCCTTCTGTAGAACTTGTCTAATGGAGTGAGTATTGTACATTATTTCACCTGCCATTCACTTCAGCATAATTAATGTACTTAATCAATACAGTACAGCACTTTCACTGTGACCCTCATACAAACACACACACACACACACATACTGTACACAACACATGCACACCAATAAAGCAATTAATAATAGCAATAATAGTTAATCCATGTCATAGCCAATTTTCAATTTCTATACTGTACCATGTTCCCACTTTAGATAATCTTAAAAATCCATGACATCAACCCACCCTCCATAAAATTCATCAGAATACCTCACAAATAGTACAAATTTTCTACAGTACTGTAATATAAAACTGAACATATACATGTTATAAAACTCATACTACTGTATACTATCTTAACATATGGTATGTGTACTGTACTCATATAGAAATATGAATAATTGGAATGATAATTATAAGTAGATAATGAATGTCCATGGAAAAGTCAGTACAGTATTGTACATTTGCTGAAAAATATCCAATGTCTTTCCCACACATATATTTACCTCAGCCAAAGTAGTTTGGAGATATGCTTTCACCTCTATTTATTGTCAGTAATCAAAGCTATCTCAAAAAGTTACACACATAATATGCCAAAATCTAATGTTCAGATAGGGTAATTATGCAACAAGGAAGAACTGATTGGATACGATTTCACCTCTGTTTGTTGTCAGTAACCAAATATATCTCAAAAAATTACAAACAGAATATCACAAAATCTACCAAGGAATAATTGATTAAATTTAGAAGGCAATCAATAGGTTAAAGTTGACATAAGAACAAATGTATCCCATACCTGTGTGTCAGTTTGTCTATAAACAAGATTCAGTATCTCAAAAACCTATATATTAAATTGATTTTTAAAAACATTAATAGACAGCTGGGATATGTATCAAGGAAAGGATTACATTCAGATGGCAATTGATAGAACAAATGTTAAGAATGAGTGTGAAATGTGGCTGACTGTGTTGAGACATTTTCATGAGTTTTTGGGAGAATATCTTTCAGGGGAGGGGAAGCTCAGCTGAAGCAAAGGGATAAATTTTTTGCCAGCCAATTATATAACGTTTTGTACAAACCAATTCAAAACAGCATCCATACTGAGAGACTATGTTTTGGACCATAGTTTGGAAGATTCATTAGCCTTCACACTGTCAATATAATTGTAACCTCTTACACTGTACTGTTTATGTTATATTTTGTATATTTTAGTCATCTCAGTCATCCATTCATGTGTTCAAGTTCTGTGAGATAAGCCTGTAAGTGTTGATTTCTGATGAGCAAATACAACAATTGATGACTTTCGTTTTTTCTTGGACTGCTGTCCTATTATGATGTTGGAAAAGCACTCTATAAACATGGTTAAAATTTTATACATCCTAAAATGTCAAAGAAAACCCTCCATCATCCAAGAGTTTAGGACAATGCTTTGTTACTATAAGCAACACTTATCTACCTCAATATAGTTTATAAATGACATGACCCCATCTTCTTACACTGTATCCAGCACCCCACACCACAATGCATATATTCAAAACATGCCCTTCCCTTACTCAACACAGACAATCCTCTGGTTGCTTAAGAGCCAATGGGTTAATAATGTTTTGAACCAAGGTTACAACAACTATAACCTTTCACATAGGACATCCCTGTAGTGATGTGGGCAATACTTTAAGGGTTTTGGCACCTCTTTGACCCCAGCCACTCCTTTTCATTCTTCAACTGTCCCTTTTTTCATTCTATTTCCTTCCTGCTTACTGTCTCACCTCTCTATCATTTTTTCCTGGCACTATATGAGTTCGCTGTTGCGGTGTCAATCAATCAATCAATCACATAGGACATACTATATTATTTTACTTTAAGTACTTTCAACACATAGTAACTTTTCTTAGTCTTTAAGCTAAATCGACACTTATGAAACATACTATACTTGCTACCACACCCCAACCACCAGAAGTCATATACCATGTACAGTATTTATTGACAGGATGGAAGTAGACAATAAGATGAAGTAAAAATTAAGTAGCAGAAACAGGCTACAATACCATCATGCTTTAGAGAAAGATGTCTCAGCATGCTGGGGGTAATTTACAAGCAAGCAAATATTACCTGGAAAAGTTGCACTCCGATCACAGCAAACATGAATTGAAGAATGTACGTGACGAGCATTATGTTGCCAATGGTCTTAATGGCAATGATCACGCATTTCACTACAGACTGGGACAGGAAAAAACACCAACTGGTTAGTTTAATAGGACAGTCAATCCTGTAGGAGACCTGTGCTTATGTGGCAGAAAACAAATGAGCCAAGCTGGAGGTAGGAGAGCCGAGCTGGGTGACACAGCAACAACCTTCATAAGACATTAGAGTAGACAACACAGCACTTATTAGCATAGTTCATGAGAACACTGGGTGTTTAGGGGCCTATGCAAGAAAAGTTAAGGCTAGGCAAATATAATGACCAGTACCATAACTTCATAGTGTCTATGCAGCCATCATCTTTTTCTATCCCATTACTTTTCTTATATACAGCCCTTAGTGGGAGAGGATGCAGCTATGATCCCTGTAATAAACTTCGGGACCAATTAAAATGACTGTATTTAACTGCATACTGAACAAACCCTAGCATTCAATGCCCAAATAATTAACTTTAAAAAGTTCTGAGCAATTACAGCCACTTTTGAAAAGGCAAATAAAAACAATAGCTTACCATAACAAAACACACATCACTAAAACAACAGCAGCCTTTCTAAAAAATAAAAACAAATATGTATGAGCAGGGATGAAATAAAATGCTAACAATGAGAAAAAAAGAAAAGGAAGAAATGAAGCCAGAGGTAACCTTCCGAGGGACAGTGGAAGGGGGCTCCTACCCCTAAGCTTTTGATAGGGCCTCTAAGTCAGTCAAAATTAATATTCAATAAAAGTGTAACTCTGCATCACTATATGATATAAAGTGAAAAAAGTTCTTCATATCTGAAAGAATAGTTTGTGTTGTTTTAAAATGACAGACATCTGTTCCAAACTTAAATATGTACAACATTATTATTTTATTCTGGAAATGCCAGTCAGGAAAAGGTTTGTGTGTCAGGACAGAAATGGGAGCTGGTTGGTGGGACAGGGATGGCAATTGTATGGTTAGACAGGGAGGGATCTGCGTGGTGAACATGAGAGATGAGTGGTGCACAGGGAGGAAGAT
Source organism: Petrolisthes cinctipes (assembly GCA_033782935.1). NCBI lineage: Eukaryota > Metazoa > Arthropoda > Malacostraca > Decapoda > Porcellanidae > Petrolisthes > Petrolisthes cinctipes. Next base: position 115,192 of record JAWQEG010002419.1, on the reverse strand, counting down.
GTGTGGACAGACCTTGTAGAAGCAGAGTTAAGCAGTGAGGCAAGAGGGAGTATACAGCATTGCCACAAATTATTTCACAGAACACTACATCTCATCCTTCAACACTACCACATGAATGACCACACTAACCCTCAAAATACTGGTCAGAATTTTTGTATTTTGCTGGAACTAATGTCAAACAAAGCTTCTTGTTTGAGGAAAGTATCTGCAATATCCAAAAGTTAAACAAAATTACTGTTAACCCATATCCTAATACAAAACTATGTCTGTGATAACATGCAAATTAAAGTATCAATGGAAACCCTCAGTTTTCTAATGGTCACTAAAATTCCAACTTAACTATGAAATCACCATACAGTATTTTAAGCTTTTTGTAGCAACACAAGGCCTCTCCACATCATCAAACATCTTGTACAGTATACAAGAAATATTGTGCACATAATACCAATAATTCTGACACCACAGACATAGGATCAAAAGATAAAATGCCTGCTAACTTTTCCTAACTCTCTCAAGATATCATAACCTGCACTTTTTATTTAGGAATGCATCAGATCTATCTTCTGTCATGTTTTATCTTCAATTGCTCTTATATTTATGGTTTTCCATGACCATTTAACCAGAAACAACTAACTACAGTGGGATCTCGCATCTAGCAAGTTTTAATTTAACAAATTTGTATCTAACGACATCCTACAACCTCTACTCAAATTCGTATTTAATGAAAACAATTCCCATATTTAGAGAAATACCTGTATATAAAGAAAGGGTAAAAACAAAAATGATATAAATTCAAGGGTGGCGGAGTCAAATCACCCACGTCACCCTCCCCTCCTTCCCCAATTTTAACCAAAACGTTTAAAAACTCAGTCTCTGCCTTTGTGTCACACATGTTCAACCTCCCTTGGCCTGCTCCGACCTTGTGACCGAGAAACGAATTTGGCTTGTGTTGGATAGTGCTTTACAATTCTATGTTGCTCATTATGTCTGCCCAGCATTCATGTAGTGGGGCAGACAGTAGGGTAGGGGGTAATAGTGGGATTACTAAGAAAACAGAGCCAGTTAAGCAAGCTAGTCAAGTGGGCAAAAAGTTGAACAGGTACTCCCAAGAAGATAAAGCCAAAATATGTGAATAAATTAAGAAGGGACTGAGGAACAGTGAAATAGGGTCACGTGGACTGAGAACACGAGACAAGGGAGGAGGAAGGAGAGAGGTTGTTGTGGCGGGCTTCACTTACCCGTTCCTCCACCTCAGATACAGTACCAGGACATTCATCAAGGTTACGTAATTTATCTATCACTCACAGTACAGTAATACTCATTATATCATTTTTGTTATATATTGTGTGTTGCTTTGTGCATGTTTACAATGAAATTAAGATATATTATGGGCTAATATAAATTTAAAAAATAAAGATCAGCGATTTTCACCTCACCTATAATATTTTCTCATTAGTTTAATTATTCATACTTACGGAATTCCCATCAAGCGATGTTTTTTTGCACTAATTCCTCGCTAGATGCGAGATCCCACTGTACATGGAGTTAATCCTTTCAACTGAACGACATAATTCAGTTACTATATTTGCACCTACAGTGTTAAGACTATTGTATCTTAGTAATTTCAATGCAATGAAACTTAGTACCGTACATACCGTACAGAGAATGGATTCTCAACTGGTGTCAAACAAAATGTTATCAATGGACTTTCATTTGGGGGCCAGTTAAGGTCCTGAGAGCCCTGTTTAGGATGGTTGAGCTATAAATGAACAAATACCACAAATTCATGTACAATATATTGATAGGCTTTATCTCTCACTGTATTTTCAGGCCGTTGGGTGAAGCATGAGAGCCGTCTGCAGGAGCAAGTCAAATGAGCCGGGAAGTGTTGATGTCCTGAAGATAGATGAACAACTCGTCCTACCACTTAATGACTTTCTAGATCAAAGTACACATCTGCATTGTGTAATCCCAACGTGTTAATTCTTCTTTCACTGTGTTGTGTTTCATGATCTGATTGTATTTCATTTTGCACCTGCAGCTCCACCACTAAGAATCTAACATTTTACCAGCACTACCACTTATGTATTTCTAAGGACTGTATTCTTTTTTAGTATCTTCACACAGAGCTTTCTCAAACAAATGCTTCAACACAACACCAGGTATCTGAGAAATTTGAGGCTTGTGAGACTGTCAGTTGCTTGGTGGCAACTAAATCTTCCGAACTTTGCCCAGAAATATAGTGCCGCAGTGTAGCCAAGGTTATCTATTGTTAGTGTTTATATACAGTACTGTGACATTTCATAGTTATTATCCTTCAAGTCAAAAATAACTGTGAAGCAAACAAAGGTAGCAAAAGCAGAATCTACTAAAGTACAATCTTCATTACAATAATTCTTTTATACTGTACTGTTTGTATTGCGACATATAGCAATAACTTACACCAGAGTTATATAAAATCATTTTTTAGTATATCTTGTTCAATAAAGTATGCTGTGTGTGATCTTAGTCCAGTACACTGGATACTGATGAAAAAGGTTGTAACCTGTTGACAAATGGTGGGATGGCAGGCTGGGAGCTTCGGAGGGGTGGCGGGAGATGAGTAGTATAATGAGTTATCGAAGCAAAGAGACATAATTTATTACGTCTCAACAAGTTTTATCACAATTGCAATGTTTTTGTGATGGTCTATAATGTACAGTACATGGAATCAAATTTTCAATACAGAAGGATAATGCCAGGCCCCTATAAAGAATATACGGCGAAATATGATTAAAATCTTTTGGACCATAGGTGGTGGTTGTTGTTGAAGTTCTTCAAGCTGTCTGGCCGAGCAGCCAGGTAGGTAAACTCTACCAAACTCAAGAGTCAAAATTTTTCAAACATTTCCTTGTTTTTCTTCTTATACAGGGCTGGGCATTATCCTTCTGTATTCAAAATATGATTCCATTTACGTTATAGACCGTCATAAAACATTGCATTTGTGATTAAACTTATTAAGACAAAATAAATTAGGTCTCCTTGCTCCGATAACCCATTAGGCTACTCGTCTCCCGCTGCCCCTCCGAAGCGCCCAGCCTTCCGTCCCACCATTTGTCAACCAGTTACAACCTTTTTTCATCAGTATCCAGTGTAGGCCTACTGTACTGAGAACAAGACACAGCATACATTATTGAACACAATATACTCAAAATTAAATTATATATCTCTGGTGTAAGTTATTGCTATATGTCATGATAAACCCTGTATAATTAGAGGGTTGCTTTCAGATTGGATGATACATCCAGTTAAAATATGCCTTAAAACTGTACTAAAAGCTTAGGCCCATAATATAACACCTATAAAATTATTATTCCAGACTTACGAAGCAATGGATGTCTTATTGCTAACAAGTTAATACAGTACAGTGCTCCCCCCAAGTAGGCGGTCATTAACTAGATGATTTCCAAGTAGGCGGAGAAATCAATTGAGACCAAATTACCAAAAGTATACGGTTTTTCGAAAGTAGGCGTACCTATGTTCAAGTCGATATTCAGCTGACCGAGATTGGCAGCCAGTTTGGTGACTCAATCCAAATCGCCCAGACGCCAGTCGTTTCCCATCCCTCCCGCGAGTGTGTGAACCTTGACACCGCTGCTGCCCTGTGAGCCCCATGAAACAATGGAGACTCCAACGCCTACTCCCACACCACCCCACCCTACAAACCCTCGGCCTGGATTACAGAATGGTGCAAAACCTAAGAAGGTAGTGAAAGTCATGAACATAGACCAAAAGATATAAGTGCTGGATAGGCTTGGAAGAGGAGAAAGAGTTTGTGCAGTGGCCTAACTTTATGGTGTTAACGAATCTTAATAACGAATGTTTTAACAACTAATCTTCAGACAATTCTTTTAATGGATTTGATGAATAGCCATCAAACTTACCATTGATGGTTGCCTTACATCACCATCAACACCCATGAAATTCCTATTTCATCATTGCATAACCTTTAATACATGTTTAATAAATAAAATGTATAAATTTTTGTTGATATATCATTCAATACCTTTGGCATGTTTCTATAAGTTTATTACATATTATAATGGTCAAGATGGGTTAGTTTTTGGAAGCGCCAGTACTGATCCTATTTTTCCCCCTTTATTAATCAATTCCAAGTAATCAATTTCAAGGTACACGGTGCCTGCTTGGTACATAACCCCTGTCTACTTGGGGGGGAGCACTGTATCTTCAAAATGATTAGAAAGCAACATCACTCAGAAGAGAAAATTATGAAACTTTAGATATCTGCTTGGTCTCCAGAAGATTAAAACATCTCTACCAGTGCTTTCCAACAGTACTGTATTCCTTCACATTACAACTGTTTTGGGCTAAAGGAACTTATAATTTTGTCTACAAACAGGTTGCTATTGATTCCTCCAAGCTGTACTATGAAACATATACCCACAGTAGAAGTGTAATTTTTTAGCACAGTTTGGAGGAATCAGTAGCTTCCAATTTGCTGACCACCATATGCTACAAGCCACTTAAGTTTTACCAAAACTGAGGAATAATGATACCAGTAGTGGAGAGTCCACAGCAGTATCTGGTGAAGTGGATCCAGAGCAGTCAAGAGTATTTGGACTGCATCTGATTATGCTTTGGCATTTGGTGTGTTATGGTATGGACTGTCTCACTTACCTACCAAAGTACAACATAGCTCAGCTGCTTTGCTCCCTCTGAATGGTCACAATGACAAGGGGGACAAACTTTTTTTTTCTGGTTGCTCTTATTGGCCAGTGGCAAAGAAAACTTAAATTGAAAAAGTAACTTATTATTTTACTGCTTGAAATAGCTGATTAGTCTGGTACTGTAGTTATATTATCATTGAAAATATGATATTCATTGTAGAAGGCACCTTTCCAATACCAAGTTCTGTTTACCTGTACTAAAACATAGACTGTACTACACTTACACCACTATACACTTGCACACACACACATATACAAACACAAATAAAAAGTACACAAAAATATAAATTACACACATAAGCACAACCAGATTATTTCAGATTATAAAAGTCCACACGACTATAACACAATGAAAAAAAATTATAAGAAATTGGTGGATATAACAATAAATTAGGAAAAGATTTGGAAATATAAATTCCATGGCTTTACCAAATTATTCCCAAGGACAGATTAACATAACAACAACATTGTACAGTATTCTGACTTCAACACTAATATTATGTTGATAGAATATTGTATATACTAAAGAATATATAGCTTGTGTTACTGCATGGAGTACATCACAAATTTCCCAAAACATCATCAACCAGAATACCACAATAGAAATCTGTTTATCTTCCCTTCACATGGCTACACAGTGAACTATAGATAGATGAAACATAAAGAAAAAAGGTTTCCTTTAAAGCTAGTTAATATTTTGTTAGTGACAAACAAAACAAGTTAACAATAACAGTAGATATTGTATATTCAGATAAACAAGGTATAAGTATACTGTATATGTTTAATACAATTATAAGGTGGGATAACCTACATTATAATATGAATACAGTACTGTACAGTACTGTCATTGTCCTACAGCGGCTGAACTATGTGATATTGAAATTTTATTCCGATTATAAATTTATGTAGTTCAAACTCAAAACATTATACAATACAGTAAATTGTTACAGTAGTTTAGTACTTTACTGTAAATTTTTCTTTTTAAAATGGAATGTTAAAAAGAAAAAAATATCTGGGACTATATTCATGCCAGAGTTTGTAAAGTTATCTACCTGTACAAAATAAAAAATGTAAATTATCGTTTTAAATTAAATCTAATACAGTTCTTAAATGGTCCATACTCGAAGTTAAAGTAAATAAAGTACTGTAACTTATTATTACTTGTAGAAAGATTGCCTTTGGAACCCTCCCGCTTGATCCCACTGGATGAATCACACTCATTTCTCATAGGATAAGTACACAATGTGAGGTGTGTTATAATTATTGTAGTATATGGCCTTAAAGCCGTAGGATGAAGCTCCCTACTCATCAGGTCAAGCAATTCATAACCTTCATTCACATCAAATCTTTAACTCTGGAACTGAAAGGCAGACGGGCGTAGAATTGCTGTATACTTTAAGTCAAGAGAATTTTAACAGTACTCTACCGCACTCCAACAAGAATCGTCCTATGTTACACCTTTTCTGCCATCTCAGGGTTACAAGATCACAGCCCTACAGACCCTTATGCTACAGGTACAGTATATATAAGGATTATATTCAATATCACTGAATTCAAATTTCTTTTAAGGTGAAAGTCAGATATTAATAAGTTGATGTTAGTGTGTTAACTACATGCAAAGGCAATCCAATGGTCTTGAGTAATACTGTACTGTAGATGTTAACATAAAAACATATCTCAAATTTTTTAATACTGTTATTTGGAAACTATTGTACTAATTATAATAAACATGAAATTAAGCATCATATTCCATTGTATTTACATAGTTATCCCACCTTTAATTTGGTAAGTTAATGTTCATTTTAATTTAAATGTACATATTAAAAGCTCAATCCTAAGAATTAGTTTACCTTGAACAACTGAACTCCGATAACTGCAAACATAAATTCAAGAAGGCAGGTAACCAGCATGATGTTGCCGATGGTCTTAATGGCCACTATGACGCACTGAACTACATGCTAGAGTCCAAAAGGTCACCAAACATCATCACGAAGGGAGGAGAAAAAAGAATAATTAATATACTGCACACTACAATTGACAAATAATTCTGAGAGCATAATTTTCAGAAAGTTCCATACCACACCTCATTGTACCATTACCAATGATGGGCAGCAATACTGTATAGTGGTATATCAAAAAACTTAGTAAAGAAAATGTGAGCATTATATAACAATTGCCTGGCACATAACTCTGTACCTGGAAAGACACACAAATTAATGACCTCTCTGAGTGCCAGTTGAATCTGAAGTAAATCAAGATACAGTACAAGTTAAAGGACAACATTGCTCAGACTAGAACTCATGAGTGTCACTTTTAATCCTAATGCAGCATGATAAATTGATCCTGAGTCAGCCTGAATGACAAGGAATAACACTGGCACTGAAAGGGTTAAGACCAAAGGGATATATAGTAAGGCACATGATGATGATGATGATGGAAACACAAGAGAGTAATAGAGAGTTTTGTACAGGGTACTATACTGTGGTGATGCACTGTACATACAGTACATGATAATAATCACATAAATGCACATTAATGCATATACTGTATTTCCTAATCACTTTTTTGTTTAATTTTCTATTTTATTTGCCTCACCACCATGCTTAAGTGGTTGCATAGCTTCTTACGGGCTACAACCACGAAAATATTCATCATCCATTCTTTGCCCATCCACATATCTTTAGCAGTTATCATTTCATTCCTCACACTATTTCAAAATTTACATTTTTTTAAAAGGTTAGTTATTTTCACTCCTATTTGTCTTCTTTTGTTTGTGGGTTACTAAAGTAACTCAAAAATTTATAAACGGATTTTGATCAAACATCACTGGTTGACTGGCTATTATAAAAACAAAGAAAAGTTTCAGTTTTGGTGGACTCAGGTCAAGATCAAAGATCAAATATGTTTCTATTACTCACTTCAATCACATCTTGAAGCAGTTTTTAACAACTGAAAGTTACTCTCCACAAACTGTGTTCTAGTCATTTCTTTGCCATCAGGAAGTTTCATCAAGAAGCAGCATACCATCTTTTAGACATTTTTTCACCTACTGACTTTCCATTCCTCCTGTTACAATACAAAGACCTACGCAAATTAAGAGAAGGCAAAATTAACATACCAGTGGCAGGCAACTGAGGCCATACGGTACTTATCACAATCAACGATCAACAAAATAAACAACAGAAATATTGGGACAGAATCAGAGAGAGTTAGAGATATCAAACTAAAGACCTGTGCATTAAAGGAAGGTCACAACAGAACTATACAAATACCATACAGTATATACATGTTGATAACTGAATGAGATGCCAGAGATTCTCAACATACAGTACTTGAAAATTCAATGCTTTTAATACAAGTTCTTTTTCATTACTACATTATTCTTGAAGAGATTTAATGCCTCATCTCATCATTACAAGATTTATTTGTACTTGGAAATAATTAAAACTGACTTATCATTCCTCAAATTTCTTTCCTTCATGGAAATACTTTAACAGTTTGCTGAGTAATGATGCTTCAAGAGAAGTTACACACACACACACACACAGAAAGCCTGAAGATTTAAGTTGCTCAAAAAAGCATCTGAATTTTTTTCAAACCAACATGACATTACAGACACAACAGCCGAAAAATGCTTCTGAATGACAATTTTTATGTTAATTTTTACACTTAAGGAATCCTTCTGTTGGGATACTGTACTGTCCTGAGCCACTTTGGAAAGTCATACACTGTAATAATATAATATACTAAGCATTACACAACATAAGCTGGCCAAGCCACTAGCTTCTAACCAAATATACAAATATTTAGCACATGGAATCATATCATTTTCTATAATTAAACAATAATGTACTGAATAAAGTAAGTGATTATGAAGTAAATGTGTCTTTGAAAATAACTTACACTGTACCTTGCAATTACTTAGTACGAGTGATATACTTTTTCCCTTTTTTCAAGAGGGCTTCCTGGGCCAGGAATGGAAAAATATACATTTACTGTAGTAAAAAATACAGAAAGGGACAATCAAGTGAAATGGGTCACACTCACATTAACTCACCTTTTCAAGCCACAAAACTCTCAGCTACACACATATTTACAAGTTCCTGCAACCATGACCAAGTACCTTTATTTATTAATGGCGAAAGAAGTCATTCTATGAAATTTCAAGTTAAACCTAGGTTGCCAGGCCAAACATACACTCTTTGTGAATCTCCTCCACTCATGCCTATCATGCACAGGGGTAGAAGAGATTCATTAGGAGTGTACTGTACATTAAGGCTGGCAACCTAGTTTTAACTTAATAGTTTATGGAATGGCTTGTTTCATCAAGGTTAAATGAAGAGACTTCTGTTGAGAATGCAAAAACTTATATAGGGAGATGAAAATTTCGTGGCTTGAAAGGGTCAATAAATATGAGTGAGACCAATTTTACTCTATTCTGTCCCTCTGCAAAAATCAAGCAGGTTAAATCAGTAAAATGCCAGGGTCTATAATAAACTAAGCAAGTAACTTTTAAAAATTCCCTGAGGATGAGTTAGCAATCAACTACTGCTTCCTTTTCGCAGATGAAACTAACACATCACAAAAGTACAGTATTTCTTTTCTCAAACTACTTAATATCTGGCATTACCTCCCTGTAGTTTGCAATCAGCTTCATGCTAGCAAGGGTACATTGTCAGGATACTTTTTGCCTATCATTCCATTATTCCCCTGACTCCACAAGCTCTGTATTAAACTCAAGATCCTAGAGAGTCTTTAATCGTTTAATGGTTGTTCCCCTGATTCTGCTGCCAAAAATGGATAAACATATAAGGCAATATCTTGAGATCTTGGTTATGATGGTCATTTTTCAGCTGTCTCCATACACCACTTAGCCTTGCTTATCTGAAGCCATCCATCAAAGTATCAGGACAACAAAAATCATTCACCCATTTTGTTCGGACACAGGACAATATTTTCTGCTAATGAACAGATCACTTTCTCCATCTTTATTAGCTTCTCCTGTGCCAGCAGAGTGAGATATTTCTGCAATCTTTAATATACAATAATTATCTTGGTTGCACCTTGTTATACTTGTTTACATCAAAGTGTAGATGAATGACATAAGCTTTGATAACCAGTCTTACCTTAAGACCTTTGGCCCTGTTGATGGCCCTGAGTGGACGCAACACACGCAGTACACGGAGGATCTTCACTACTGAGATGGCTCCGTCCCTGATGGAAACACAAACCAGTTATCATTTAAATTCTTTTTCATATGCATGCACATATCCAATCAAAGTCTGACTGGGTTAAGGGGGCTACAATTTTGCTGGTGAAATGGAGGATACTAATTCTTTTAGACAAAGCAGAGAAACACACTGCCTCTATATGTAATTTGTTTTGTGACAAAGTTTGGAGGAACCAGTTGCCTCCAAATTGCCAATAACATCACATGTCCTGGAATAGTACTACACATGTCATATTGTCAGCTATCACTGAAATAAACTTCAAACCACACAACCAATCAACTTCTTTTTACAATACATGGAAAATTATTGCTGCATACAGACTCTACTGGATAAAATAATTATTATTGGTATTTCCTTAACCAGTGGGAAAACTAAGAGATTTACCCTGTGTTTAGCCATCAACAGATTTCAGAATTTGGAATAATATAAAATCTAAAATTTTTGAAGAATGATGAAATTCAAGTAGTAAAAAAAAATTACAGTACAGTACAGTGTACAGTACTGTACTGCAAAGTAAGAAAGTGACACTGATTACATGTTAAATCTTCTGGTATCTGACCATTGGTTTACAAATCCACAGAAGTTCTGAAGTATAGCTTTCATCGTGTGCAAAAAAGATTTCACAGATAATATATATATTAACTGTCTGTCTCCTTTTTACTCAATTTAGTACCAAAGAGATAGACCATGTTCATTCCCACACATGTACAGCTTAATTGGTATCATAAATACGGCAGAGAATCTGAACATGGCATCATATAAGACCAGAACTAAGTCTTGAGATGTCCTCATGTTCTGTGTCAGTTCAAAATACATTGACTCTAACTTGCACTGTACATTAAAACTTCATTGGATTGTATACATATATAGTCATAGGCTAATGTGCTGACAATTTCTGTTTTGAAGACTGTGTATTCTATATGGAAACAATCAGACCAATCAAAGTCATTACCTCATCAATGGTTTTTCTTGTTTTAACTCACAAGATCCCTTGCATCCCTTTCACTCACAAGATTTTTCAGTTTTATGATCAAAAGCTTCACTCCATACTCCCATCTTTTCCTTGATCTGCCCATACTCCTTCCTCCTTCCAAAACTTATGGTTTGTAATTTTTTAATCAGTATTTTCTCACTCAGTATTTCATCTGTCCATACCACTAACAACACTTCTTACTAAACTGCTAATTTTCCTAATGCAATATTATTTACAGAAATGTACAAGTAGGCTATGTCTAACCATGTACATTACGCAACTAATGTGGATAAAATTATAAACTAAAGAATGAGCAACCGCTCATTGTATCAGCACACATAATATACAAAACTTTATGAAGAATGTGTAGGTCTAGATTTTATGAAGCACAAATGTTAGAAATTTTATCAACATCTGATAAGCAATAGAAATTGGGATGAACTTAAAGAATTGCAAAGGGGCTTATAACTTGTCTTACATAAACACCTGAAATAAATAACATCTGTGATATTTGGTAACAGTTAGAACATCTTTCAACTACAGTACAGTATTTTACCCAGACTGCAACCAAATAAGTATTTATGGTTTAGAGTAAAAAAGAATTATTTAGATGTGTTGGAATTTAGAAGTTATCCTTCACTACAGCAACAACTGGCACCTGTAAGAGATGAATAAGAAAATCCAAATATATCATTAGACATTTAGAAAGTCACTCAATTTACCATATGGAGGCACAAGGGACATTTATCCATACAGGAAATGTGACACTGTAACTGACTGTGAAGTACACTTCTACTACAGTACTGCATCAAGGATGGGTTATCAAGTTTTATCTTGGAAAAGGGAAAATTAATGCTGATGTATGTACGTTGAAGAAATATGATATGTTGCAGAAACAGAACTGAGTTGTTAATATTACACAAGAAAATATAATAGCAAATAAGAGGGAAAGCCCTCTTTACTGTTTTAGAATGGAAAGAAAAATGTCTCCTCCTCCCACATATGTATCATGATGTCGTTATTACTGTCTTAATATTATAAAGCAAGTGGTAGAGTTAAGGGTTTATAACATCAAGTGTGAAACAAATGAATGTCTGGCTTTTTCTTTCAGGTCTTAGTTGTAATCACAGTAACTTGGACTGAAATATACATTTCTGTTTCTGAACTTAGTCTCCTTACCCCATTGTACATATGAAATGGGGACAGGATGCTGATGATGATGAAAATGATAATAACAAAGGTTACTTTTGCAGGAGAATTAATCGAAGCCAGTGTTCGACTTGGTTATTTACTATCAAGATTGAGAACATTTTATGCGCTGTCAAAGCACGAGCTACCACTTTATCCAGTCAATTAATATCTAGAAGGATCTGAATCCTAAATACAGGATTATCAGTACACTGAGCACCTACTGCTGACACCACAAATTCATGCATAAGTGCAGTTCTTGTGTTACCTGAACACTGGGTCATATCTGTGAGCTTGACCCTGGTACTGGGATAGCCATTTGGCACGCAAGCGGGCATACAATTCCTCTGTGAAATCTTTACCATCTGGGACGCCAAATGAGGGGAAACCATCAATATCAAGAATTGTAGCCTCAGGGTCATCACTGGGGCTTGCAACAACCTCGATTGAACCCGAGACAAGACGGTAAACTGTGTTGTCATATCTTAGGAGGGGCAGCGGTGAGTCAGGCTGGAGGACTTTACTAGGGGAGGAGATCAGGAGGGAAATAAAAATTAAAAATCTGTCTGAGTGAGGAGCAAAAACTGGATGCAGCATCGAAGACCATGTGTCACTGTATGTATTCAAAACTGACTTGCATTATATCCAGTAAAATGGACACGGTAGTGTACTAATGGTGCCTTGGAGGTTACCGACTGTTGGTGGCTTGGAAATTACGAATTCTACTGAACTATGCAACTGGATAAATTGCCTCAGATTAACCTTGGTCATATTTTTGTGGTACAATTTGGAGATATCACTAGCTTCCAATTTGCAAGTAAGAAATCACAGGCTCCTTAAAATATGTGACAGAAAGTCCAGACATGAATGTATGACTGTGCTCTTACTATACGTGCCGACACATGACTCATCAGTAAAGGAATCTTACAAGCAGAAGTAGATAGGACCTGCACAGAGTTCTTATATAAATTATGGCAATAATATTTGTAAACCATGGTACTGTATATCATTAAAAAGTCATCATCTGCCAATTAACAAAAATGAAAATAGTTCTGTAAATCAATTCCCACAATCAGCCAACTGAAAAGAGAGGAAAATTAAAGAATATTGTAGAGCACTGTTACAAAGAGGGAAGGCCAGCAGCTGCCCCTCCATCAAGTGCTCTACCAAAAAATCCATGAAAGGGTAATCATTCTGAAATATCAACAAACACGCTAGATTCTACACGAAGTTTTGGTTCGGATGGTGAAAAACCTAGATATTGTATTCACTTTTCTATGCTGAACAGGATTTTGTACAATTTCATACTTTAGTATTTTCCTATCATTTATCATTCCGGCCTTTAATCACTGCTATGATACATTTCAATGCCTGATGTTCGCTAATGTTTTTGTATTATGAACTCTCTTGGGGGAGGCGGTGGCAGAGTGGATACACCAACGGACTGCAAATGTTATGGACCCTGGTTCGAGTCCACACATAAACGTATGGTTTTTTTCCGAGGTGATCCAATGGTTCTTGCTGCATCATCTTGAACTCATAACATAGAAGATGCCCAACCATATTCCAAAATGCTCTGAGTGACGGTGTAGCTGCCCCCTCCTGATAGTGACGTGTATAAATAATGTGTCATCATCAAGTTGGACAGAAGAGAAGCTTCCAACACCTTGAAGTTCCACTGTCTCATTTAGTGCAACACCCAATAATCTCGAGACCTTGCAAGAATCACAGGCTACTGACAGCCTACAGTCTCGAGGTTAAGGTAAAAAAAAAAAAATTTGACAGCAATGAACTCTACCACTGACAAATACAATGGAATAAAGAATGTAAATGAGTGTTCTCAAGTAAAGTAGTGAAAAGAGAAAAAACTCCATCACAGGAAGACAGGAGAAGGATTTCATGTTCTGAAGGAAGAGCAAGGAAAGTAGACTTAAAGGTTAGACAGTTGCTGAGGAAGGCCAATGTAGGCTACTGCTGACATCTCTGTAGTCAAGGTATATACTCTATCAATGGACTGGCCACAACATAAGCCACACTGAGTGAGGTCTTTTACTGTTGGGGTCAAAGGGAATATCCACATCCCAGCCTCAAGGACACTAGGTGGTGGATTGAATGTACTGTACACATCCCTTCAAATGGGGTTTTGTGTAGGCCTGTGTAATATGCTATAATATAAAGAGAAGTATTTATAAGCAGAGATAGTTGTTACAGGTGATAATTTTTATGAATCTATTACTGTATTTAATGCTGAGGCTGGCCAGACTCTGCACATGTAAGAGGAAGAGAGGAAAAAAATCCACAACAAGGTGTTGATTCTTCAGAACCACAGCAGAGTACCTGCCAGGGTGGGGATGGCTACTCCTATTTCCTATGTGAATTATCAAAGATTGGGCACTAGCTCTCCTAAATACAGTAAGACACTGGTAATGCCGTTTCCAAAGTAGTGTGTTCTCTTAGTTAAAAGTACAGCTGGCCACACTCCTGCGAGGCCCACCCAACATTGTCAGCGTTGGCCGAGATATTAATCCCGAAACAGTAGCAGTGAGTTCCACTCGCTCAAACCTTTCACTGGTGGGAGGGAGAGGTAAGGAGGGATATGAGGGTAGGGGGGGTGCCTTTACACGAGAGGTGAGAAATCATTCTTGAGGAGGTGAGAGACGATTGATTGATTGATCGATAATAGCCCAGCAACAGCGAGGTCATATAGTGCCAGAAAAATGTGATAGAGAGGTGTGACAGCAAGCAGGAAGGAAATAGAAAGAAAAGAGGGCCAATTGAAGAACTGAAAGCTAGTGGCTGGGGCCAAAGGGGCGCCAAAACCCTTAAAGTATTACCCACATCACTACGGGGAAGTGAGAGATGGGTGGAATTTTAAATAAAACTATGAAAATATACCCAATCATCAATCATTTATATCTTGACATTCGTTTCAATTATTAACATCATTTAAGGTTAGATCAACATTTTAATAATGTGATATAACACAATAACAACCGAAGTAATATTATTGTATACTTTATTCGTATTGTATTCAATTTTTATTAATAAGCCCTAAACACTGTAAAATGCTTATACAATAACTGCATAAGAATCATGACCCAGAATGCTCTTTATAAAATGAAGCAAACGTGAATACCTATATATTGCATGTGGCAAGTGTTGATACCACTAACACACACTTCCATGTCCCCAGTATCTACCTAACAGTTTATAATTGTAGTGTCAAATATCAAGGCTAGCATTATCCCACACGTGATAGCAGCCTTGCAATATCCTGAATATTCTTAATAATATCCTGCTGTATTGACTATAGTGAAAACATAATGCTTGGTAATTTTTTATGAATCACTTGGTATTTCATCTGTTTCTAGGTATCAGAAATATTTATTTATGCAGATAATACTTGTGAGGAGAGGCCAGGGTGATTGAGCCCAAAACCCACAGGCTTGTGAACTAATTTTTTTTTGCGCATTATTTAGAGACTGATGTTGACTCTAGTCTCGTTAACCATTGAATACAATACGAATAAAGTATACAATAATGTTACCTCGGTTGTCTTTGTGTTACATTATAATATTAAACAGTTGATCTAACCTTTAATGATGTTAATAATTGACTCTAATGTCACTATATAAATGATTGATAACCGGGTATACTTTCTTAGTTTTATCAAAGATTCCACTCATCTCTCACCTCCTCAAGAATAATATCTCACCTCTCATGTAAAGGCACCCACCTACCCTCCTCAAGTTTCTCCTTACCTCTCCCTCCCACCAGTGAATAGTTCGAGCGAGACAGCGTTGACAACACTGGGATGGCCTCATGGGAGTGTGGCCAGCTGTACCATGCTCACGATCTGCCTAATTTTCCAAGATAATACAGCAGTCCTAGCACACTGGAGGCCAGTGTATTTGTAATCCCAGGCCATTATACATGTAATTGTATAGGCATTGATGTACAAAAAACATATTAACCACAACAACCTAAATACGACAGGTTTCCACAGCATCCTACTCTGGACTGCGACTGAATGAAGGTAATGATTCCATAACAGATAAATGCATTAACATTATCTAGATAATGTACACCAACATTTAAAATGGTGTCAACCAAATTTACTAATCCTTGTCCAGGATAAACACTGGTACATCTATAATGATCTAAATAAAACAAAAATGCGATAATATAATCAATACATAATGGACATTAGCCTATATCCTTCCTCTGATTTCCAGTATATATTATTTGTCAAAATAATAAGTATATGCAGGTGATATGTATAATAAGATACATTCATGCTATAACTCTACCCTTTAGTTTTGAGTTACTGATGTACAGAACACGTGAAGAATATTTCTTACTAATAAATGTAGATCTGAAAAAAAGAAAACAATTCTATAATGCTCTGTCTCCACTTCTGATGACCCAACATGTGAGAAATTTTCTTCACTTTGCAGTGTCAGCTGTAACAATCCTTAAATCCTACAAAATCTGGAATGTTGATACTCTTCATCAAAATTCTGGGAAGGTAACATACTGCCAGCATCTTAGTGGTATCTGACTTTTCCAAATAGCCAGCCTTAAGAAACAGATTACAGTACATCAGTATAACCCAGATGGCCGGTTTTGTGGAATTGTTTGAAGATATCAACAGAGCTGACAATATTATACCAAATACCTTTGAATAAAAGTATAAAATATGATGGAAATAACAGCTAAGAACACTTGGTGTGCCAGGGTTCCAACAAAACTGTTTTGTAAAGTACTGTACAATAATACATTGTAAGTTCAAAACAGATAGAGAAGGGGGGAAAGGAGTTGTGGGCATGAGGCATTGTGTAGAGTACTGTATTTGGCATTAATACTAATTCACAACTGGGTGTTGGTACTTACTTTACCAGGCACTGCTAATAACAGTTTAAAGAAAATAGTCAGTGCTCAAATATATTTGTACATAATAAAGATTATACTGGGGTGAGGTCCACCACAAATGTTACAAACTTTTGTACGTTATCAGTTCATAGATGCAAATATCAATGTATTTCACCTGGATTCTGTCTCCATACCATAGTTTGTATTGTACAAAGTGTTTGGACTCTGTGAAATCCTCACTATAAAGTTTACGATTTTTTTACTTTCTTTGACATCTACTGTAACAGTAGATTAGTTCCATCAATGATCAAGTAATGTTTCAGAGAGTATTTAGATTTAAATGTTAATTATCAGGCAATATCTATACTTTGGCAAAATATTGCAACACTGCTGACAATTCTAGGCAAGTTTATCCTGAAATGTTCCTTCTGAATCACAGGAAAGGACAAGATAAGGGAAACTATCGACTTTATACGATATTTTGGATGTTCATGGCTTGCATAAACTATTTTGTTTGTACAAGAATGAGGATATACACTATGTCATTTTTGCAAGTTTTATAAAGAAACATTTTCAGCACTGCATATTTCCTTTAAATGGGCAAGAGTTTTATTGGTGATACTGAGGTTATTATGTCCTCCAAACTATGCCATGGAATGGACTACCAGTGTGCTATTTTGTGGCATGGTATGGAGGAATCACTACCTTCCTATTCATCAATAACATCACAGGCCTCTTTACATCTCCTATTGTCTTATGTTACTACTAGAGTACAATATAACACATCAATTCCGAAGGAAAAAGACCCTCAATATAAAATTGTTAGTTTGAGATACAGTACACTAATTATCAATGTATAGCATATGATTATGATATAAACCTTGTGAAGGTGCCAAGATAAAAATGCTGAGCTAGATTGGAAAAGCTCTATCAGCAATACAGGTGTTTTTTACTAGTTTTAGTCACAATTTTATTCAAACTTTGTCTGTAACTTTATTATTGAAGGATAGCAGCATGATTTTCTGCTATCCATTAATGAAATTTATTGCTTTAAAATGAAATATATATGAATTAAAGGATACTTCTTCATATTATTTAAAACCACATTACTAATGTATAAAATTTGCAATGTGCAAGATACCATTTAATGAATGATGGCAATTAACATTCATACAGTTGTGGAAAAATTTTGTTAATAACTTGGTCAATACAAAAAGTAGTACAGTATTCCCCCCAATTTTGCGTGATTCAGTATTGTGATACGCCAATTTTGCGACCAAAGCCAGAAAACATACGAAATATACGAATACCGAATTTTACGATGTATATCGAATTTTGCGGGTGGCGCCATGAGAATGGGGGTTTCCGCACTAGTTTTCAAGGTGGAGGGGGGTAAGTATGTGATGGCCTGAGCTGCCCGACCAAGCTGTATTCTTGCGCAGTTACGCGCTACGCTCTTACGAACTCGTGCTTGCATTACTGTACATATTGGGATTCTACCAGCAAAATTAAAGTGATAGTGCCTTGTGACTGAGTGTATTATTCTGCAACATGGCACCATTAGCCAAAAAGAACAAGAGACTAAGTTTGGATCAAATGAAAATAATTAAAATGAAAACACCTGGAAAAGGAAATTGTGACATAAAGAGTTCAAGGTGGGTGAATCGACTGTGAGAATGGTGTTTAACATTCGTCAACAAATTGAGAAGGCAGCCCAAACTTATGGTGGCCAGATTTCCGACAGCCATAGCCACTGTACAAACATCGTGATGATTCGTATGGAGAGATATTGGACTCATTATGTCCTTCGAAAGGAGAAGGCTGGGGTGCTGTTGGACGGGCATCACAAGCCTCAGACACCCTCCCTCCACCCCCACAAGCCCATTCATCCTTTGAGTTTAGGTGGGCTACAGCGTAGGACAGTACACATGTCAATGCTAATTTAAAACTAATTTCTGGAGGACAGTGATACTTTTTTTGTACTTTATTGTATGATGCATCATTATGTGTATTGTATGTGTGTACAAATATATAAGAACAAAAAATGAATAAGATAATGAATAATTGGTCCGTCAGCAATGAGATGTCTATCATATACTGTACAATTTTACCAATAAGATTAACTGTTTCAATTTTGTGATTTTGACTTTTGCGGCTTGCACTGCACTGTCCCCCTATTGGTCGCATATTTGGAGGGAGTACTGTACAGTAACTCCACTGTGTACCTCTTTATCCTTCAATACTGGAAACATGAAAGTACTGTATTTGGATATCGATAAGAGTATCAAAAGTAAGATGTAGTTAAAAACAACTTTAGCCAACTTTTTTTTTTTAATGGATCACAACTTTGACCCATGTTGCTTACTGTCAAATAGTAGATTAAGCATTCCAATGTTAGCATTACAGTATAAACTGATGTTATGCAATGATGTTAAAAAAACAAATCTCAAATCACTACACCTTCAGCAATTGAGGTAAATAATCTAGATGAGGCACTTCATAAATTTTTATATTTTTCCACAGCTGCTGTATTTACTTCATTAACATTTGAACACTTTTTCACCATAAATTAGTCAAACTATTATTTGTTATTCACTAATTAGTATTGAATTGTAAAATCAGATGGCTTAACCTTTATTATCTAGTCTTGTTATTAGTCATGCATGGCACCTGCCTGGCAAGGCAATTCATCTACTCTCTTCTACAATACTTTACCATTAAAACACATGCTTAACTATCAAGCTTGTCTCACTTCTCTTTCTAGACTACTGTGGTGACAGTTAGCACTGTATGGTATTCTAAGACATTATAATAAAATTTAAGGGTTACTACAGCACTATAATCATAGCATTTCAGACAGGATATATTTCCTGAATGGCTACCTAATATATTTAACTAATAAAATTTTATGGAGTACTAATTTATCTGTAAGCAATATTAACCAAGAAATATATTCACTATTGAAGCTGAGCAATACTTCAAGCAACAAAAAATAGAAGGATGGAAGAAACTGTGTGAGACATCAAGTGTACGTGGCACCAAGAAGTTTCTTCCAATACATAGTTTGCAAACTCACTAATGTAACTGAAATGCTGTTGCCACAGTCACTTGAAGAGTCACATATAGAAGTACAGTATACTGAAAATATCAGAGCATTTTAAGGCATGCCACATGGTGCAATTTAGCCCTCTGACAGGAATTTTTTTGTTTTTGTTTTTGTGTTTTTTTTTACTCCTGAAAGGACAATGCATTATCTGTTTATGACAAGACATTTTCAAGGTGGGGAGGCAGGGCATCTCCATTGCAACTATGGGAGAGTGGGAGGGGAACCCGAGGGTACACAAATACCTGGTGGTGAGGTCGCGGCTGCCACACAGAACGGGGGAGGGAAGAGAAGGGGAGAATACACGTTAGTTCATCTTATTATGCCCGCACACATGTGGGGCGGTGCTACAACATGCTCTTACACTGATGCCAATGCTCATTGCATCACTGAGGTACAGTACATTATCCTCAGTACAATAATATGAGACAACCATTAGGTTTATTTTCGCTACAATATATGAAGACATCCGCATTTCATATACTAAAGCACTGAACTAAAACACTGGCAAAAGTGTTGAGCATCATCATAAAGGATTTATGTCACCCAACTGACAATAATTAGAGATTAATGCAGAAGTGAGAAACACGTCTGTAACACCTGGTTTGGAAAAAAACTAAAAAGTGAGGTGACAGTAACTGTTGTTAATGGTTTGAGTAAAAACTTAATGAGATTAAGGGGGGAAACAGGGGACAGATTGAAATTATTCTCAAATCATTAACATAAACAACATCCAAAAATCAAAATCAAATTCCACTCAAAATCGAAATACAAGTACAAAAGCAAACACAATATTACCAAGACATCTACTACAGTATATGAGCAGAAAGATGCTAGTAACTCAAGACAAATACAAATATATAATTGAAGTCATTCCAGGTATCAATGGGATAAGACATACACACACATTACATTGTCCAGTACATATAGACACAGCTGGGATCCTGCACATAATATACACTTAATTAAGACATTCAGCAATGCGCAATGCATACGATGGCACAATCCACAAGGATTATCCAAGCCATCTCTACAATGCAATCATCATTCAAACAATGACAGCCATGATAAGACAAACATAACCATTTAAAACAATATCTACCATGATTCGCAATGCATTACACTATGAATCTAAAACATACAGTATACTTCTTCATAAGAGTTAGATATCTTGCACTATGCATCCAGCATCTGATTCCTTAAAATGTTCCTTGCCATTCAACTGTCTGAAGTCTACTTACAGACTCCTTGAAAGATTTGGAAAAATCACAATTTATGACAAGCAGCTAAAAAGTTCAAAATCGTTAGAATGTACAAGGGAAACAGCTAGAGAAATCTAATATACATGGGTACACTATCAGCTGAAAAAATATGACATACATACTTGTATAGTAGAAAACTTGATATATTAAAAATTTCCTCAACACCATATATTCAATACTTTTCAATTTACTTTCTAAAAACAAATGACAACTTAAAATAAAAATTAAGAAATAGAATTCAAGCAAAGACTAACAGACAAACTAGAAAATTACATCTCTTTAAATCTACATACCACCCTACAATTCTATTTACGGCATTCACAATTCACCAAAAAATCCAAATTGGAGGATATCATAAAATGAATAAAACCAATTAAATGTATAAACAAATCTGTGATCTCTCATTATCCTTGGGAACAAAGTCACATTTTCCATTTTATGACATGATATTGACACTTAAGAAATGAAAAAATTTTGAATACAGGTTGATCTCACTGTTTTGAGCATTGTTTACATGAAAAATCAATGGTATATTCAATGACCCTAAAATCTAGCCCACCCGAGTCGAAACCCAATATTCGGAGGTGGCAGTTTCTGGATGACAGCCCACTCAAAGCCTCATTGGTTTAAGATGTGTACAGTATAGCCTCATGATGGTTTGGGTGGGCACTCATCCAGAAACTGCCTGCTACAGATCTTGGGCTTCGACTCAGGTGGGCAAGATTTTATGGTCAGTGAATGTACAAGTTTAAGATATGTGCACCTTATGTTTGCTATATGAGTCATATTACTTAGCATTATGAGAAGCAGCTATTAGCTGCTGACACTGTATGTTAGTCCTACATTCTTATATATCTTCTCAATTTCCTCTATTTGTTATTGACAACTTTCCCTTTGCCATTGTTTCTCTCTTTGAGAACATTAAAGTAAACATATTTAATATTATAGGTGGAATCTTATTACTTCTGTCACAATCATATTAAAACAACCGGACATCATATTAGTAGTAACTTTTGTAATCCTCCCGGTAATATATTTTCACTCACTTGCCTCTGCTTTGCATATCACTGTTTATGTATTTCCTATGTACTCTCTCTCTCTCTCTCTCTCTCTCTCTCTCTCTCTCTCTCTCTCTCTACATCACCCAACCCTTCTTTACTCCTCATAAACATAGGTTTGATGACCTTTTATGTTGTGTATTTATTTTTTTATGATGTTTTGTAGTAATATATCATTGATTTATTTCATATTTATATTCATGTTGGAGGAGTACAGTAGTTGGCAGGAAATCATACACATATACTGTACAGTACTGTAGTGATTAAAAGGTTGGGTAATGGGCCGCTGCTGAACCAATTTGAATTATTCCCTTTGCTTCTTTAGTTTCGCTATCACGTTTTCTGCCATCACGCCCATCTGCGTTGACCAACATCACATGAAAGCTGAGGAGGGAGTGTACATTCCTTTGTACCTCCGGTCCTACGAACGAGTGATGGAAAGACTTCTCGTATATATCAAATTCGGTTCACGAGAGGAGACAGAAATACTGACCATCTTTAATGACGAACTTTCGGACATAATGTCAGCCCCTTTCCCCCCAACTGGTTTGTTATATTGAGGGTTTACAGTATGTATGTATGTATATATATATATACAGTGGCAAACTCTAAGGAATACAGGTTATCCACTCATTTCATTGAGATCAACCTGTATATTGTAAAATCTGGAAACAGCTTAGCAATGAAAATATCTATTGAAAGAACCTGGGAGTAAATGATACATATAACCCTAACTTAAAGAAGAAAAAGAACAAGAGGAATAGGAAAGAGTAGTAATTGAACTATCTGTATTATGAAAGTTTTTTTCTATATTTTTCCTATATACCTATCATCATCAGAGTCAGCACAATATATTTAAATATTTCAGATCCATATAGCTTATTTTTATTAAACCTACCAGTACTGTCCTTCATATTAAAGTACTCAGTAGATTCATAATGTATGATATTCTTTCACGTGTATGTAAATACTTCACAACTAACCCATCGTTAAAGCATAGCAAATAGTTCCGGAACATGAAACTGTGCTATGGTTTATAAATTATGTAATGATAATGTCCATATGTAATAACAAGAGGTGGTGGGGTGGTGGGAAATGGACAGAGGAAAGGAATTGACAGTAATGGGTTTTTATCTACTGTATTTCTTCAATCCTACCTTGTCCTGTAACCAGCATCAACACTCAAGTAACAAGCATTGGTATTCTATTAAGGTGGAATCATCCATCTATTCCTATTGGCTCTGCAGACTTAAGAAATATTACCAGTTGTACAAATATGTGACATATTTCACATTCAGGATTTTCAAAATACCAGTTACATATAGAGTGATATGCCTGTATATGCCCTAAACATACACCATGGATATCATTAGTAAGTGAATGACACATAAAAGCAGATAATCAAACCCAAGTGCCCTAAATATATGGACATTATTAACAGTGAATGAAATTCATATCACACAAAGTTCACTGATTTTGTACTGGAAAAATACAACTCTTTGAAAGAAACAAAACCATTAGAACTCACTTGAATGAAAAGGAGATGAGGGAAACAGCAACCACCAACAGATCTAGACCGTTGAAGGCTGAGCGTAAAAATGCACCTTTATGTAAGATGAAACCGTATGCCACCACCTTGAGGAAGATCTCTACTGTAAACACTGATGTGAAGAAGATGTCGAAGTTGTTCAGTATCTGAAAATAAACTGGTCAGTCATACATCAATCATTTACTAAGATTGATGAGAGGGTGAGTTGAAAATTTCATCTAAAGAATGAATGATATGATTGATTACAGAAAGATCTGGACATGTCACAGTATCAAATGAATAATCATAATGATAATGTCATGATAAAAATACATATATAATGAGGAATACAGTAATTGTGCTACATATTTTTGAAAACCCAAACTCTGAACCTGAATTGAGAAATAAAGCTGTAACTAAGTATCTTCAAGGTCTAGAATGCGAGTACAGTATGTAGCATTAAACAGTAATATAATATCAGGCATATCCATAAGATTTGGTCATGGGTCAGATATTGTAAAATATAGAACTAGTTCTTTTATTTTAGGAATTCTACATGTTTGTTTTATCTCTCAAACTAGATATATAACTAATTATCATATATGAACACATTAATTCTAAAATAGGGCCTATACACAACCAATAAATACAATGCCGCGACAAATATACCAATTTGGACAATAATGAAGGATAAACTGAAGGCTTCACATGATGAACTCAAATGCTCCCTTTAAACATTATGAGGCTGAATTTTCCTAAACAGTACTTATATTACATCTTATGTCATTTTCTGTCTTTGACGTCTATAATACTTTAATGATTCTTGGGTTTTGGATACACTGACAAGATACGGGGAGGACTTTAATCCTTGAGGCTCATGAATATTATTTCAGATAATTTTTTCAGATAATGAAAATAGCTACAGTAATACATTAGTTATACTGTACCATCATCCTATTAACACTCTCGAGCACAGCCTGGTATTGTTTAAAATGAGGGCGTCGGTGTGTCAGGACACACCTCGATTATGTAGCGCTAGTTTGAATTGGGGAAACTGACCGAGGACTGAGGCCTGAGGCGGGCAGCCAGACTGTCCACACAGTGTGTGTTTTATTATATTTCATATATTACCAGTGTAGTGGACGCCTATGTGGCGTTCAACTTTGAACTAAATCTGCCTGACGGTTGACTTTTTACAAGGATTTTTCCAAAATTAGGACGCCAAAGTGGCGTCTGTGTGCGAACATGAACTTGTTTTTTTCCTAAAACGCATCGTAGGCGTCAGTCGTGCGTGAGTGTTAAAAGAATAACTCTTCAAAAGGTTCTGTATATTAATATATCTTAGGTGCAATCCCCAAAGACAAACAAGAAATACAGTGGGAGCTCTCATCTAACGAGTTCTAATCTAATTATTTCACATCTAACAATACTATTGAACCTCTACCCACATTTGTATCTAACAATGAAATTTCTATTCTAATGAAAAAATCTTGGGCAAGTGTTTCAATTTGGCCTCCTCCTTGGCCAAGCTCTTGACGTCATATGCATCAGTGACTCACACCACGCTCTACCAGGTAGGGCCTGTCCCAGGCCAGTAACCCCAGTCTCCTACAGCTCTCCTTCTCACGTGTATCCAATGTGTTGTATAGCAGCCTCTTGCCGCTATAAGCACCCCAAGTTCCAATCTAGCATGAGTTTGGCGGTGGATTACGCCTCGTGGGATGATGTCCCAACCTACAGGTAGTGGGAGAAGTGGTAACAGGGGAACAGATAAGAACCAGAGACAGCCCCACAACAGCCAGAACCAAACACCATAATTTCGGTGAAACAATTTTGTCAAAACTTCAATGTCAAAAATGCTATTGACTACATGACAGATGCCTGGAAAAACATCACAACCGACACAATAAATCATGCTTGGCATCCAATTCTTCCCAACATAGATAAATGACAACGCAAGGCTAAACTTTTCTGAGGTAGTTGACACAGCCAGGATTATTCCAGCATCAGGTTTTGATGAAGTTGATGAAGCTCTTGTATCGGAATTGTTGCAAACTGAGGAAACAAAAACTGCTGAAGAGCTGGTGGAAGATACTGAGCTTGATTTGACTGCAGAAGAAGAAAGCAAAGAAGCGAACTACAGTATCTGTCTGGGAAAATTACCGATTTGACACAAATGGAAGAGTTTCTGTGGATTACCGGCACATCAGAGTCTTGGTGGGTGGGAAATGTGTTACCCTTGAAAAATAAACTAAAACATGAACTCAGTGCATCTTATGGAAGGAAAGTAAATGAAAGAAAGAAGTAACAAACATTTATCACGGGATATTTAAATAACTGCCGTGAGCTTAGAGAAGTTGTGGCAAGTCTTGATGAAAATGAAGGACAAGAGACTGTGAATGACATTGATGATAATGTAAAAAATCTACTTGGTGACTTGGACTTTTCTGAATTTGTTGGGGAGGAAAGAAATGCAGACAAAAAACTAAAAAAAACTAAGGGAGACATCACACCAGGCAGAGGAGAGCAAGAGGATGGAGAGTTACAGTGGCAGTGGAGGTGGGGATGAGGGAAGAGTGGAGTAGCCTCCCTCTTGAATGATTTTGTCTTACCCATGCACATCATACATCACTCACTGATGACTTAACCACATTATTTCTTCTTTACAATGCTTTCATATCACTATGTATGGCTTAAATCAACCTCAATAGTTACAAATATGAATGAAAATAATGTTACAATAGAAGTTTGCTCCAATTTTTTTCGCCTATTACAATTTTTCCCATATGTTTATGTATCCGCATCTAACGAATTCGTATCTAATGAGTTTTTTTGGTATCGAATAGTCGTCAGATACGAGATCCCACTGTAGTTTTCTTCAGTTAATCAGCTTCACGTCTACAGGTTCAAAATTAAGTTGATTTGAAGATTTGGTAATCCAAGAGTTGCAAGTGTAATACCAAGGCAAAGAATGGTGTAAATATTTAAAAATACAAAATGGGGTCTTGATGATGATAACGATGTGTACATCACAACATTCGGCAAAAGACAATAACATAACACATCCTGCTTTGGCTAATAAAATTATAGTATGTGATTCCTCTTCCTACACCTCATAATCTGTGAATCAAAATGAAGTAACGTCTGTGCTGTGTGTATTTCATTATTTCTGTGGTGATGGACTACAGCATAAGGCAGTAGCCTAAGGTTTATAAAAAATGAAACAAAAATAGTTGAGAAAATAATTAACCTTAACAGGTTGGGAAACCATTATATAAGAATATTTCTCAATGATAGCTAAGGGTAAGTTCAGACAGAGAAAATATCAATACCTACCCAACCTGGCTACTAGAATGTCAAAAGTTAGGTTGAATATGGATGACAAAAGAAATATTACACTGGAGGTCTCTACTCTATTGCTAAAACCTTTATTGCAACCTTGACTATCATGCCCTAACATTGTAGGGATATATCACAACTTTGGTATACCTTTTGACTGTTCAAAAGAAAAAGGTATACTGTATTGGGATACATCAACAAAACAAAACCCCTTAATACGGAGCTCTCTGAAGTACACATGTGCATTAATAAAATATTATAGCAAGCTAAAGAAAACAAAATAAGCCCATGTGCGACAGCAACATAATACTTATATAAAGAAAACTCACAAAGTTGCGCTGAGAGTCTGAACGTAAGGGGTCCTCAGCTGCCAACATGCCTGAAGAGATGAGGATGCACACCAAGATGACATTGCTGAATAGACTGTGGTTGCATATCCAATGGCAGAAGACACGAAACCTGCAAATTACACAACTGAATTACCACCTCACATCTTGTATCACATTCTACATTTTAACAGTTTCATGTATAATATACTGTACTGATTGTTAGTCATCAATTAATCATACCTGTCAACTGCATATAAAGTTGCATAATAACCATATATGTGCATATGAGGACAAGCAGTAACAGTTAAAATTGAAAATAGGAAAAGCTTTCCCTAGATATTTTGGTCAGTCCTATACATTCATACAATCAATTAATTCTTAGTTTTGAATCATATATGTATTGATTCTCTTCTAATAATCATATTACATAATGGACAGTGAACAGGAATGGTAGCTGCAGATGAATTTATAGAAGTTTTTTTATAAATATTGTATTATCCAGCATTAACTTTCTTGTTAATTAAAGTTATTTCTATTTTCTCTTCTCTTGCAGTATTATACTGTACTGTACACATATGATAAATCCCTTAGAAACATTAATAATTATTATTGTTTGATTTCAGCATCCAGTGGTAACGGGTTACTACACTGGGAAGTTTTAACACACATTACTGCCACTGTAATAGGTTGAGCATGTGTAAATGGTCAGAAGCAAATTGGGCCCAGGAAATTAAGACTATCTTTTACAACAGATAAATTTGGAATACCCAGTGACTTTCAGTTACATAACAAAGACAGTACTGTATGGCATTTGAGTACACCATATTTCCTTCGGAGAAATGGGTGCCTGCATACCTAAATTAAATCTGTTTATATGCTCATATATATTATGTAACTGAGTTTGTAGGGGATGATTTTATCTATGCTGGGAAATATACAGTACATACGTTTACATTAACTTTTTTAAGTAAACAGCCAAATTCATATGTCATAACTGACTGGACAGCACGGTATTCAAAATATAAGGTGCATAATAGACTAATAGAAAAGATTTTCCCAAGAATAATCAATTGCTATCATCATTATACAGTATCCTCTCAGTTTCTCTTTTTCCAAGGGGTGGATTCTGAAGGATCTATGTAACATTACAGTAGTTCCTGTAGCTGATAATATGATGCTCTGCTTACAACTGTAGTGTGAGAAAAGTTCTTGGTTGCAACCATAGTCAGGAATTAGGAAGCTGTACAGTCAGCATGCCAACCAGCACCACCATATATATGCACATATAAGGTAAAGGTAGATTGAACTTTCTCTTTAATTTAAGAGTTATGATATAGATAAATACTTTGAGTTCTATTCTGTATAAAGATGGATGTTATCAGCAAAAATGAAATAAAAATCTAGCTCTTCAGTGGTCAAGGCTTTGTAATCATTTTGTTAACCTCTGCATCTTAGTTAAAACAAACAGAAAATATCAAAATCGTTATTACTGCATATTGTGATAGTAGTAGCTTGATCAATACATCAAAGTACAAATTTCTAACTTGCAGTGGTACAAAATTTACGGTGCAACAGTATGCTTTACAATCCACATCACGAAGCAAACAATCAGCAACAAAATGACATATTATGCAACAAAAATGTACTCTTTGGGACAAGTTATAAACTGCTTCTCGACTACACAACACTGAAAGCCTCAAACGCGTTAAAGGTAGGCCTACTACATGGCTTAAGGAAAAACTTGTACAATTACCAAAAATGACAATAGATGGTTGTTATTATTATGATAATGTTCTATCTTAGAACTGTCAGTGTTATAAGGTGGTTATCCATTAACAAAATTATATTCAAAGTACTGTCTGACTCAAAGTACCTGGTAAAATGACTGCAAGAAAAACTGATAAAAACTTGAGTGACATACCAAACATCATGAATGTATTTCTCTCATTTCCAAATTTAATGATTTTTAAAAACACAGTTCAGTACAGTACACTACTTAGTTTTTTCACATATTGTACAATTATATTCATTGAAAATGTACAGTACAGTACTAGGAAATACTTAAATCATATATTTACATCATAAAATAGTAGTCGTTAATTCAGAATAAATCTGTTCTTATTTTACAATACTGTATAGTAAAGAACCAACATACTTACTCAACCTGTTTAATAATTACTTAAGCCTACATACCAACGCACACAATGCACACATTTTGTAAGTCCTAAGTGGACACTGTTAGTACTACCATTCCACTGTGATGTTAATATGGTATCTACGACAAAACACTATACTGTAATACCTTCATTCTCCAGACTCTATAAGGATCTATTCTACATACACCAACTGCTGCATCAACCGACACTTTAAAATGTTATCATCTGTTAGTTGCAAATGTCATATTTTGATATATTGTTGAGAATAATAATTTCTTTGTCAACAATAAGGATGACTAAACAGTATACTACACACATTATTACTATTACACAGCATCAAACAAGAGCAGATATTGCTACTTTTAACGTGGTCATTTCTATCCAAATGAAATTAGAGAAGTAAGAAAGTACATACATATTTGTAGTATATCCCTTTCAACTGATAACATGTTCTCTTAGATCATGCAAATATCATCAAATTTTATTTGCAAAATTTACATTGGAATTCTGAGTAACAACTTCGAATATGCAAAAATTATAAAACCATAAATTCAACTCAGCATGTTAAACTCTTTCTATCAATCACAAAGATACTTTGATATGTAGAAAATATACTATGGCACAGTTGATCTTGACCTGATACAGCTTGATTTAACACAATTGATTTACCCAGATAATCATTTGTTTTCAATACTGTACTGTAATGGATCAGAGATGTAAAAGGAAAAGTATTACTTTCTAAATTACAGTACTTGGCTGCAATATGTTGAATATCATGCAGCAGTTCAAGGGAGACCTAGCCTTTAACTTTAGCAACACAAATAATTTCCATAATGAATTAAAAATAAAAACAGAGCTACATCAAACTGTCCTATTCCTATTAAACCAGTAACAAGGCTGTGAATGTCCCCATTATGGTATACACTGGATACAAATGGGTTTAAAGTCCCATCATGGGAGGTAATAGCCAGTCTGGGAGAGGGAAATATCCTCTACCTATGCCTAAAGTCAAATAAAACTATGGTAGTTTTTATGTGGCTTATATAGTATAAAGAACATCACAGACCACCAGAAAGGCCTCTTGAGGAATTATACAGTTTAAGTGTTACCTTGGAAAATAAATAAATGTATACTACAGTGAACAATATAAATTTGTGGTCATTCATAAGAAATATATAGGGACTGGATTTTTACATTCTAGTATCGTGTCCCCCCTACCTGTTTAAATGGACTGAAGACAGGTCTGACTTGGCATAAGGGATCCTACTCTAAAAGTAAAGACTGAATGATATAACTGATATAAATATATATTGTCTCCTGGAATCCCAAGCTTTCTCTTGATTGAGCTATATTATTCAGGAATCTTAAGAACATTTGGATTTACATGAGTAAATAATGATCATGGATGAAGAACTATATTAACATGTAACATAAATGTAGCTGTTTTTACCTTCTCAACTTAAAGGGGGGAAGAAAAATAATAAAGGAGATTCATATACACATGCATATCAGGATCTAAACACAATGAATAAGCTGTCAAAATAATGATGATCATATGTTAGACCAGTGATGATGATGATGATGATACTGGGAAGATGAAAGAAAGGGATATAATAAAGTAAAGGAGAAATGAATGGAAGTAGAACAGACTGCAGAGAGAATGGAGTAAGATGAATAAGCCGAGTAGAGAAAAGTATGGAACAGTAGGGAGTGGCAGCTTGAAAGAGGAAAGAGTAGAGGGGAAAAGGTGTGGGTGGGAGGTAATAATAAATGCAGGAGATAAATAGGTGAAAGGAAAAAATAAGTATAGGAGTAATGATATTAGATAGGTATATGGCAGACATTTGATATTATAGCCAGCTTCATGAAGAGACGATATGGAAAAAGTGCTATGAGAAAAAATGGAGGAGAGGCACAAGCAATAAACTGACATTTGAATGAAGAGAAAGAAGAAATAAAGGGGAGAAAGAAGAAAGAAATGAAAGAGAACAGCTGGAAATCAATCCATCCAATTTTGACACCCAACTCCACTCTTGGGGATACCCATTACAACTTCTCTGTCTAATTCAGCTTAGAAAACAACTACTGTCTAATTAAGGTACAGGTGAGGGCAGGACTCACCCACCAACTTGTAGGGGTTTTGTGTATCAAATAAAGAACAAAACATACAAAACAATGTGAAATTACATTGAGGATAAGTCTAAATGTGACTTGCAGTTACGCATGAACTCTGAGAACATACTATCCATGAAAATCTTTGTAAACAGTGAAGGCCTTCAAAAATGTTCATATATCTCAAAATCATCTTCCAATACATTGATATGTTATAAAAATATTCAAATACTGTATAATATTTCAAAATAAAGTGTCAGAATGCAAATCAAATATCTCCATGACAGAATAATATTTACTAGGATTTGCAAGATACTACATCACTGTGCAAACTGGCTTCCATGCTGGTGTCTGCCGTCACAAGACAGAGGCTGCACGTTCACTTCTTGGCTTGTGTCCATAAGGCAGTAATATCATCCAATATATCACTCACGGGCAAATGAGCAGTACAATACGTGTGCAACTAATGGCTTTGCTTTACACATTTTCAACAATTGTAGAGCTGGGTTACCTTAATTTACTTACAAACTTATTGGATGCAACTTATTACGACGTTCTACCTTTGCATTAAGTTCCTACTTTGTCCTGATAATTCATCAAGTGAATGAATCAATATGCAGTTTTCTAAAGGGACAGAATAATGCAGTACTGTACATCTTTGGAAAGCTGCAGGATTCTCAGGATTACGTCTTCCAAAAGAAATAACATAGGCCTCAGTTCTCCACATACATTACAGGGTAAAGTGCTTCATACTTTATATAAAAGCAAGCTCTGACTCCCTGCTAAAAACAAAACAAAAAAACTTGATGTACAGTCTGTCAATGATGCACGTACCCCACCCTCGTTCAGTTACTCGCAGTTTTAGCTGGTAAAATCTTGAGTAGAAAGCAGGGGTATCTTACAGCAGATATTAGATCGACCAATCACATTCACTGTAAGATAACCCTGCTTACTAATCCAGATTTTACCAGCTAAAACTGCGAGTAACTGAGCGAGGGTGGGGTAAGTGCATCATTGACAGACTGTACAATACAGTACGTTAAATAATTTTTCTAGATAGGCAGTCATTTGGTCATCTCTGTGAAATGTATGAATGCACACTGGCTTTTGAGATTTCTGCAAATAAACTTTTCTGGGTAAAGTTTAAAAATGTGAACGGATAAGTTATCTTAAAACTCACAAAATAAGTTTAATACTGTACTGTACTTGGTCAACTTAGCAAGGAGAAAAATTTATAAAACAAAAAATTTAATTTGTTTTTCTTTTACACTTTTTTGCATGATTTATCTTTTACTTAAGTACTTGGTACTAAATTCCATTGCAGTCTGACTGTTGCAAAAAAAGCAAATATTCCATCTTTCAACGAAACTTAACGTAAAACAATTTCTGATACTGGAATTGTGTTAATTCCATTTACTGTGAGGGTACTATGTATTCTTTCTTTTGGCTGTATGTAATATACAGGGGAGTGAGCTAAGTTTACGATAAGAGACAATACCACTAATACTCTACTACCAACACACTACCAAATACAGCTTGTGTGGATACTTATACCAAACGCATATGTAGATATTAATTAATTACACAGTGCAGTACAGTATCTGTATGTAGATTTTCATTTTATTCTTTTTCATAAAAAGAACAGTGATTTAAACTCCTACTTCACCCCCCCACCCCCAAACCTCGTACAATATCTTTTTATTTCACTGTCTTTTGTTTTCTGTTATGATATACAGTACTGGACACTGTACATTACATTACTAATGAAGAAGTATTGGTTGATGTTCAGTTTTATTACCAACTTGGCTGGATTATTATATTGTTCAGCATTATCTCTGAGTTGCATTTTACAATTACAGTATAAGTGAGTGAGTGTTAAAATACAGTACAATACTGAAATAATGGCTTGGAGAGACAAGATCCTATTCTAACACACAAGTACATGTACTGTATTACCATTTCATTAGGGTGCTTTTTGAAAAGCTTAATCCGATAGATGGCTCTGAGAGCTTCGGTTTAAGACATCATTGGTCCTGTATTATTACATTTCTACCCTTTATTAAATCTGTAATTATTAATATATAGTTAGTTCAGACTGTTGACTAAGTCTAGTATGTTGGCTAAAATTAAATAATGAGTAAATATTAGCGCATTCACATTTTACACACCCAAGTCGCATATGCACAGTACAGGACAGTCCCCTTTTTTTTTTCACCATACGATTTGTTTACTAAACATACGTAGTGGTTGTAGCAGAGCAGACTCAGCAAAGGAAAGCACGAGCTCCAAGGAAAAGGAGATTCAAAACAATGTATGTTTAGTAAACAAATAGCATGGTGAAAATCTTCTAAAGGGGGCTGTCCTGTACTGCGCATACGTGACTTGAGTGTGCAAAATGTGAATGCCAATATTTACTCATTATTTAATTTAAGCCAACATAGAGGATAAATGAGTCACGATAGCTACTAGACTTAGTCAACAGTCTGAACTAACTATATATTAATAATTACAGATTTAATAAAGGTGTAGAAATGTAATAATACAGGACCAATGAAAACACATGTTGTCATGAATGAATATTTTATCCCTTACAGTATTATGATAAACATAACAAATCATAATAAGTTTTAATGACACATTCTAAATGTATATTATGTATTTTACTGTATATTATGATAAGTGACATTAACATGATTGATAATTTTGTACAGCAGTGTAGATATTTGACGACGAGTAATAGGCTGTTTTCTAAATAGCGCGGGGATATTTTAAACCGAAGCTCTCAGAACCATCTATCGGATACTAGCTTTGAAAGCATCCCATTCTCAAACTCTTTGGTGCCAGGGTCTTTGTTGTGAAGTTTCAATCATCAGGTTGGTATCAATCTAACAGCCAAGTGTGCTTATCTAAGACTTGAGCCATTGATTAAATGATTTAGCTTTTAACCTCTGGACATTGGGATGGGAGTCCTAACTTCTGATACGAAACTAGTCTGGAGTCAGTCACGGCAAAACGTGAGGGTTGTCTGTCAGCCATTGTTAATATTATAGGTCATATTCTTAGTCTCACACTTTCACCTGGGATGCCATGACTAGTAGTATTGCTTCATCTGTTTGTGTGCCAGGAATTGGTTGTTACTGAATATAATATGGGAATATTTATTGTAGGAGCTATTATGAAAACACAAACCTCAGTGTTGCATTCACACAATCAGCAATCATATTTATGCTACATAATACATACATCATCAGTATTTCCAGTAAATTTTGGGCAAAATAGTAAATGATGATCAACTTTTAACTTTAACTGAGATACAAAGAATATGACCATTCAATGACCAAGTGACAGAGTTGGACTAAGCAATAAACTTATAATTCATTAGCCTGGCTGCTCTCTTGTGACTTCAGGGTAACCTGTTCAAACCCTACCAAGGTCTCAGTGTGGGGGGCAAATAAGAAACTTCTGTCATGCAATCTTCACACAGGGCACCTGATTCAAGCCCTACCAAGGTCCTAGTGTGGGAAGGGAAATTTATTGGTCCTATCATGCAAATCATCAAACCATTTCATTATCAATCAGCACAGCAAGTTACATGGTATATCCTGCTATACTTATATACGATTCATTATTTTTCGGTAGGCAGCAAAGCAGCATAATAAAGAAGCATGTACCAGTATCCTATTAATGGTACTTGCTGCAAATGTAAAAGTAACTCTGAAACCTGTATAGCATCACACTTGAAGAGTATGAGAACAGGATGTTGGTGTCCTGTATCCACACAAACCATTTGGATCAATGCCCAAGATTTGTTCTCTGCAGGAGAAAACTCTTCTTTTTACCACACAGAACAACCATCATTTCAGCACACGGAGTATCATAGTCAAATGTACAGAAATTACAGAAGGAGCAGTAGTATACAGCTGATAGATGTTACAGAGTAAAGAGGGCTCTAAGATCACCTGTTGGTATGGCTAAAAATGAAGAAAGAGGAGTATTTTGGAATGGGCTGTGCTTTAGTAGGGCTGCTGTCATTTTGAGAAGGTCTTGAGGCTGGGACCATCTCTCCATCCTCCCCCTCTGTCTCCTCATAGTCCTCTTCTAGAATGAAGAATGATGGAGAATGTGGAATTTTAAGATGAGTTATTCAAACACAACCACAAGGATGGTAGACATGTGACACTGAGTTAGTTGCTGATGCCACGAAGGAGGACAAGGACCCTTCCAGTTACTGCTCTCGGCCAGACCGCCCTGTACACATTATTACTGGGAGTCATTGGTGGTTGCCATGGTGACTACCATACATGAAAAATATTCTTAAATTGAAACCATACCATAATTCTAGGGAAATACAACACAAGCAGTTATCATTTTGCAGAATTATGGTATCCTTTAAAACCAAAATCATGCCAATGGTATGACACTGAAAATTACAGATTATCACCAGGGCACCCACAGTGACATCCAGTCCTGTAGTCACGTGCTGTGAGGAAGAGTAGCATTAGATAAAAATAAGAAATGACTCATTAGTGTATGGTTGCATGTGGCCTACATCTGTGGCACATACACACATACCTGTTTGTGTGGGAGAAAATAAAAAAGCTGGAGTACGGGGGCAAAGGCTTCGTTTTGTTGGCTGTACTAAGTTGCGAGGTTCGGCGAGGACGCATTCCCTGGGGGTGGTCCTCCCCATCACCATCTTCCTCTTCTTCTGCAACACACCAGCCAGGGCGGTGAAGAGGAAGGAAGGTGGAGCTATGGCAGACACTACAGTGTGGGTCAGTCACCAACTCAGACAGGTAGTCAACAGAGTCAACACAGACTCTAAACATGTGGTAAGAAGGCCATGAAGGTTGACACCACATTAAGGTGTCTAAATGTACAACATATTCAAGAAGGAAATGAAATGTTAAAACAAAAATGACAGGAGAAAACACAGAGAAGGAAAACTAAGGAAAGAGAAACAATGTGATGACTGCCACAGTACTCAAGGTAGCATATTACTGAAAAGAAAATGCTTCACAAGAAAAAAAACAAAAGATAAAAAGCCATTCTATCTATTACGGTATTAACATTTAATAAGTGACAAAATGGTTATACGTAACAAACATTATACATTAACAACACAGATTTCACAACATCTGCAATAAAAGCTTCAGTTAAAATATAGATGCCAAAGCCACTATTCTAACAATTTATATGAAAAATTAGTCCAATTTAAAATTTTTTTTGCTGTGGAGATCTAATATATTGAAAAAAATAAAATAGCAACTCATAAAACCTCCTCCTATAACAGAAGACCATTTTAAAATCAGATTATCTGGACACCTGAAATGTCTATATTTATCAACACATCATACAGTATAAATTCTTTAAATTTTACATACTTTTAAGCATTATTCTTTAGAATCTCATATTTACTGTAAAAACTGAAACCACTTTAGCTCATAAAACATCTGCTTCATTTGATTTTCTTCTGACCCCTAATATGCAGGAGACATTAATAAAACTATGTATTACTGGTATGCACTAACAAACAAAGTTAGTACATATGGAAACTCTATATCGAGACCTCATTTCTCATTATAAAAAGAGTGAAGAAATATTAAGTTACGTATCCACTTCAAGAGTTGCTAGCCCACAGCAACAGGAGAATTTTCTTCTGATCTCTGGGAAACTGAATGGCAATGTTTCTATGTAGTGGTGGGTTTTGTGCTGTCAGGTGAAGAGGTATTCTGAATACAGATACAGCTGGTATAGGGGATATAATTCCATGACTGTGTTGATAGAATGCAGACATACCATATTGCTATCTTAGCATTGAGGCTTTTTTTTAATGAATGAATACAATTACATATTCGAGTTGGCTGCAGGAATGTCAAAACTGCAGTACTGCACATGTAAAATTAAAATAATAAAATGGCACTACCGTATATTTGCCCAATTATAAGTTGTCCTTCATATCACATGTACAATATTGTCAAACTGTGATTCTCTGAAGTTCAT
Organism: Petrolisthes cinctipes; assembly: GCA_033782935.1. Taxonomy (NCBI): domain Eukaryota; kingdom Metazoa; phylum Arthropoda; class Malacostraca; order Decapoda; family Porcellanidae; genus Petrolisthes; species Petrolisthes cinctipes. The sequence continues at coordinate 77,311 of JAWQEG010002419.1, read as the reverse complement.
GGTGTATGCATTACAGTACATTATTGTGCTGTGTCAGGCAGCCAGTTAAAATTTACAAGAACTGTTATAAAACAAACAGCTGATATTTTATTCAAAGACAATTTAGACACAGATGGCAACTTTCTGTAGAGACTAAAGCTAGAGTTCAGTGAGCAGAGCTGAAGATAAAGAGAAAATTAGAGTAGATTAAAACATCATACAGTAATACAGAGAAGAGACAAACAGGAATAAAAAAAATTAAAAGACAAGACAGAAATACAATACATTTACTGGTATAACATTAAAAATCACCATTAAGTAATAAAAATATACTTTAAATATTAAATGGCAAACTTATAGCTTGCTTTCAGTAATCAATCTGAATGTACTGTATGTTTTTGGCAATATAACATGATTAAATAAGTTACTTCAAAGAACAACTAATGTATAGTACTGAACAATTAACTACTTGAAGAAAAATGTGTTAACAATGACCAACTCGATGAATAATTATAGTTTAAGATGAATGTCTCACAAATACACCAGAGCCACTGTAGGACATCCTATTACAGTTGAACCTCAAAAATCCAAAATAATTCTTTTAGTTTCGGAATAATTTGGAAAATGTATTGTTTTATTTTGACCGTCTTTCTGGAGCTATAAAAAATATAACTGTGACTGGAATAATATCATGTGAACTTCAATATAATCAAAAGCAGGTTTGAATGTAACTGAGATGATATATTCTTAGTTTACGAGGTTAGCACTTTACAAGTAAAACAACTGGATGGGTATTGTGCAATTTAAAGTTTGTGATATCATTAAGGTTGATTTTTGGGAAAATTGCTGAGCCTTTAAGATTTCTTAGAGCTTTCATGCAGTTTGATTGTTCCTTTGTGGCTACCTTCAACATAGATAACAAAATCCCACACACCAAAACCACTTCCATGTCCAGGAAATAAAGGAACACAAGATGATGATGAACAGGTTCATTGGAAGGTATATGCTCTGGTTAAGTATATATAGTTTGATTCTTTAGGAAAGATCATTGAATATGGTGTAGGATTTGCCAAAAAAGTGTGGATCTGGAAAGATTATTCTTAACATTTACGGTGATATTTTTACAGTGATGTTAAACTAAAAGCACAGAGTTTTCAAATTACAAAAAGCTCAGATTTGTGAGGTTCAGTTGTACAGTACTATATCCACGGCACATGGACAGGGATCAACAGATAGGCAGTTCAATTTTTATTTATTGACTAGTTTTTTTTAGCCGAGTTTAATCATGAGGAAAATTCTGTTAAAAAGAAAAAATATATGTATGCAATTTAATCAAGTAGTTAATTACTGAATGCCTTACTCTAATCCTGTAGAAATTCAGAAATTATATTACTAATAATAAACTCATTATCATTAATAATCATATCCTGCATACAACTTATACACTATTTATACTGAATTCTGGTACAAATTGGGCAACTTGGAAACTCTAGTACTGTATCAAAGAACCATCTACTATTTTTTAATTATAGTCACCAAAAAAATTAAACTTATCCCCTGGGGTGGGCCCATTATGCAATTTATCCTTTCTGGGGTTCCCATAAGACTGGCAAGGGGCAGTTTTGATCTCATGACAATGAACACATGAAGCAAGAGCTGTACAACTGCACTGGCCTTATTTTACTTGTGCAAAGTCCACCAAAACCAGGCTATTTATCCATTTGTTGGTCATGCCCATAGTATTACCTCCACCTTACTTACTTTATTAATCTACTGTACTATCTACTGTACTTGCTATCAGTCATTGTCAATAGTCACTTTTACTGGATACATCTGGCAAGATATTCTGCCTAAGAGTTAGGTCATGGAGTCAATGTGAGAAGAGTGTGCAGCAGTAAACCTGCTGAGTGGTCACTCCAAAGAGGTTGTATATTTTTTCTTGGCTCATTAACCCCTAAAGACCGCAATACTCCTAACCTACCTACCTCCAGAACTACAAACACATACACATACATATACCAGGCCTTCATCTCCATGCTGGAGGTAGCCCCGTCATGTCGCACACCCTCTGAAACACAAATGCCCAAACGTAGAACTCCACCCCCCCCCCCTTCCTACACACACTCACTCCATATCTCAACCCCCCAATCCCTGTTGGGACTACAAGGGGTACAGTTATGTTTGCATCCATAGCAAGGCCCGAGAGTAATGCTGGTTTACCCATGCCAAACCATGGTTGAAAATTGAAGTACTGTACTTCCAATTCCAAATTTGTTTTCAGAAATTTGAAGACCTTCCATTTATACCCCAGAATATGTGTGTATGAGTCTCCTATGTCAAATAGTTACCTTGCAATGTAGTGTCAAAAAGGAAAATAAGTAACCTAAGTCACCCCTGAAAAAAATAATTATGGTCATAATCCATAATACATGCTTTTCAGCAAAACTGTTACAAATTTACGTAAATAAATACATTACACGTTTCTGTAACCATAAAGTGAAGTAGAATGATAGTACAAGGCAAATATGAAATAAGGACCAGATATTTGCATTAAAATCAACAATGGAGAAATATATTGGGAAGAGTAGGAAGTTGTATGTTGCCTTCATGGACTTGGAGAAGGCATACAATAGGGTTGATAGGAGAGATATGACAGAAGTGCTTAGGATTTATGGTGCTGGAGGTTGTTTGCTGAAAGGCATTGAGGCCTCTTATGCAGAGGCAACAGCATGTGTGTGGGTAGAGGGTGATCTAAGTGAGAATTTTAATATTAGCGTTGGGCCGAGACAAGGGTGTGTTAGGTCGCCATGGCTGTTTAATATATATATGGATGGTTGTATGAGAGATGAAGGCCAAAGTGAATGGCCTGAGGGTGAAGCTGATATTGAATGGAGTAAATTGGTCCTTAGTGGCAAATATGTTTGTGTATGACACTGTACTGATGGCTGAGAGTGAAAGGGAGATACAGAGGGTGGTGGGTGATTTTCAGTCCGTATGTAAACAAAGAAAACTGAAGGTGAATGTTGGTAAAAGTAAGGTAATAGTATTTGAGAGGGCAGAAACTGAAGTGATTGACTTTGCCACACCCTACAGAGTCGATGTACCAACTAGGACAAAGTGTGAGATAACTCTGGGGGGTGAGAGAATTGAGGAAGTGGAGTTTAAGTACAGTCATGGCACATAGTCCTTGACCAGGGTGTAAGGGAAAGCCTGTTCAAGGACTATGCGCCGCGACACTACCTGGGTACAGTTCTGTGTAAACATGGAAGTATGGAAGGAGAAATTAGGGAGAGAGCAGTGAGGTGTAGGCAGGTCATAGGATCACTGGGGAGAATTATGAAGGGTAGAAGTGTAAATATGGAAGTGAAAAGGGGACTACGAAATAGTATAATCCTGCCAACACTGACATATGCGACAGAGACATGAACATGGAGCAGGGCTCATCAGTCTAGAATAGGGGCAGTGGAAATGAGTTACTTGAGAGGAGCATGTGGACTTACTAGGTGGGATAGAGAAAGTAATGAGAGTGTGTATGAGAGATGTGGTATGAGTGAGAAGGCAATTGGTATTGAGTGTAGAGTGGTTGAGTGAGTGAAACGTAATACACTGAGGTGGTTTGGACATGTGGAGAGAATGCAAGGTGAGGAGTTTGTAAAGTTGTATGGAAGTGAAGTTGTGGGACCTGGTGTGAGAGGCAGACCTCCAGTTAGATGGCAGAACAGAGTGGAAAAGTATGTCAGGGAGAGAAATGCAAGGGGCAGAGGAGGACTTGACCAAGTAAGGAGGGAGCGTTGGAACAGGGAAAGCTGGAGACACTTCTGCCGCAGCCATCCTCTTTGGGGGGAGTTCCCAGAAGGAATGAGGCATCAGAGCTATAGATAGATAGATAGAAAAAGAAGAGATGTAATATACAGTATGCAGTTGCTGGCATGACTTCCATATTACTCCACAGTGTAAGAAAGAAAGTGTCCCAATACTCTATGATGGTGAAGGAAAGGGAGAAGAAAGGAAGAAACATGACTACCCTCATCACATGGCTGATAAATACGTTATGGGTGGGAGGAGGCGGAGTCAGCCTCGGGGGTAAACCCCCTACCCAGGTTTGCCAGTGATCCAATATTCACTTCCCTCTCTACTAGAGGACCAAAACTAACCAATGCCACTAATCATTTGGCCATGCTCATCTCCACCAGTGTTTTGTATGCCCTGCACAATTGTGGTTCTGAGGATTTTGCCGTGTAAATAGTTTGCCACCTAAGTGGACTTGCGGTCTTTAGGGTTAAGAGCTGTGTTCTGTGTTTTGGTTAACCTTATAATCTATTTCAAAGTCCACACTGTTATCAATTTGCCCATATCTCTCAATACTGTATAAATAGGTAGAAATCTTGCTAGAAGTAAATTGGCCAATGACAAGCAGCAATGTGCACTTTGTATGAAACTGTAAGTGACTGAAGATAACATTTTGGTGAAGTGATGATATTCCTGTGAATTATTTTTTTGAACAAGTGTCACTACCCATTACCTATGTTTAACTGCAAGCTTAATCGACCAACTACACCCAGTTCTATACGTCACTAACTGCTTACATACCAAATCAATTAGCTGTACCTACCACTGTCTACCTAATATATCAGCTGTGTCTGGCTACATCTGACACTGTCTATCTCCTAGACAAATCTATTAACTACATCTATCACTAAAGATTAAATGCCATTTAGTGACATTTGGTTAGCTCTGTCACTGGCTATACTTAACTACTGCACGTAATACTGAACACTGCATCTGGTGTTTTTGCAAGTGCTAAACCCTTCCTGTATGACCTATATTGTCTTACCCATTTAAAGCAGTAGAGAGCTACCTTACCTTCTCCCATCTCGTCTCCTTCATAATCACCATATTTTTCTCCATCTTCCCTTTCCTCTTCCAAGTGAACTTTAGTGTGGCTCCCTGTGTCACCATCTCTGTGGCAAAGGCACCATGTCTCAATGCTTGGATTGAAAACATTATGAAAGCAACAATTTAATGATATCATTCTTAAAATTAAAAAACACAACTGGCTTCCACTACCAGACAATGAAAAGACGAGAGCAAACATTCACCGCACCATCATTTAGTCATTATTGAAATAATTATGCAAATCACAGAATGGACATGTTTACTAATCCCTTCACCACAAAAATAAACACCATTTTAGGGTCATCTCTGTCTCTCCTTGGGGATACTATTGAGGATGGTAATAACAACCATCACTACCTCCCTCATCCAACCTTCTATTATTTTCTCATACATATAATACAAACAACCACAGCCTTGCAATCAACTCCCTAACCCTCTGACAGAATAGGGATGAGGGAACATGTGGGTTTGATATTAATATGACCTTGCTCTAATGAAAAGTCCTTCCACTGTTAATTCCCTTTCACTATTAATGTACACTTGAATAGACTCACCTTAATGCTATGTGGTTCAAGGCAGTCTTTTCTTCTTCTTCAATTCCTTCTTCACCTTCAACTCCCATTTTTCCATCTTCTATTCTTTCTCCTTCACCTCCCTGAAGAAATATATAGCAAGATTACATTACTGTTTACTGTACTGTACTACAACCACAACAAAGAAACCATAACCACAGTGTACAAACAGTATATCCGATCAGTGATAGATTTTGCAAACCCTGCCTGAGCCTCAAACCTCACTAAGACTCATCTCAACACCCTACAGATCATACAGAACAGAGCCCTAAAGATAATCACAGGCTGCACAGCTACCACACCTACATACCACTTACACCATGAAACCAAAGTCCTCAAGATTGGATCTTGACATGAGAGGCACACAAACACTTGCTGCAGCCTCCACAAACCCACACCACTCACTACAATATATGGCAGAACACCCACACATCAAGAAACATCAAAACAACACCCAGTACACCATACCATACACAAATACTATCATCTCTTACACCCTGCCAACCCCAAACCAGTCTCCAGAAACATATCCATACTCAAATCACTCATCAATCCATCCAAACACTCAAAAACAACACCCAGCTGCATGCACGACCTCTTGACATCCACCCATCTCAATCCTCCCTTCCCCGTGAGGATAGAGTCCACCACCCGGCCTGTCTGACATATATGAAGCTAGATGGAGCTATTATGGATACCTGTCCGGGATGCAACACAGCATCCCATTCTATTAAACACATTATGGAAGACTGCAATGCACACAACCACACTCGCCAACAACACAACATACACACTCTGAGGGCACTGTGGGAAAGCCCGGTTCAGGCCATGGCCTTCCTTAGGGGCTCCGGGGCTGCTCGGCCAGGCAACTTGAGGAACTTCCACAACAACAACAACAATAACCATGCATTTAGTTTCTGGTTCCTGGTTATAAGGTATCTATGCAGACACCTTCCAACTCAGATCAAATGCAAGTAATACTCATCCTTCCCTCTACTACTTCTGTCTTATTTCTTCCTCCGGTCCTTCAATAGTACACACTAAAGCACCTCGATGTTTTCCTCTTACTCAGCCACCTTACTTTCTTTACCTTTTTTTCCACTACAGGATACTATACTCCTCTTCCCAAGTACAATACAGTAACTGTCCCAAGATTTTCCACCTGAATTGTCATTTTCATATACGATACAGACAGTAATAGTCGAATAATTCAGCATCCAACGTTTCGGCAAATCCAATTTTAAGGCAGTTTTAAAAAATGGTCCCATTCTGAGAATTTTATGATATTTCGGTACATTTTCCAAAAGGTAACGGTACACAGCAGCTTAGAAAGGGCTGATGTGATCGTCAGCCATTTGTGTAGCGTCGTTATGGATTTAACTCCTCCCATTCGGCTAACTGGCCAGCTACCCGCACTCTTGGGTCAAATTGGGTGAGAGGGTAAGAGTGGTGAGTACAAGATAATGAGTTCATCATGTATTTGACTACCACTCGCTACCGCACCTTATCTCGTAAGCGGTCACTTTTAAAAGCGCAGTGAACTTGTGGTGAACTTTGTCTTGGCCTAACTCTGTTTTACGAGCATTTAGCATTAAAAATAGCTTTAAAAAGAGGACAGTTTTCTTCTGTGATGAAGAAACACTCATATAAAGTGCTTCCTTATTTTGTATATGGTTGACAAAAAAAAAAAAAAAAAAAAAAAAAAAAAACAAGTACACCTCGGTCTCGTATAGAACGTCCAATAGGTCGATAGACGACGTCGTTCTATGTGAAATCGTTCTATGTGATACATGTAACCTATGGGGAAAATCACATTTGGTCGATCAATCACCAAAATTGTCCCTGAAATTAACATAAAATACTTTTCAAGGTTTTTCTTGCCTTAATCCTACTGTACAGGGATGTATGTAAACTGCATTTTACAATTCGTATTAAGGTTTTGGCAGGTGACTCATGTGACTGAGAGACAAGTCGGCGGCATCCGTGGTGGTGGAGGTGGTAGGGGGAAGATAGTGCGTGATCATCGTTTGTTTTCTTTTATTAACCATAGGCTGGTGTTTCCTTCTCCTTTCTCTTTCCGAGAAATAACTTCCTTCTTTATATCGAAGGAAATGGCCTTCCGTTTTGTAAATGCACAACCTGGCATGACTGATGAGTGTTGAAGCTGGTGGTTAACTCGTAATCACTAAAAACGAGCGAGTCAAACACGAAATTTCCCTAACTTCAACTTTAGAATTTCCCATTATGCCTCAATAATTCCCTGTTTACTCTTGAACATTGACGGTCTTTTTGGTATTTCTTCTGGTAAGACTTTCCCTGTTTACTTTTGAACAGTCTTTATATAATTTCCCCGTGTGGATTTCAAAATTCCCTAAAACAGAGAAATTTCCTTGCACCTGGCAACACTGGGTAGGGGGAAGGAGCGGGAGAAGTGGCGTTATCACACTCACCCACACTGTACAGACGCCAGTGATATCATTTCCTGACACGTTCTGTATGATTTCGCTCGTTTTGTATAAGAACTCCTCGGATTTGCTTCACTTATTTTCGCCACTCGTTCTATATGGATGCAATCGTTTTGTAAAATAATTTTAAGCTAATATTTTGGTCGCTCGTTCTATACGAGAATCGTTCTATGTGAACACGTTCTATATAAGACCGAGGTGTACAAGCAAAATGAATCCATAATCTGATTGTAGGCCCCAGTCCATAATTTCACACTTAAGGCTGTGTCATACACAGTACGTCTGCCGCTAGACAGTGGATGACTTGCATTTTTTTTGCCGATTCGAAACGAATAATTCGACTACTGCACAAGTCTTGCACCACACGATAGCCGCTCGACGGTTGTACGACTCCCTTATGACACCCTATCGACACCCACTCGACAAACATGCTACTACCACGTTGCTAACACAGTTATGAGACAATAAATCACTTAACGGTAAGGATTCTCATTCAACTCTGGTACGATTTTGACATGTTAACAGCACGATAAGTACAGTTGCCATCAGATGACTCAAGGCCACTTCATCCACGAACATGCTGCAATTGTATCTGGTATCAGTGAAATATATGAACTGGACCGAAATTCAGTCGTCTGATCTAGTGAAACAAACCCAGTGCTAAGTTGTCAATTTGCAGATTTAACTTTTCTGTAATGAATATCATTCAAAACAAGCAAAACAAGCTCGTTAGTGTACGAGGTGGCCTCGAGTCATCTGATGGCAACTGTACATATTTGATAATTCGCCGTACGCCTAATATACAACGTGGCCACGGTCGTACAAGACATAGGAATGTTTACAAGACAATGACTAAAACCTTAGTACAACACACACCCCTGCTGTACAACCAACATCAGCCCTATATATAATTATAAGGGGAGGGTCATCCAATCACTTCATTCTACCGACTGAGCTACTGCAGACAACATGGGCATCATCGACCAATTTGCCACCATGACAGACAACAAAGCCTTTGAATCCCAATTCCACTACAACCAGATGCTGATAAGCAACTAGTAACTTCAGCTGTGTTGCACCATCCTCCTTGAGAAGATACGGGGCAAGAAAAGACCACGTAAGCTACGTAGTTGTTTTGTAAGGGATTAGAGCATCGAAAGACCTCTGCATGACCACTATGATACTCTGATGAAGACCCTCCTGGACACTGACAAGCCTAGCTACAGGTACTACCTGAGGATGGACGATGAGTTCTTCAAAGAGATACTAGAGAGGCTCACACCGAGGATCGCCAAGCAGGATCAAAGGATACTTGTATAACTTTGTTTATTTTTCTATATTGTATATGTATATGGGCTTATATATTTTTAAAGCTGCTTTAAGGAGCTCCCAATCCCTTGCATAATCCCCCATTAAAATATGGAAATGTCAAAACATCGACAAAAATCTTCTCAATGCCTCTCTGTACTATACTCCCTTTGCTTTCCACCACTTCTAGTACTGAGGAAAAAAATTGATCGCCTCTGGGCACCAAAAACACTGATTTTCAGCGTCTTTTGGGTAGGTATATGTTCCACAACCAATAAATACAATTTAAGCGGCTAAAGCCGTGACAAATGCACTATTTTTGACAAAAAAAACACTAATTTTTGGCCTGTCTAAGCCTGTTTGTAAGCTATTTCAGAGTACAGTTGGTGCAAGGCCACCACTGCCTGCCGTAGGCTTCATCGTGCTGCTATTGAGTGTGTCGTGTGCAAATCCAACTAAGTTTGTGTCTGCCACACGATACCTCGGTTTCGCACACGCAATTACTTGTGTGGATATTGTGTTGTCATTGGATACTGATCGTGCTGATATCAAGTGACTCTTACAATTGGTGAGTTGTGATCTGGCTGTTGTCGTATAGTGGTTGTATATGGCGATTTTGGGAAGATATTTATGTTGTTGTTGTCATGGTGTGATTGTAAACAAATCGTGTTTCGGTCATTCTATTGACGTTTCAATCGAACACAGATCTGGGTCTATGAAGCTGACCGACCACAGTATGAAAACGGCGATTCCCACGCGATCGCAGTTCAATAACAACATGTTAGGGACATGACAAAAAATGATGTATTTTTTCATCCTGCTGTCGCCCAAAAAATAGTGCAGGCACTCTTTTTTGGCCGACCACAGCCAACCATTTCTGGCCTGTACGACACTTCCTCGATAAATACGAATCGAGGTGATATTTTTACGCGATAAGAGATAATGTTAGCCAACTCGGAAAAACTTAAAAAAAACTTAAAAGATCAGCTGTGATCAGGGGCTATCGTACCTTGTGTGACACGGCCTTTAGGCTATCGTCCCAGCTACAGTCACAGATCATCCATACATCATATATACGCCTTGGTTAAAGTTAGTTTGTGTTTTCCACAAATATGAAAAAAAACACCTTGTGTACAGTATTAATCATTCAATTATTATGGTTTTAAAAAATTACATGCTAGAAAAGCATCCAATGTTTTGGCAGATTCAATGTTTCGGCACCTGTTTAGTCCAGGTGCCGAAAAGACAGGACTTCTATTACACTTACTTCTTAACCCTAAGATGAAGATGATGGGATTTCTAAAGACATTGTAAACTGTTTGGCATAAGTCCTGGTTCATTCTACAACATATCAGTTAACGCTTTAGGTTTGTTAAAAGCAATTTATTATTCATGGACGGTGGGGTTACTTCTGTACTACAAAACTGTTTGGCACTAGCCACACAAAAATAAATGCTGTATGATGACAGGTAATATCTAACCCATTAAAATTAGCTGAAGATGTATTTTCCTTGATTAGAAATACTCAAATCTTGTACACTACAGGAATTTCAATTACTGTATACACTTAATGCTGCAAAACTTAAACATTTAATTAAACAAGAAACCTCATCCAAGGTCAAGGTTTCAAATAGTGTGTTACCTCTTCTCCCTCCTTGCCTTCTTCCTCCTCAGCATCACCAAGAGCATCAGCATCAGCCAAGTTGTCAACAGCGATGGCCAAGAACACATTGAGGAGGATGTCTGGTAAAATGGGTTAAGGAATTTTCCAATCAATAGTCAAATACAGTGTCACGAGTCAGACATAATACTCGTGACGTAATTTGAATTACAGAGAGTTGGAAATTTCCATACTGGAGAATGTTCTAGAGTAGGGGAATATTCCATGGGACAAAGGAGACAGGAGTGGGTTAAGTTGGGGGTGCAGCTAGTCTTAATCTGCAGGTAGTCTTAATCCGCTGGTAGTATCCAAAAATAGACCAGGTAATTAGAAAAGGGTCAGGAAGGCTGGGTTTCAACTGAATTGCCACATTCAGTCATATAGGTGTTCGTACATTAAGTACATCTTGTATTGATAAATTATGCTACCAGGGTAATTTATGGTATTGTAAATGATCGTGAAGTGGAGGGGAATTATCGGGAACTATTAGCACGCCATAGGTAAATTGCAATTGCATGTATAACTCAGTATAAGTGGGTACAATGTAAATCGTAGCCAGTTAGGACAAACGAACACAGATAGGAGGAGGAGTCAGTAGAAATTTTGAACTTCCAGCCTCCAGTCAATTTTGGAAATATAGGTCAGTTGGAACAAGACACACTTGAAGGAAGGACACACACTCGTATCGTCAGCTGCCCTTGCCTAGTGATCACGTAGACGCCGAATTCGTTGTATATTACACGATTTCACAAGGCTTTACAGTTGTATACTGACTAGTTGCATTGACGCTGGTTCAGTAACTGAATTAGGTGAGGGGGAAGCTGGATCTTTGAAGAAAATTACGAGTGTGTTGTGAGACTCTAAAGTGTGAGACATTAGAAAATATTCCAACTCGCGTAACAATTGATAGAATTACTACAGTGTTAACGTAAGCTAGACTATCGTCGCGAGAGCGAGAGGTAACGAGAGCGAGTAGCTAGTTAGCGTTGCGTGAGCGTGAGTTGTGTGTGTGTGTGTGTGAAATTTAATTATTCATGTTGGCATACTGGAGTTGAATAAATATAGAAATTTGCAATTGGTTGTTTAAATGCACCAGTAGATTTGTTATCTATATAAATACATATATATCGGGAAGAACCCCTTAACATAAATTATTATTATGTGCGTGGTGCTTGAGGCCTAAACGGGGAATTAATCCCCGACTTTTTGTTCTTCGCTGCAGCCAACCAACGAGATCATAAATTAACAGGGCAAGGTAAGTTGTAATTGTCATACTATTATTACATTATCTATCATTCTCACATCACCATCACATACAGTATTCATATAATGAAGGAAACAGTGAATGAGTTAAATACAGACACTACTCTATTATAATTCCAGTACAGTAAAGAGGATAATGGAACAAAACTAAGGATTAATAAAAAATAACTTTCCTCTACAGTACAAAATGTTCATTATGTACTTCAGTATAACTATCGATGTCCAGACACTTTGAAATTGTAGTACTGTACAGTATATGATAGAATGACAAAATATAAGACAATACCAGTTCAATTTCTTTCTTATTTCAAGTAAATGCAAATCCTGCTGGGCCAGAATTTCTTTTATTAACTTCTGAAATTTATTCGTTTGACTACAACTGTTATACTTGATCTGGAGTGTCATCTATGTAGATCAATGAACACAAATATACGGTTCACCTGTGGAAAGAATGTGGCTAATTATTAGCTATATTTAGTTATGTATACTATACAGTAAAAAAAAAAAATCAGTATGAACTGCACATACCTGTACAGCCATGGGTGATAGTACTGGACCAGGGGTCCAAGGAGTGTTGGAGAGCAACTGAACAGAGTTAGAAAAAGTGAGTCTTCTAAACCTCTCTCAACATTGAGAATGGTTTGGAAAATTCACTTGTTCAAACTCTGTTCAGTTGCTCTCCAACACTCCTTGGCCCCTGGTCCAGCACTATCAGCCATGGCTGTACATGGAGTTCCTTATTGAAGTCGTAAACTTATTGACAAACTTACAAATTTCACTTGGAAAAACATTAACTACTCAAGGTTCATCTAATTAAAAGTAATCTCCAACTGTATTACATAATTACCAATATGAATAATAAAGGATGAGTGTCAAGGATAAGTACAATACTGTGCAATAATGTAGACTTGATTAAATTATTGAGTACTAGGACAGGTATCCAACCTGGCCCAGCAACAGCAGCAGTAGTAATAGTACTAGTCATATTAGTACTGTTGTAGTAGCAGTGGTTCCAGGCCCAGTTCACTTCATTATATATGAAACAATCAAATTCAGTTCAAATATTCATGAACCCAGGGACCCACACAGACCACCATCCCTTGGTTTTGGTAGAATACACATAACTGACCAGAACAACAAAAGGACTGTACTGTACTTCACTCACATTTGTGTCATAAGGCTACAACTATACATTTTTACCAAAAGTGTATCTCATTATATTTGTATGGCTGTATATAAAAGGATACAATTCCCGCAGATGAAGAGAATTATGAAGTAGACGCAGGCAATAATTCCCGGCGTGGCCACTCCACCATAGGCACGGATACCATCATACATCACTACATTCCAGTCCTCTCCTGTCAAGATCTGTCCATGACAAAGGATTAGTAATGATCACATAACTATCAACTAAAGGGTTTATCAAATTGGCACCTACAGTTCCTTCCTTCATCCACAATTCTAAGGTCAAATTTTTCATTAAGATACATGGGTGCCCTCGATCCCTTAGGACAAATTAGAGGCTGAATACACCAATTGATTGATTGATTTTGATTGATATTAGGCGCCGCAACAGCGAGGTCATATGGTGCCCATGGAAGAAGGTGATTGAGAGGTAGGACAGTAAGCACATCATAAGGTAACAGATGAAAAAAGGGACAGTTGGAGAAGTGAATGCCCCTTGTACCCTCGTGGTTGCCTTTTATGAAAAGCAGGGATACTGGGGAGGTATTTGAAGCCCCATACTACATGGGGTAGAGGCTGAGTAGAGCCTCTCTGTTTGTCTCTGGGATGAAGGATACTTTGCTCATGTGATAACTGATACAAAAATTACTATCACTTACATTTTCATATAAGGAATAGCTATGCCAAATAATGTCCTCCTGCCTTTACAATTACTATTACAAAAGTCTATGGGTGGTATGCCAATTACAGTGAGAACTATACACCACTCTATCAATTAAATACTTGAATATGCTAAATATTCAAAGCAATGAATACCGATACTACTTGCACCAATAAGGAATCTTGTAACTTTGTCATCCTTCTCCCATTCGAGGCAACACAAACAACATGACTCAAATGGGTAGGAGCTAGCAAGCAGAGATGTTGCTAATTCAGTACTGAATATTAATATGGTAAATTTATGGATCATTCAATCTCATGGCATTGTTAATAAACTGAAGCAATATACAAAATAGGTAGTTGCCCAGGGGGTCTGACTTTATTCTGTGAATACTAGCCATCCCCTATAGGGCTAGAATAAAGACTGTTGTAGGATCTGGTCACTTTCTAGTGGATTTGACGAGATCTGCCCACATGGATTAAAAATCCACGTGAGGTGTACTGCAACCGGAGATTTTTTTTTTTTTTTTCCCCCACTGCTGTGTGGACCGCCAGCACACAGGGGTACATTATCCCTTTGCATGCAGCAGTGTAAACTCCCTCCCCCTTTATGGTCTCTTCAGGACTAGTTTCACGGAAGGTGTGGCCCCACTTGTAGCTCTTGTGGTAATGTAGACTTGGGCCCACAGCACTGGCTGTGGAATCAAAGAGCTTCTCTCTAATTTCCCTGGTGGTCGGAAGCCCCCAGACTCCCTGGTCCAGTAAGCTCTGGACCCATCTTCTTGGGATTTGCTTCGGAAGCCCAGGCATATAGGGCCAACCCCTCCTTTATTTTAATTTGTTTTTTCACTGTGACCAGAGCGTACTAGGGGTCTGTGGGCAGGAGGCCATTCTGCCCAGGGAGAACATCAATAACAACAACAAAATAAGTAACATCTTTGCTCTCTTCCTCCTACTCACATGAGTACAGCACTGCCACTTTTGCAAGAAAAGGATGGCAAAAGATAACAAGCCTCCTAAAGGTGAACATACCAGCAGCACAAACATACCACAAGGCAACATAAGCATGCACAATGAACAAACATTACACGAAAATTCATGCATTATGTTAAGAAAACTAAAAGACAATTATTTACTCTATGTCCAAAGTACTGTCTTTACTGATCCTCTAACTAACATTATTTATAGATCCACATTATGGAAAATGATTGACATCAACATGATAGAGAGTCTGAAAGCCATCGAATCAGGATACTTGTGTGAATAAAAGTTTAACCATTAAACTGGTAGAGTAAATTAGACATGTAACGTACTTGGAATATAATCAAAGAGTCACCCTTCAATTTGTTTTTCTGGAAAAGCATATCACCCAATGAAAGTGACACATTTGGTAGAGGTTTAGTCCATTAAGCTTGATTAATAATATCTACTTATCAGTTTTATCATACTATAGCTACGTCAACAATTCATGCTGCTATATCAGACTAATATGCATATATGATACAGCATTTCATGGTTTTTTTCAGCCTAATAGTTCTCTTCACTCAAATGAACTAAAACTAACAACAGAACATGCAGTTTACACTCTTGGGAATGGAGGACGCCCACCGTACATTTTAAAACTTTTTTGTCAAAAAATCACCAAGAATCAGCCATATAATGGTTTTTGTTCAAATCAGTACGCCACACAGAACAATGATAGGCATTGATACATGAGCCCAGACAAGCTTCAATCTCTCAATTATCCACCTGCTATCACCACATACAGTTACACTCCACTAACACCTGTGGACCCTCTCTTTGTTGAGAGTCCTGACTCACCCTCCACTTGCAATATAAACCTCCCCGGCCATTCCCGAGAGTGTTAATCCTTTGATTGTAATACAATCACAACAAACTGAGGATTCCACAACCTTCAGGCAATATTATGATCAAACTGATCAAATTCAAAAATATAAAATAATAATCCATAAATGACCATTACAAAACTTAATGTGGTTTGCAGTTATAAATGGTGCTACAACTGTGAAAATTATAATAATAAAGTAGACAAAATACATAAAACTTGCCAATACACAATTCCATTACCATCACCGAATGCTTTGTACTGAGGCAAGTAAAAATCAGCATCTTCAGCTGCATTTAAGGTACAAATACTCACAAGAAAAACATACAGTACAAGATACAAATTAAAACACAATTTCTATGGAAAACTTTTGAAAACAGGTATTATTATGAATTGGAACCATTCAATAATACCTGAAATACTGTCAACATGGCCTGTACGAAGTTGTCAAAGTTATGCCGTGGTTTATCTTCAGTTGGATTAAAGTTAAAGCGTCCACCGAAGACTTGCATGCCCAGAAGAGCAAAGATAATGATAAAGAGGAAGAGCAACAGCAACAGAGAAGCGATGGACTGGATGGAGTTGAGAAGGGAAGCAACCAGGTTGGAGAGAGACCGCCAGTACCTGCAAGGAGGAAGGGGCAGAATTGGACTTCAGATACACTGCAGCACAAACTTCCTGGATTGCGCTTCACTCTTTGTACTCTCACAGACAAAACCTGCTACTCAAAACCAAGGATAAAGTTTCTTTCTCATTGTTTTGTAGTTTTTCTGACCACGATTGTATCAGACAACTTTTGGAGAAGAGCAATGTTGGCTGGCCAAAGGTAAAAAAAACTATTTCAAATAACTCCAAAACACCAGCATATGTCTTAGAGACTTAGACAGTATGTTTTGATGAGTCATTGGTAATAAAAAAAACTATTGGAGAATTTCATAGTAAGTTGTTCAAAATTATGAAAATTAAAAGGAAATAATTAAATATCACAATACTGTTCTGCAGAACCAACTGCTAAATTTGCTAAACATCACATGAAAATTCAAGAAATGTTTTCTGTGACTACAATGAAGAGGTCATGAATAACGGAGCCTTGGTGGAACTGCGCTGAAAGAAGAGTGTATTTTATTTCTGATGTTATTTATGTTAGTGAGCTTCCTGCAAAGAATAAACATTGCAAGAAAATTTAAAAAATTATAATGGTAATTATACTGTATACAGTACATATTTCTCTTTATTGGCAACAACATTCTGTGATAGCATAGCATGATAGCATGACTTAATTTTGGTTAGATGAATGCATAGCAATGGTATATACACAATATATACAGGTACCAGTATGTGTGGAAAAATAAGTGTCATCTGTGCTGACATTGATACTGATGATGGCATCTGAAAGTAAAGAATCAATTATCCCCATAATGTATTGAGGGTTGTATTATTAAAATGTTTCTTTGAGGAAAAGGCTGTTCATCCCTCAATTTGTATTGCACAATAATATGAATTCAGCAACAAAGAGCCTTTCCCTCAAAGTAGTGGCTTAATAATACCACCCTGAATGTTTTACTCTATATGACAACAACCGATTTCCTCTGCATCTGGAAAGCTTCTTGTACCATACCCATGAGGTTAAAACTACCTATATTCGATGAGCTCCATTGTTAACATGAATTCAACACAATACTTATACTTGTTATTGCCATATTATAATTGAACTGGAAGATTCTTGTTGAAAGTGAACTCAAAATACTGATATGGTACTATTTTCACTTATTAAAAGAGCAAGGAAAGGCTTCAGAAAACCTTTCACAAAGTACAGCACAGTATCTCATACACAACAAATGATGTGAAGGGTAATCTATTGCGAAAAACTATTTTGTATTTCAAACTACACCGTATAGTAAATTTTAAGGAGCAACAAATTGTAATGCCCCTTTAGCAACTGTTTTCAACATCAAGGTCCCATGACAACCATTTTCATGACTGTTTATTAGACTTCTTTTCAAAATAATTTTTTTTTTATGATGTTTACACACTGGTATGGCAATTTTGTTTTTTACTTTTCTTAATCTCTGTAGTACTCTACCAGGCTATCATTTTCACTTTAAATGAAAGTAGAGGATTAATTTTATTCTCGCAGTCTTCTTAATTAATTTAGGCAGTGTTATTCCATGCATCAATATTCTCAAGTCAAATGCTGCATACTTCCCCTATGAGTGAGAAGTACTTTCTAATATTCATTCCAACTGTTAAAATGTCCTTAAGAAGTACCTGAAAGACTGTCATCATTGCAGTCCCAAATGTGTCAAAGTTACACTGTGTCCCCTCTGCAAATCTTCCACCAAACATTTGCATACCAAGGAGGGCAAATATATATATAAAGAGAAAGACAATGGAAAGGAGGGTGACGATACACCAGATCTGGGACACGAGAGAACGTACCAGGTATCTCATTGACCGCCAGAACCTGAAACAACCAAATTAATATGGGTGATTATGTGTACTTGGGGACGTACACTCGAACCTCCATTTCCCAGACCCCCTTTTGCCGGATTTCAGATTTTCTGGACAACGTCTGGGTGTCCGACGATATGTATGATTACCGGACATACGCTCAGATCATCCGGGAAAAGTTAAAAAAAGTCTGTGCAGCAATTTCTTCCCAGTACCCTGCCTGTGACGTGAACATAAATTATAAACACATTGTCTGCCTTGTGTTGCTGTCTCCTCATGCAGACAGAGCATCGCTGTTGTGATAATAATTTGCCTTTTCAAGGACCAAGATGGCTCCACCAACGAAAAAAAGTAGGAAACCAGTGCATTGGTCCGCTGTATAAGTCATCTTTCCACCACCACACAAGCATCACGCACAGCTACCACCGACAGTGTTGCCAAGTCTGCTTGAAGAAATTTCCCCAACTTTAACTTGACAATTTCCCTTTTAACCTCAATAATTCCCTGTTTACTCTTGAACATCGAGAGTCTTTTAGGTATTTTGTCTGGTAGAAATTTCCCTGTTTACTCTTGAACAATCTTTACATAATTTCCCTGTGTGGACTTCAAAATTCCCTAAAACAGAGAAAAATCCCTGCACCTGGCAACACTGACCACCGACTCTTCACAACAACAATAACAGTTTACTGTACATTTATTGTTAATACACTATGTTTTGTATGTTAGTACAGTTATGTTGATATGTTGGTTGACCTCCATACTGTTCTGTTGAATGCTGGACATAATGTAGTGTAGGCAGTGATGCCCAGACATATGTAAGAGTCCGGGGCAAAGTGGTGATTCCCGGACAGAGTAGGATAAATGTCCGGCAATGGTCAGCGACCCCGGACATTTGCGTTTCCCGGACAATTACGATTCCCGGACTGGTGCTCCCCCCTAATTGTCCGGGAAATGGAGGGTCGAGTGTATTGATATGTTACCAGCTGCACCAGCCGCTCAACGGAAGAATCAAAAGCTAGAATACAATATCAGTTTAACTACAATGTCATTTCTTATTACTGTATTCCAACTACAGTAACTTGAAATAAATTCTTCATCTCACAACAAAACTATCGATAATTGATTTATCATGTTGATTGATAGAAACAGGCTTCTGATTACTCCAAACTTTACCAATAATAGTGCATTTGTCGCGGCTTTCAGCCATCAGGTGGTCGTCTCCATACTATGGTTTGGGGGAATCAGTACAACCTCAAATTTTCACAAACCTCCTTAATAATTAGAAACTACTGTATGTAAATTAACCTTTTTTCTGGCAAGTCATATATTATAACTTGTAATGGGAAAGCCACTGGTACTCAAAGGTGTAAGAAGGTCAATCTAGCCATACATAAGGCTCTGTTCACACGAAGCGTTTTTTAATGTTCGTTTTGAAAAGCGCGTTTAACACTGTACAGTACTTCCTTGTTATCGACTGGGGTTACGTTCTTAAGATGGCCGTCGATAATAAAACCGTCGTTACCGAATTACGTAATGTTAAATAAATGTACTGTGCTCCCCAAAAGTAGGCAGCCCTTAACTAGACCATTCCCAAGAAGAGTGGAAGTGATTTCAAGAGAAAATTACCAAAATTAATGCATACAAACTAAGTAATGTGTGTGCACGAATAAAAATTCAATGAGTTTTGGTGATAACTAAACTTACCACCCCACTATCACCCCCACGCTCGATTGATACACTCATGATAAGCCTAACCCCTTTATAGTGAGCAACTTTTCACCCTTCCGATCCCTCGTTACACTCGTGATAAGCCAACCCCTTTATAATGAACAACTTTTACCCTTCTGCTCCCTCATTACACTCCCGAGAAGCCTAACCCCTCTTATAGTGAACAACTTCTCAAAACGGGCATTTTTCATACTTTTAACACATATCCCAGTACATACATTTGATATGGTGAAAAGTGCAAGTGATTATAAGAGAAAGTGACAAAGAATAATGAATATAAACTAAGGAAATGTATTTGTATGAGTAGAAATTCATAGATTATTGGTGATAACTGAACTTGTCAACCATCACCTTCACTCTTCACTCACTACACCCTACCCTTTTAGAATGAAAAACCATTCAAAACATACATTTTCAATACTTTTAGCTCAAGTATAGAATTATTTTTAGTCACGAGAGTACGGTAGAGTAAATCCGTCGATAATCGAAACCGTCGATAATAAAACCGTCGATAACGAGGGAGCACTGTATTGTATATATGAAGTGTTTACAACCATGCCGTTACTGCGCTTGCAACGTGTGATCTCATCACTCCATGTGGAGTTCCCCAGGAGTTGCCATGATAACACAAAGTTTCTCTCCTCATTCGTTAGTGTCAATGAGGCAGCCCGCTGCCTTCAAAACGCAGTGTTAACAACTGTATGTGTACGGTGCTATTCCCTTATGTGTAATTCACATATGTGCGGTTGCAAGGGGGATCTCCCTACTCGTACGTATTGGGAACCGCCGCGTTTAAGTGAAAACGACTCCATAGACTGCCATTGACTTTGGAAACGTTCATTTCAACTAGTGCGTTCAAAAATGTCTCGTGTGAACAGAGCCTAACAGGTAAAGTACAGTCGGCAAAAAAAGTTTCGTTACCACCCCTACATTAATTTTAACATCGTTAAGCGCGGTAGGGTTGGTACTCCGCCAACTGGGCAGCTGTCATCCGAGACATGCAGGATGGGTAACGTCTTTGCACCGGCAGTGACAACTTAGCACAATGCATTCCGTTTCTTTTTTATATCAAAAGTTTAGCTGATTTTAAATTAAATTTTGAGTGTTCAAGAGATCTTACTATTTAACTATTCATTATTAAACATAAGGAAATGAGTTTGAGTATTTTAAAACAAGAATAACCTTGAAATATCTAGAAAAAATAGCACTGGGTGAAAGAATGTCATTCCTGCTTGCCTGACCATGAGACATTGAGGGAGGAGCACGGAGGGTGGGCCTGGGTGGTGGAGGTAAGACACTCGCGTCACACCTTACTCACCAGTCAGGCGTACCAACATTACATCACACTGTTAAAGGGATGGTAACGAAACTTTTTTTGCCGACTGTACATGATGCATTATTGTATAGGAAATACTGTATAAAAATGGCCAAAGATGAAAGATATGAGTACAAGATAGAAGGGTTATACAAAAGGCTTACCAGGCCTTGTCAGGCTAGGAAAAGAATACAGTTAACATCACCCTATAAAAGTATGACAAAAGAGAAGGGACATGAATGTGAATTAGGGGAAAAGACTTGATAAAGAGAGGAGGGAAAAACTGGTGACTCTTGTTGTGTAGTCATACCCCAGGAGGGAATGGGTTATTAAGTCTAAAGGTAAATCAAGAAATATTAATAAAAATGTTCATGTGGACTTACTTTGTGACCTTAAAGACTCTGAGAAGGCGGACACAACGGAGGACAGAGACCCCAAGGGGAGGCATGATCTCCGTGGATGTCAATACTACCTCTGTGATACTACTGATCACCACGAAGCAATCAAAACGGTTGAACAATGATACAAAGTAGCCCTGTACCAAAGAAAGAGACTTGTTAATGTATACCCACTTAAATCAAGGCTACATATTATAATAAGTTAATGATAATGCATGGTGTGATGTAGTGTGGTGTACCAACAGTATTGTGGAATGAGGTGTATAGTTCCCTAAAGGTCCTTCTTTAACCCCTGTATAGGCTGTGGGGTACATGTGCCAACGCTGGACACGTTCGGATCACATCTGATACAGTATAGGATGATTCAGAAGGGAGATTGGTCTCATTCATTGAATAAGTGTAATTCTAATATTGTTACACTGCCACATCTATGCTAGACACAAAACAGGGGGTAAAGAAGGAGCTTTAAGCAACTATACAGTAGTGCTGTGTAAGGTAGGGTTCGGTAGAGTAGTAGTAGGGTTTGGTAGGGTAGTAAGATGTATCAATTTTGTAAAACTGCTTTCACTCCCACATTATCCACTTAAATTCTCAATCTTCCCTTCACACAAAATTTTAGTCTCAAAAGTGACACTTCCTGGATTAATGCAGAGGCACCATGAATCTATTACATATAAAATATAAACAAATACATCCTCTAATAGTCATCATACCTGTGACAAGAAATTGTTTCTATACAATCTGCCAGAGTAAATTAATGCATCTCCAAAGTAACTATACTCAATAATTTTCTCAGCTTTCGATCCAGAATGGTATAAGTGACACCAGCACAGTATTGATCTTGCTGGCTACCCATGATAAACATAAAATATAGAACAGCTTCATCATCATATTTAACTGATAACAATTACATAGAACAATCACTTCTTTTGTTCTAAATCTCAAAAACACAACTCTGCATAGACACTTTTCCAGACAAACAGTACTACACAAATGCCGATGAACAACTGAGAAAAAACAAGTGTCACTAACAACAATGGTCATATTAGCAAGCACCATATAAAAAACTACTGTATATATGGCATGCTAATTCTAAGACTGAACCAAATTATAATCTCTTGTTAAATGTTCATCCTTTGAACAAATGTAAATTTAAAATATCATGTCTAAACAAAGGTGATTTAATAATGTAATTTACAACTGTACTGCCTTGAATTTGTATGAAAACATAGCTATCCGTACTTTTATTTTCCTTCAAATTATAGTTTATCATGAAGACAACTGCATGTACCGTATAGCCTAGATATCGCATCAAATCAAATAATGATTGCAAATTAAATTAATGTTAAAATGATGACCTGTATATCTGATCTCATATTTAATAATTCAGAAACCTCTGGAACTAGAAATAAAGTTATATGATAAAGATACAACTGAAAATACTTACTTGGAAGCCTAAACTGTACATTTTTAACATCATCTCACATGTAAACAGCACCACGAAGAAAAGATTTGTATAATCTGGAAAGAAAAAAATACATTTGATATTGCTGTAAAGTGAATTCCAGTTTACACCATCAGGACAGAATATAATATTAATATGGATATATGTATACTCTTCATTAACCTCTAATCAACAGCTGTTATACAATTACAGACTTCTCTAACTCCTTCTAAATTAATTATTTTGTCTGAGGCAAGGAAAATATTTAAAATATTAAGAATTAAATAAAGTAATCAACAAACATTGGCTTCAATGTAAAACTTTAGATGACCCACCCTCCACCCCCATATTAACCTGAAAAAGAGGCCAATGTACACCCTAGAGTGGCTTTGTGTAGTGTTGTGTATGTGTTGTGATGCCACAAAGAGTGTTCTTCAAATTGAGATACAGTTGTAATTGATCACAGTAAACCCTCACTAACTCGGATAAAATGGGGGAAGACCCATGTCGAGTTATCCGAAGATCCGAGATATCAGAGGGCTAACTTTTGATGTGTATGACTGGCTGCATGCAAACCCACCCTCAAAACTATATGAGCTTTCACTTGTATCTCTGGTTCCCATACACAGCTGTGCACACACTAAAACATGACAAATTCACAACAAAAGGATGTAATACTGCAGAAGTATATCGAATACTGTAATGTATATTAACATGAAATAAGGTATTGTGGTGTGTAGGTAAGGAAGTGTGGGAATCAGAGCAGTAGAGCTGGTATTGGTCAGTTTGTCATTCATGGCGTATTTGTTGCCACACGGACACATTATTCACACGATTTTTGTGACATTTTTGTGCTTACTTCTCATACAGTAATCTCCTTTTAATGGCAGTAAAGAGAAAGGTTTTAAGTGATATTAGTACCGATGCAAAGAAAAGACAGACTATCACATTATGTGAAAGTGTCAATATTGTTAAGAGTAAGGAAAAAAGGTGGCAACAATTGGCCATGCTTTAGGGTTGATCCAAACAACTGTAGCCACCATAGATATAGACAAAGAGCGCATAGCGCATGTTACTCAGATATGTAAATAGAGTATAAAAGTTCATTTTGAGTTGATGTCAGTCTGAGCTGGCAACCCATCCTACAGATGTCACTTTAGTTTTCACAAATACATCAGAAGACAGCTAAAGGTTTGTACTTCAATATCTTGTATCATTTATTTATGTAGTGTGAGTGGTTTACAAACAATTAACCATCATATGTGTTGTTTACATAGTGACCGCGAGTATGTGAGTGAAGCCAGCAAGACAGACCTGCTGTGGGAGATAAGGCCTGCGGCTTAATGGTTAATAAATCATCTGACAGAACAATTGTGGAACCAAATAGCATATGAATTACTTACTCTATACAGAGTTCAGGACAAACTAACCTTGAAACTGGCTGAGCCAGTCAGGTTGGTGGTAGTGTTCGCTGGCTAGGACTGCCGTGTTGAGGAAGACAAGGACTATAATGAGCCAGTAAAAAGCTTGAGACTTGACGGCCTTGCGACACGCTCTTCTCGCTCTCCGGTTTATTCTGTAGAAAACATGCTGTTACTACCTACCATGGCCAAGAAATACAAAATATCCATCATCAAAAACTAATTATATACTTCTACAAAACCATGAAAAAAAAAGCAATAACTCAAAACAATCATGAACTGAAATTTACAACAGCTATAATCCTTGGCTTGAAAATTACTGCAAAAACTATACATTACTTTATCAACAAAATCACTCAGAGTGTACTTAATTCATGCATGAATCCTTAATTATCAACCATAACAACTTAAAAATAAATTATCAACTCTGTTGGTTGTTTTGATAACAGTTAATAGGATAACAGTAGGCTTCCACATATCTGGAATACTGACCAGAATGCACAGGTAATATGTATACATTATTATATCATATCATTAAAACAATTTTCTTTTATGCTACTTATTTATTTCTACCACAACTTAGTACCTGTAGAGGTCATTGTGTTAATCTCTAACTTTAGATTTTATTTTCAGGTCACAGGTCCTAGTAATGTACTGTACTCAAGAATCATATCAAAGTTTTCATTGTGATCCATAAATACTATTCTATTGACTAACTATGTGTCCTGAAAATAAGTAAATGTAATAAAAATAACTACTGTTGAAGGACATTCTCTGTAATGGTTTAATTATAATCCATCCACAAGTTTTCGTGTTTCATCCGTAACTATTGGGGGGAAAAAAAAGACAAACATGAATGAAAACAAAATGTTCCTTAAATTCTGTTTGCCAAGGTAATGAATGTCCATTCTCTTTACTTTTTAATCCCATGAAGACACAAAATGTGATTATGTCAAATGTTGAATAACAAACATTTCAGAACAAAGCATAAATACAACTACTGTACATGTAAATTCAATGCAAGACACAGTAGAAGTAATGATTGAAATTTCAGTCCAGATATAAGGAAGACTACTGATATACATTGTTAGTAATTTTATAAGTTGTAATTTCATATAACTTTCTGTAACTTTTACAAATCGTTGAGAAATTGTTCTCCATATCTGAATCTTCATTATGACAAAGTTTTGGACAAAAATATTAACACCTTTATTCAGTGTCGCAAAAAGTGACCATATTATGATTTCTAATTATGTAAAGATATTGATTTCTTAATATGAATACTCTATGAAATGTAGGATAACAAAACATTTCTACCTTTTTCAGGCATGTAAACATGATGCATAAATAAGTATCATAGCATCAACAACTAACACAAAGAGTATCCTGAGTATCAATGGTTTGGGCGGGAACACCAAGATGTCATAATGTATTTCATTTACTGAGAAGGACACATTAATAGTTTTCTCAGATGAAGAATAAAGAAGTAAAACAACTCAGATTATTTAAGAGAAGTATCAAAATTAGGGAAAAAGTGGTTAACCAAACATGCATATCTATTAAAACACAAAACACACTAAAACAGACACTGTAAATTGCATTCTGTCAAACTAGCAACTTGGATCAGAGGTAAGCAATATTACTGGGACCTCTAACCACAATAGATATGACAGGTAATAAATATCATAAAAGAAATTATATACCACATACTATAATCAGTTATCTCAGGTTGAGGCTACTAATGATATCATAGAAGTAAATATATTTATATATGTACTGTATATATATACATACTAGAAAATGTCATACAGTAATTTATATAGCCAATAATTAATATCTATACTGCATCATAACTAAATAATCACCAATAATGGTCAATATCTCAATGTTACTACAACTACATTAAAAGTTATATGATTTAGGAAGCTTAATCTAATAAAATTGATAATTAAGATCAAGATCAGTTTCTTTTCAACATCTGGTTTTTATGCTATTTCTAAGCAATACAAGTAGGGTAATGTAAAGTCTTTATACAAAAGCTATACCCAGACCTTGTTAGGGTTCCTGATTGTCTGACGTGGCAATGAATTACTGCACAATAGTTTCATTAGGTGGTTCTGGTAAGATTCTTGTAAATTATATTGTGTAAAGTTGATTTATTCAAAAATTCCATGAAGCCTGCTAAATACAAAGCAAGGATGGTGACTACAGTATATTGTCCACATTTCCACTGCTAGAATTGGAAATTCTAATATATACTTGGGTTCCATGTAAAAGGATTTGTGATAATATATAAATCTATCACATTTTAGCCAAAGTAAATAAAAAATCTCAGATATTATCAGTAAAAACTGTACAATCTTCCCTCAATATGAAATAAAATCAACTAAAAATCATTATCAGTATTAATATCCCATTTCTCATATTCAAGGAGTGTGGACTGCAGAGCCAGGGGAGGAAAAATTAAATGAGAATACACAAGGGACAGAAATATTCAGTACATAATCATGTACTGTATAATGGGTCACATTCATATTCACACTT
The DNA here is from genome assembly GCA_033782935.1 of Petrolisthes cinctipes. Classification (NCBI taxonomy): domain Eukaryota; kingdom Metazoa; phylum Arthropoda; class Malacostraca; order Decapoda; family Porcellanidae; genus Petrolisthes; species Petrolisthes cinctipes. Next base: position 50,176 of record JAWQEG010002419.1, on the reverse strand, counting down.
ACATTCAAGCCCATAACATTTTCACTTCTCCCTCACACAAGCCATTTCATTTATCCTTGGTGTAAGGAATCATTCCATGGACTGTAAAGGTAAAATTGGTTTACCAACCCAAACGTACACTCCTCCTAGCTAAGATCTTCCATTTGTGCTTCACATAATCCACAGTTTTTTACACAAGTAATCACCATATCATATCATCTTCTTCTAGGTCTTCCCCTTCTTGTGTGCCTCTCAAAACCACTCTCATACACCATGTTTACGACCCTAGTTTCAACAATTCTTTCCAAATACCTATATCATATCAGAACACTTTCCCCTACTTTTTTATTTACTTACACCACACATTTCATGGATCATTGTACAGTATTTCTCTGTATGACAAACAAATTGCCATAAAAATCTTTAAGGACACTTCAACAATGTCACCAAAATAACCATTTCTGAGTGAGCATAATCTTATATTTCAACCATATATAATCTTGATCTTAATTTTGTCCTACTTGTCTTCTAAGTACATACAGTACTATGCTGAAGAGAGAGAAACTAATTCATTCTTTCTTGCCTCATTCATAATGAATGAATTCATTTCATAGTATATTCAGGTCCTCTGCCTTGGAGTGACAAAAGAACTGTTGGCCTTGCTGCTATATCACACAAGTAAGTTTTGCAAGAATTTCCCAATCAGCAATCTCCCTAATCATCTCAAGTTCCATCTCTCTCATTCAAAACCAAGTCCAAGAGTTGGGGGAGAGATGACACTGGGAAAGTATGGAGCTAGGGAAGTCATTGCTTGGGAATTTCTTGTCACATATAGTTTGGGTCAATGTGTGGGGTACAAGTTAAGACCATGTGTACGGTACCTTTATGGATTATTCTTGTCAAATAAAAAATCTATCATTTAAGTTGCGGTTTTCAAAAACTGATGCCATTCAAGAGGATATACATAATTGATGATGAAGTAACTACACTGAGTGGCAGCCCATTCACAAATCTAATTCTTTTAGTACCTGTCTTTAATTTAGCCAAAAAATAACACGAACTCAACAAGATTATGTAGCATCTCGTATCTTATTATGTATTAATCCTTAACTCCCGAATGACGTACGTTCTCCTGTCACTTCACTCTTTAATGTTCTTGCAGCTTTCTCAACAATTTGTAAATTAAGGGATATGCTGTCAGAACAATGGCATAGTAAAGATGTATTCCTCCTCAAAAATACTAACACATACACATTAGTTTATGTACAGGTGATTTGGAGTTATTCATCTTCATACTATTTACTGTACAGTACTGTATCTATATATGACCAGAAGCTTCTTTACCCCTCTCAAGTCTGACTATGTCTTCATGTCCGACAATTAAACCTCTCAAATCCAACAACTTTTTATTAACCGTAAACTGTTTATCCTGTACAGAACTTGTACTATCCCACTGGGGGATGACAACATTGATTTAACCAGCCTGTCACTCTTCCTGAGGGGAGAGTGGTGGACCCTTTGTGGTGGGGCTATGGCCATGAAAGAATTAAAAAATGACTTGCTCAGTTTAAGTTTTCTTTAGCCAACACTATAATGAGACACTCCTTGGAGGAGGCAAAAATTCAGTTGTGTATCAATTTTATGCCTATAATATGATATGAAGCATTGCAAGCAACTATGACATATTGGTCACATTAGGACTGGTGAGACACGACCCACATTTTCCAGTTAGATTTCATATTCTGAAGTATTTATAAAACCTTATGCTAAGTCCTTGCAGTGGGGAGTGGATTGTATGGCTATTGTTCTATAATATATTACTCAGAGCTAAATTTCTTAATGACCTGTTGTTGTTTTCAACATTTCTTGCACAAGAAAGTGCATATGTAACCCAGGCTTACAGCAAGCGAATTAAAATTACTTTGCAAAATAGCTTAATTTGTGATGGAAATCTATATATAATGGGTTTCAAATGCATACTCTGTTTATATTTATCTTACATATAAGCAAAGAATGCATTTTAGAAAGTAATCGTTTTGTTTCTACTTTAAAATATCCTTACTTGTAGTAAGAAGAAATGCCCTCTACATACATTGCAAACTAACTTTGGAGCTCATGATAGAATAAAGTTAAAATAACTTGCAAGAGCATCATCAATTGTCAAGGGATGCTATGCTGGCATGCATACTGGCACAAGACTTCATCAATAGATGATTGTCTCTTGCTTCATTTATGATTAAAATAACATTCTCCTTCACTTAGTTTATATTTTTTCTGCTATTTTAAAAACATAATATGGTACTGTGAAAATATATTGAAAGGTAAGATCCACATTTTTCGACTACCGGCAACTTAAAGGGTAATAATAGGATAGCATGACCAGTTCATAAAATATACAATGTGCATGTTTACAGTGCAAAGTAACATTTGTTCTTTTATCTGTGCTTGTATGAGCTAATTGTGTGTAATAAAAATAAACTAAGGAAAACAATATACTAAACATGTTTAATAGTTATTCACCTTGGCAAGCAGAGATCAATGGAGTCAAAACTAATTATTTCAAAGATAACTAATTACTTTTTACAAGTCATATTTCAATATACCATTTACAACTTACTATCCAGCATATTATCTTACACAGGTCTATTAACAGAAGTTCTTGACATCAGTGTATTCCTCTGACATTATTTAAAGTTTGCTTTTGACACATTTATAAAGTGCAAATACTGTATAGTATTTAAAGTGTCATTCCATAAAATTAACTTGTTCAAAGAAATAATAGAAAACAGCAATTGTGCTCATGAAATCCTTTTCATAAAAGCATATCACACATAGAGAGATGGCAAACCAAAAAATTTGCTGGTCATTACAATAAAAATCAAAAGCCAACATTTACATAAGCCAATATATGTCTGGATTGTAGTTATTCCATGTTCTCATAAAAATGGACCCTTGCTGATTTCCAACAGCTTAAAGGAAACTAAAAAACAACTAATAAATGAATAAAAATAGCATTATCATAATAGCCTGAACACAACAAAATAATTTCAACATGAGAATACACACACATATATAAATGCGGAGTTTTTATGCTACCTGGGTTGTTTGCCCACCTTAATCTGACAGCACCCAAGTTTCAGGAGTATTAATTTCTCCGTACCATATAGGGCAGTAAAAGAAATGAAAGAAACATTCAGTTAGTACATGACTCCAAAGTCTGCAATGATCTACTTCTTTATCTATTACCAGTACTGTATGCTTTATTATTCAGTTCTTGCATGCTCAGTGATGGTCAGTGCTGAAAACAATCTTAACTCCCTTTAGTATAATAATTATGTACCTTTTATCTCTGGTTATCACTAGACAATTGTTTTTACAAATGGAAACCCTCACTAAACCCAAAGTGTAAATTGTATCAACTCAAAAGCCTGTAACATATGACACTAGCTTTTGACAGACTTATAAACTGACTTTCTTCAAAGTTAATAAAGTAAAATATAAATCTTTAAATAATATGAATGAACTGCTTTTAGTCTAAAATAGCCAGACTGACCACCCTAATTCCTGGGTTATAGCTATACAAATGCCATGTGCAATTTTCATGTTGTATATATTAAAAAAAAAAAATTGTATGAACACATGAACAGATAATAACACTAAAATTCAATATTCTAAACACTGGCCAAAACCAATATAAAAAGTTACTTTCAAATAGTATGTAATGAAAAGTAATCTGTGGAAAACACTGTATTACCAAATCAATGAAATATTTTTGAACACAAATTATTGCCATCTATAAGAAGAGAAGTGCCAGTAGAGGAAAGTATGGGGTGTAAGTGCACACAGGGGCTTTACGTGTCAGTCAGAGATTATCGATACACCAGTAAAGTAGTGTTCAACCGGAATATCAACACACAAGCACGCCAGGTGTCAGTTTGCATGTGTATATATGCCTCATTTCCATGACGCGTGAGAGTGAATGTCTGTCGCACAGTGGCAGAGGGTCATGCTATGGCAGGGGCACAATGGTTTTACCCTTGCTACGGTACACACCCTATAGTCCCTTTCACGAAGCTATACAGGAGAAACAAAGGCTACATGTTAATGACCACTCAAATATTGTACTCTAAGTACATTATAGTGCATTTCTTTCTGTCTAAGCAATCAGCTCTTTCCTCAAAAAAATTAAGAGTTAAAAATAACAACAATCCAATATTTCTACGGAGGTAGGAATCATTAACAGCTTTCAAAACTAAAATGGAAATGTATAAAAATCTCGTCATTATGGTAGTTACTAAAGTGAGAGTACCGGATAAATTTATGTACTGTATATGGTCATACTATTAATATATGTGATGAGTATTGAATCGGTCACACAAGTACCCATCTATCTCCATCCATTCTTTTTCATTCTTGGGTCATATGCGTTTCATTAAGATTTACGCAAGTGTGGGGTCATTTAATTCCCTGAGAACATGCTGATGAACAATCAAAACCTCAGTTTGACCAGAATGCTGCAGAGAAAATGCAGCTGTGACACCTGCTGAACAGTGAAATATTTGAGTCTTGGAGCAAGCATGGTTCTGCTTTAAAAGACAGCTGACCAGTCTTTCTAAAATAATCGTCAATCATGAAATTCCTCACTAAAGTCAATATCAAACAAGAGTAGTGCATTTTCTATCATCTTTTGGTCAATCTATGGCTTCCTCACTCCACCAGATTGTTCTCTGAGGATAGTGAAATGGCTGCTGATATGAACAGAGCAGATAATGTCCCAAACTGAGGGCAAAGACTGACAACGGAGGGCAAGGGAAAATATGCTAGTGTGACAACCTTATTACTTTATGAGTGAAAATAGCATGCTTTCAGTTCTACACTTCCTCCATCCATAAGTTCCCCTCCAAATCTCACAGTGAGTGAATGCCTTCAAAAGACAGTACAGTACTTCTCACTTAATGCTTCAAAATTAGTGCCCATTAGACAAGTTTATGAGGAAAGAGCTGGAAACTTTCTATAAGGTAAATGTAACTGAAGGAGGCAATCTCTAGTGGAAAAATTGAAGGGCTACAGACGACTCCAAACTATGCCAGTAAACAGACTACTTCAGTACTATATACAGGAGGAATATGTTTTGAAGCATAATTTATGGGAATCAGTAAGTAGCCTTCCAATCTGACCACCAGAGACAACCCTCTCAACCCTTAAACGATAGCTTAATTATAGTGAGGAGTCTGTGTCTATGGCTGTATTGACGTGACAGATTATTATAAACTGGCAGTTCCTCCAAACTGTGTCAGGAAACAAATAAAACCAGTAAAGGTGGTTTGCTCTGTAGCACAGGTAGGAGGAATTTGCTCTCAATTTGCTGAGAACATCTTACCCATGATAAATGACCACAAACATATTCATGGAGTCCACTCATTACTACAGTATTTCAAGTCACACATTGTAAGCCATCGCTTGAGAGTCAAAATATAAAAACTTTCACTCAACTATCACTGCTTGCCTATCTGTAAACTTATAACTTACACCTAAATGACAAGCAGTGTGGTCTAAACTGGCAGTCTAATGACATACAGCAAATCAGAAACCTAAATTTACTAACTTCAAACAGGGGAGAAGAGAATATACTGTTAGCTGCACCCTAAACTAAACATCCCATCTAAGCTACAGTAATGTAAGGTAAAATGTGTAAGTTACTGTTCATTAGGATACAAGATACTTGAAGACTTACCATACTTGTAAGAGGAAATTTACAAAAGTAATCAAACAGTGAAATTCTCTATACTAATACTGTACTGCTAATATGATCATTACTTCATCCTTACAGAATCCTATAGAATTATTAAAATATAAAAAGTCTTCAAATGTCTTGATTGGAATGCATACGTAGTTGCTTTATAAAAGCTAAACTAAAACATTTGAATAATACAGTATACAGTGGTGATATTTCATAACAAATCACTGATATATATTATGATATAACCGGCATGTACAAAGGTATGATTACATCAATTTTGGGATAAGTACAAACAGAACTTTTTACCTGTCAAGTTTCAGACATCAGAGTAATATATTTGTGATAAAACATGTTCTTTAGAGAATAATGCTACATGTAATGAAAAGAGCATCATCCATTTGACTCTTACTCTACAATTGTTTTTATCAGTAGTTATCTTCTTTAAACATACTGTGTTTAACTGAACCAAAGAGTAATCTATGAAAAGTTCATTAGTTTTGCAGTTAATGAGGAATACTGAATATAGTTTTTTGGCATTAAGTGTAAAATCAGCTTAATTGATGTTCATCAATATTATTATGCTCTTACACTGTGGGTCTCTGTATTATAAAATGAGTTTACTCAACAACAGCACACCGACAAAACTAAGTACTTATCATAAACATACTCAAACAGTACAGTATATGCAAAATTTAACTGTAGAAAGACATTATTTCTCTAAGGCTAGTTTTAAGTCCAGTAACGCTTTAAGTATACTGTATATAATATTCAAAATGGAATGATATCTATGATGGTAATGTGTGGTATGACCCTTTACATTATCTATGAATATAATACAACAGATGAATGAACAACATTAAAAACTCGGGTACCCACCGGTCAAATCCCTTTTTCTTTTTCTGCCACCACGATGGCTGTTGTGCTTCATCATTGTCATCACCTTTGTCATTGTCAACTTCTACTGGTTTAGCTGCAAAGAAAGTTGGTAATTAGTAAAGACTACATTAATACATGTATAGAGGTCTTTCCTAATAAATGGAAGATTGGATTATGGGGAGGGGACGTTTATCTCTAAACTTTTTATATCATACTACTGTTTGTATATACATGAATATCTAAATACAAATGGAGTCTAAATGTGTAATTGAAAGGACATCTCAAACAGATTTTGTTTTAACTACTACAGTACAGTACTACCTTAACAACATTGGTGTTTAGACACTAGGACCTAGAAATATTCCAAAGTACAAAACTAGTCTCTTAATATGTGGTTTTAAACTCTCACAGGGAGAAAATGAGTGAACTACAACACAACGATGTCATTTAGAGACTCATGGTTGCCAATTTAGCGGTTTGCCTACAGCCAATGCTGTAAATTCCTGGTGTTTGTGAGTACTTTTAGGATTATTAGACCTGAAGCTGATAGTTTGTATGCACGAAAACAAAAACCATCAAGAAACATTCTTATTTCTTCCAAAAGTTCTCAAAAACCTCAGTAATCTGCACTATCAGCCACAGAGAAAACACTAAATTGGCATCAGTGTTTACAGTACACTAGATGGAAGAAAATACAGGAGAAACAAAGGGATGGACACATGCAAATCATTCCCAGAGGTGACACAGGAGAGGTAGAACACCACGAACAGCTGGAGACGAGGGCAACAGTGGATTACAAACAACAGTGTAAATCACGTAAGCTGAGGGCTGTGGCAGCATCCGACTCGTACAAGCTTCAGTGTTCAAAAGGTGGGAGAACATGCACATACTACAGATAGGTGGGTAGCATGATCACAGGCTGGCAATGAATGTGGAAGAGAAAAAATTAATCATGACTGAAAAAAAATCCTACAGGTGATACGAACCTTCTGAAACTCTCATAAATAAAAAGTAAAATAATTAATTCCAAGGATCTGGAAGGTACCAAAGTTGATGCTGCTCACCACGTAACAGTGAAGAAGACTGGGAAATTTTCAAGGAACACAATTATGAACTTAATATTACTTATTAACTTGTAAAATATTGTACTGTATATTAAAAATATCTAAAAAAAGAAAAGAAAAATTAAAATATAATGGAGTGCAAGATACTTCTCATTTCCTTCAGTTGAGAAAAATCTACCTAGTCACAGGTTAAGTATGAGGAACATTAATGAAAGGTGAATCAAGATGCTACAGTTTTAGTGAATAACAGTGTTATGTGTTGGTATGTACAGTAGCTGAATGGAACATCAAAAGATAGTTATTGCAGCTAATTATACAGTTAAAGACAACTTAACTTTTATCTGATAAAAGCATGAGCAAGGGCAATTAGCTGAATGATACATTTATTATTAAAATCTTTAAATTTTATAAGAATTATGTTATAGTAATACAGAAATCATTAATGATATACATATTACACAGGAAATCATGAAACATATTGAAAATTTAATACTTATTTCATATTCAGCTTGGGAGAAATTTATGATCATTACCAGGAAGTATGATAATGTCTATCCCTAATGGAAAATTAATTATAGTGTATAAATAAAATTGTATACAAATAATCTTTATATGTGTAAATGAACACTCATTATGACAACAAAAAACACCAAACCATCTTGGCAAAAAAACTATCACAAATAATTTTTTCTTCACAGCTGGGCTGCCACAAATGTAGTGGTGGCAAATGGCTGCTGGGGGTAACAGCTGGGTGTGGGGAAAAAATTAAGGCACAATACAAGATATGCAATCCATGGTTTAACCATTATAGAAATGGGGGTTGTCAAGTGTTTCATGACATATTCATGTCTTGAGGATGTCAAACACGTAAACAAAATTTTTTAGATGGTTAGATCAACGTCATGGTGAAGTGATACTGCAGGTCTGAATTGAAACTCATTAGAAATAAAAGAAAAATGCAGCAGTAAAAAGGTGTAGTCAATCCAATCCTCAAGAAAAATAAAACTCTGATGAAGAACATGAGGACGCCACACCATGCGAGCGTGCTAGCGAGTGAGCCTTTAAGGTGGAAAGTATGAACAGGCCCGCGCTCTTCGCCAATCGGCAGTCAATCAGCCTCAACCAACCAATCAGGACATGCCATGGCCAGAGCGCGGGCCTGGCGATCACCTGTTCAGTTCTCTGGCCTCATACATACAGTTACGCATAGAGAAGAGGGGCAAGAAGAGCAGAAGGGAGGTTGGGGAAGCCACCGACATGGCTCCACGGTTGCTCGTGCCCGGTAGAACTAAACGCCGCCCGTCTGAAGGATAGGGGGCGGACCCAGTTAACATGACCCCACTTTAGTTCTCGGGCAGCAGTCAGTCATCCAGCCCCAGTGTTACACGCATGATGAACCTTAATCCTTTTCAAAACTGTCCACTACAGGGGGTGGGTGGGAGGTGATACAGTATGTCTGAATATCAACTGACAGTGCAGGCGTCAACTTGGGACTACATGGGGAAAATTATTACTTTGATAAAACTGGCAAAACTGGGATCATACACTTCAGTCATAGGAAATCTTGTTGGTGAATGAGGGTTACAGAAATAACAGAACATTGGTCTCATATGCAAGTTCCATTTCATTGCTACTATAAATCTTCAACTTCAACTAAGTAGAACTCTCTCCAATGTTACAAAGCCCCAGATTTTTGTGTGTTTTGGTTTAAATGACTCACTTTCCCTCTGGTGTATCTAATGCCAAACCTCTGCTCTCAAGATTTAACTTCAAGTCATAATTCTAAAAAAAAATTCTATACTATTCCCATTTAACCTCCAATTTGTGTTTCTACTGCTCAATAATACAGTCTTTGCAATGTTTGTACTTAGAACCCACAAGTTAAACAACTGCACAATGTCCTGGATAAAGCTGTGAAGTTACACTTACTGTAATGAATCACTAAATATAGTTTGGTTGAGTATGTGGGACAATACAGCCTTTAGGAAATAGGAGACTCTGATAATACTCCAATTGAAATGTCTCTCTTCACAAAGCCTTCACTTTATGATACAACACCTACACTCTTTCCTTTTACATGGTGGGATCCTTAATTTCTCCTTCACTTGATTACAGACACATGAATCTTTAACATAAACAGATGTCAAGCTCAAAGTTGAGCATCTTTATCATGACTACAGTATATACTGTGTAAGTATATTCATAATATTACTTCAGAAGTGATACATATTTGCCTCAATCATGGGAAACTGAATCCAACATGAACAATACTTTCCCACAACAGTATGTCTGTCTATCTATCTGGCCATGGTTTGTCAACTTACTCGCTATACATGCATCTACTGTAGTTAAAATTAAGCTTGATGAAAATCTACCCACAAATGAATGTGTTTTTAATGTTGAGCTCATTAACTTTACAAATCTTTGCCTGTATGTCTGAATTTACAAGTAAAATGTTGTGACAACTCAGCAATGAGTATAGCAGAAAGGGACAGACTATCTATGTAAAGCACTTTTTTGTACTTCATGCTTCACGTTCATGTGATTAGTTGATCAAAAACCATTTAGTCCACGCAGTCACATAATTACAAAAAGAACCTGCTTCCAAGTTGAATTCAAAAGCACAAAATCCTATAAGGTCTATTCTGTACTTCATTTTAGTGTACCAGAAAACAGGACTTGAAAATGACTACAAATACAACCAGTACAATTGCAGTTACTCCATCTGTTAGTACCACAGACTTACACAACAAACATGACAGGAGTTTATTAATGCAAGAACCCATATATTTACTGCATAATTTTCTTTATATTAAGGCTTCTAAACATGAATCTATTGTTCTGCATGCGAGTTATTCCTACTCTGATTTTAAACTTACCTAAGGAACTTGTCCTCCAATATAATATATAATTTAATTTAAAGTGTACAGATTCATTATTGCATTAACCTACTCCAGTCATAAAATAAGAAAATTATTATATGTTATAAGCAACTTGAGAGGAGCTGTAAATGAAAAAAAATTATTTTGAATAATGTGTACAGTAATAAACCTGCCTATGTTTTTTACATAAAACCAGACTGATGCATACTGTACTACAAACAAGCTTATCAAGAAATGATGTTAACATCTTGTGATTGACTGTCGACTCTTGGTTACTCACCAATCAAAACCAAGGCAAGAAATGTGGTTGGGACACTCTATTACTACTTTGGGTTAAATGACATACTTTTCAGAATCTCGTTGGCTAAACTGACACGCTTTGCTGACTTACTAGGAGGAAACCACCTTCATCTATAGTTTATTCACAATGAAAATAGGGCAAGTCCATTACACATAACTAGAAGACTTTAACTTCATCCAAGTACTTTAGTTCAGAAGAGAATAATGGGGATGCTATTTCAAGTTATGTTTCCTGTAGTGTACATTCATTTAACTTTGGCAAAATGCAATGGTTCCCACATCTCATTTTACAGTTTAGTTAAATGTAAATCAAAACAATTTACAAGTACCATTTACACAATCAGCCAATTTCTTACAACACAAGACATATATTTTACTGTAATTTAAGGTTTGATATGGGATGGAAGTGAACTGGTGCATTTTCGCCAAATTTAGAAAAATGCACTATACACTACAAGCTTAGATTCATGCAATTGTACCTGGAAGCATTCAGGACTACTGTATATCTGAAATGGATGTTATTAGAATTAACTTCATCAATTATGTAATGTGAATAAAAGTTGTTCCTTAGTGAGAAGAGTGACCAATTAAAGTTCTAAACATATAATGGCATCCAATAATACTTAACCAGGTACCATAATTATTAGAAATTACATTCAGAGATATAGTTTGAATTTATCTTCTTTAAATTTGGTTAAATATCTGGGTTTGTTTCCTAAAACAGGACTGTACCAGAAATATGTGCAAGAGTACTTTACAGTACTGTACACTGCATTTAAAACTATTCATAAGAACCTGAGCAATAACAACCTAAGGCTGCATAGAAATTCACTAATGGAGTCAGGTATGGATCTGTAATTAGGACCACCCATTTATTCTGAACTCTCCAAACTTCTACTCACATAAAAGTCAGGAGTGGTTTACATTAGAGTTTATAATGGGTTGCACTATAATTGGTTTGTACTGATGGGTTCGATAATAGTTCTTCATAATCATTACAATACTGTATATGAATAACCTGAAACAAGATTAAGTGATTTTGCATGTACATTTGCCTATGTTATTTACAAGCTAATGATGTAACTAAGTCCTCATACCCATAGAACAATAAATCATACATATTTATACCTTCATGGGCTCTTACTTCATCTTCGTATTCATGTAGAGATACTATATGATGATGCCATGCTATAACTGCCTTGACTAACTAGAACTACAGTACAGTGTGCTTTTTCTGCCGCAATAATTCAAGTTCTTTTCCTGACTAAAATCCTAATCCATTACTTTACAACTAGCTAAAGTTTGAGTCAATGAGGTTTGGCTTTAGAGACTCCATTTTCAGGTGGACGACAGGGTAGTATGAGGCCAAAAAATGTGAGCATCTACTTAAAAATAATGGTAATAAAACAAAGGCAAATTGGTTATGCATAAAACCATGAAAATATCATACATAAGAGCTTCTTTGGCACTTTATCTGATAATGGATCACTTTTAATATCCTTGGACCTGTGTGTGGGGGAGGGGTACAAACTCACAGTAGCTACAAATAATACACAAAAAAAATGGGCAAAAAAGGCATATTTTAGAATAGCGAAGGAAAGATTGTATTGATTCACACATAAATTTCATTTAGAAATAAAACTTGTCTTTTCTTTTTGGGGGATCAGAGTACTTTTGGACATCAAGGATCAAATACCATGGCTTTAAGTGATAATGTACATATATTACAGTACAGAATTAGATTACATCATTCTCTCACTGAAATCCCATGAGTCTGAGATCCTAGCTGAGCCAAAGGTACTTTGGAGGAGTTCTCTGGAAAATGAGCACTTTAAAAAAACAATGACATTAACATGCCCGCACCAAGTGAGGGAGAGGGGAGGGCGGGGATGGTGCAAAATTGACATGAGATCCAAGAAAGTGCTCATATAAGTAGTGGTATAGCAACTCTGGATGGACCTTAAGAATAAGTGACAGCTAGGGACATTATTCCTGTCAGCAAGATTGAAAATTGAAGCCTTACTGCTGCATGCTGTCAATTGAAACTAATCAATCATGAGAACATCTAGAGAGGCGTCAGGTCATCAAAGCTTAATTCCTTTCCTTAACTGATTGCTTCACCATCTTATATACTCTACTAAGAAATAAAAGAAAGATGGCTGGTCCAATCACTTAAGGCTAAAGAATCATCACAGTAAATCATCAAACCTCAGTACTGTACTAAATTTCTGTAAACAGCCTGCCCATGTGAATAATCACTTTTGCCTTTCATGCTACATCACAACTTCTTCAGCCTATGGCAACTTGACTTCTACAAGTGAAATAGGCAATGGCTTCCTGCAAGTACTGTAGCTTCTAAATTGGTCAGTCATACTCATGCGTACACCACATTCACAGCATGGCGGGCCTGGAATTCTACCAATGATGGATGATAGAGAGTAGCAGATAATATCACTCAAAGTAGCAATGATTACTTATAAATGTAAAATGCACCATTGGCAAAAAGGAATGCACTGCTCAAAACTAAAATGCATGAACCAAAAGAAACACCTAAGTCGGAAATGATCACCGCCTTCAGTTAGATGGTTAGTTCATACCTTTGTTTCATCCACATCATGTTTAATTCTTAAGTTAAAAGATTTAAAAATCAAATGGGTTAGTAATAGCTGTAAGATGTAGTTAAATATAAAAGATTTCATTTAATTAGCTATACTTTTTATGAAAATAATTACAGTACCACAAAAGTTTTAATTGCTGATTAAGAACAACTATTATGAGGGACATAAAAAAACACATTTACTACTTTACCAGCATAATAGTTGATCTTGTAAAAAATTAACCCTTGAACACAGGCTGATCACTTTTATATTTTTCTCTAGCTAACAATTGGTGATTAATTTTGTTACAAGGAAGAATTAATGACATTCAAAGGCTGATAATCATTAATTAACCTCTAAATTACAGCTTTTGAGTACCGGTATGCTTTAAATAACACTAACACCAGTTCATAGAGGCATGAAAAATTCCTATCGTCCAAGGGTTAAATCTGTCCATCTGCCTATTCTACAATATACAGTAGCAGTTTTATGCTAAAAATAATTTTAAGGCTTCTTAACTACAAAAAGTTACTGAAGCTGACATAAATGTTCAAGTCAGCAGTAGGAGGAGGCACCGTTTACATGAACCCTGAGACAGGTTAAGGCTATACAGTACCCATGATTTACTTTTGTTTCCTACTTCAAACTAACTATACATCAACAAGGAGGGGGGGATGGAAGCCTTCACCAACCACTCACTATTGCTACTCAAAATACATAGACTAATTTAATATATATGGAATGAACCTGCGAAGAGACCACCACTGCCTTACCTTCAGACTCCTTCTTATCGTCTTTTTCCTCGAGGTCAAGATCCTCGGCGTGTGTGATCCACTCCAAGTAACCCCGTAGATCTTCCTCAATCTGCTGCTTCTCTCTCAGCTTTCTGAAGTCGCCACGAGCTTTTGCTTTTTCTCTCTCCTTTGAGAACTCTCTAGCAAGGGCAAACAGACACACAGAGCTAGGGTTAGAGGCTCTGACTAATATAGCAACACGGGCAAACCCACACACACACGCAAATACTGTGCAATAAACGTCAGCAGGTATTATCTAAACTCTACCCACGCAAGTCACTGGCAATTTCATTGCAAAGCAACTGTTTTTCACAAAGCTTCAATAAGAACATTATCTGAAGTAAGAAATCTTGAGTGATATGGCATCCGCATTGATGTCTGGTACAGTAATATCAACCGAGTTTAACTTGGTAACATCTTCACAGTTGCTCTACATAATTCTTTAAGAAGCTACTAATGAAAGCCTGATACAAAGGAAAGAACATTAGTGTACTGGTCATGATAAAGATTTTTAAGGAGCCTATGATAATACCAACAAAATTAAGGTTAACAATTCCTCCACACTGTACAACAAAATAATACCTGTAAAGAAAGTTTTTTTTGCAGCAAAGTCTGGAGGAATTGGTAGCCTATAATTTGCTGACAATATCTACTGTATTCCCCTTAAAACTATCGTGAATTCTGCAGCCTGTGTAACTCTGGCACCAGCACACACTGTGCTCTTCGGTACAAAAGTACAGTAGCCAACTAATCTCTACGTCTGGATTAGTATAATGAGGCAGCATGACAGTCGGTACACCTTGCGAGCTTTTCATACCATCTGATTCCTTCTTCTCATCTCCTTCCATTTCTATGTCTTCTGCTGCAGTTATCCATTCAAGATAACCTCTAAGATCTTCCTCTATTTGCTGTTTTTTCCGTAATTTCATGAAGTCTCCACGTGCCTGAGCTTTCTCTCTTTCTTTGGAGAACTCTCTGTTGAGGGTTCAAATACAAGTCAACCTCCCTATCATGAAATTAATACATACCACCATGATACTGTTCTATGACCTACTCATATCTCCATCAACAATAAGGGAAACTGAATACCCAACATAAAGGAAAACATTCACATTATACGGTTCCATTGCTTAGAAAGGAAACTTTGATTAATACTCCGATTTACTTGAGAAATGCATTATACATTGTAAAATAGTTCCTCCATATCCAGTTTATATTAGGAATACGCAAGGACAGATGTGAAAGAATGAGAATGGATTATGATAATATTTTAGGGAGTTGTAGTACTGTACAGTATTAACCAGTACTTGTTCATCAACAATATATTTTCACTGCAGGGTTTTTCAGCTCAACTCAAATATTTCTCGAGTAACACTATACAGTAAAATCTCACATCTCGAATGCAACAGGGATCGAAAAAAATGTTCGGAATGTGAAATTTCAAGATACGAACTTAACTACTTATGGGAAAAAAAAAAATAGGGACCCAAGTGTTGGCAGGTAAGCTACACCAAATCTGACAAATACCACTTTTAACATATGAAAATCAGAAAAAAATAGCATTCCACATAATATTAACAAATAGAATGATACAAACTAGTACAGTAGTTATATTCACCTTAAAATAGTAAAATTGAAGCTTAAACAGTAGGTGGTAGAATATGGGTTCCGAGGCAGCGGCGAGGAAGCTACTGTCCACCACTGCCATCACCATCACCACCACCACCACTACCATCGTCACCGTCACTCATCCCCAGAGCCCCTACAAATCCTTCAAAGTCAAAGTCGATATCCAAATCCTCTGGGTTCACTGTGCCTTCCTCATCCACTGCAACATTTCCAATGGTATTGGCGACACTTTGTTGCTTTTTGAAGAATTGTGTGATAAGACCCTTTTTTTGTTCTTTCACTTTGGAGTTGTAAATTGACATTTGAGCATCAATGGTATCAAAGGCCACCTTAAGGTTTTCACTTTCGACTTTCCCCTCCACCAGTTCCTTGGCCTTCGCTATGTGACCAAGTGTCTCTGATAGTTGCTGGACAAACATTGAGGCAGTTTTCGTCATGTTTTCTGGCATTTCTGGTTTGTCCTCTTCCAGTCTTCATTGATGAGCTGCTCCACAGATTCACCAGAATTAACTTTCTCCTCCACCAACTCCTCTATCACATCATTTTCCTTAACTTCACTGAATGCTGGTGCATGAATATTTCTAATCGAGGTGAGGGTGTCAGCAAGTAGTTGTGCCTACCGTTGGACTTGAGGTTGAACTGGAGATGCCTCACTCTTCTCAGGTAGCAGTTTCTCCCATGTGTGTTGGATAGTTGCCACTGATATGTTATGCCAAGCTTTCACCATGAAATCCACTGCTTGGCGAATGTTGAAGTCCTTCCAGAACCGTTTCACTGATTTGATGTGAGGTTCATCAGGTGTTGATTGGGTGCCAGAGGAGGTAGACGGGGTGGCAGTGTTGACGGCGGTAGACTGGGTGACAGCGGCGGCAGTGGTAGACGGGGTGACGGCGACGGCGGTAGTAGACGGGAGGGCAGCATCGGCGGCCTCAATTTTATCAACTTCACTGTCGCCGTCTATTTTTGCTATTTCTTGTAACTCTGCACCAGAATCAGTATCATGCCTCATTTTGTCATGAAAGTATTTGTAGAAGAGTTAGCTTCACATTGGCTATCAGTTCCTGGTCGTGTGGTTGTATTTTTGAGGTTGTGTTTGGAGACAGGAATACAACCAAGACACATGGGTGGCATCCAACCATAAACTTTGCATGTCCTGGAGCGTTATCCAGGAACAACATCACTTTAAAATCTAAATTAAGTTCTTGACACTTGTTTTTGGCATCGGGTACAAACTTTTAATCAAACCACTCAATGGACAAGGTAGACATCATGTAAGCTAAGGATGTAGTCAACCAATAAACATTCAGTTTATTCATATCTTTGTGTTAGTTAAGAGGGAAAATGGATACTTTTTTGCTGGTTGGGATATGTTTTGGTTGTGCTATGGATACATTCTAATTTATTCCACTGGGAACACTGATTCGAGATTGGAAATTGTATTCGAGATGCGGAATAGGTGTAAGGTTGTCGGTCTATTCGGGATACGAAAATTCGAGATGAAAACGTTCGAGAAGTGAGATCTTACTGTATACTGCTTTCATATTTACAACAAATTTCTTGCTGAGCCTGCCAATGCAACTCCCATTCATTGTGTAAGATGTTTATATCCGTAAATCTTCCACATTCCCAAAGGCAGGAAGAAAACTTTGACATCAGGATTGGAAGTAACTAATATACAAAATGAACAGTAATCTAGTGTCATGTTGACCTGATGATAACAGTCAATCTTCTCTGCCATTGGTGTTTTCAAGGGATAAACAACACAGTGCAAGGACAATAACTCAGCTGAATTCCTGAACAGTCAAATTACTTACAGAATGAGTATGACCAAGAATACATGTAGTGGTACCATATGTTCCCTACCAGTCTTGTCTGCAGGGAGTAGGGGTGGTCAATACCAATAAAAGCGAAGCATATGAATTCTAACCTGAAAATTTCTGATAAGTCAACTGAAACAATTCAAACCAAATTTTGCATATGGATGGTTCAGCTTGATATGGGGATGGAATGGTTGGAAGGAAACAAAATGAAGTTTGAGTGTGTTATTCTCCCTCTCTGAGGATGGACTATGTATAGCCAGAAACATAAAAGAATAAAAAACTCAAGATCTTTCCTATTATTTGCCTTCCACCCACTGCACAAACAAGATTATGTACGTAACCCTCTTTTAGTTCACAATCGCTTTAAATTTTGGATAAAATTACGGTACTGTACTGTAATTTGGTTAATTAAGCCATTACTGCACAAAGGCTTTAATTTTCTAGTAATGTATCGGCAACTGTATAAAAATTTCAGTAACTGGTAGTTTATAATTACACCTATAAATATACAGGGGACTGATTAGGACACAATAAGTTATCGCCTTTTACTCATTGTGCTTGGCGAACACTACAAAACTTGGGATGTACTCTGCTCGGCTTATATTGCCAAGGGTTTGGAAATGAAAGTACAGTACAGTATACTGAGGTGTTGAATAAACTTTTACCTTATCTGTCAACTTTTACTACAAAGTTGACTAATCCTTTATAGTATATTTTTCCATGTCCCAAAATTCTATTACAAACACTTTTTTTTTTTTAGTGGTATTCTTCATATGTGTGAAAATCTTAACAAAACACATACAAGGGTGTATTGAAAGAAAGGTAAATAAATATCAATATTTTTCAGTAGATGGTCACCAAGATATGTAAATATATGAGTAAAAACTTCACCAACAGTCAGACAACTCTGTGTGAGCTGAATGTATTGATATGTAGTGTTCCTTAAATGCAATATGCCATCAAAATTATCTACAGCCGATCTATGTAGAACTGAGGATCACTGCATGACTGTGCAGCTACTTTGCTGTAAAGCTATTGATGGACTCTTGGACAACATTGTATTTTATAATTGTCTTCTGAAATGAAAGATCATAAAAAATAATGTCTATAAACATAAAGTATGAAAGCTTTATTTATCAAACAACAGCAGAGAGATTATTCAAATTTATGCACCACAGAGAGCAAGAGCTTAGCCAATATTAGTTCATTTGTCGCGGCTTTAGCTGCTTAAGTTGTATTTATTGGTGAAAATTACTTTACCACATTACATCCAGTGTCCAACTGACAGCAGATGCTGGTGGTAAAGCAGAATGCTTAGTCATCTACTCTCATACTGCCCAAGTCTAATTCATTTTGAGGGAAGAATTCTGAATTACGTAACCCGTTTTCAACCTGAACTCGATCACCAAATACTGTACTGTATTGGTTTACCTTAAGTACAGTATAGTACTGTGCTCTGTCAGTTAAGTACCAACCTCTGCTCATCTGCAGCAATACTGTACTTGCGCCATATAACAGACAAATCATGAGTAAGGCGATGATAATGCCTGGAACAAAGGCTTTATTGGTATTTTTGAAGCCACTGTACCAATCATCATTAACAGCCCATGACTCTTCTTGCTTATGGCCCTTGGTGTTACATGAATATACAATAATATAATACCACAAAAAACTCACCCACTAAGAACACCAAGAATCAAGTTCATGACGAAGAAGGCACCCAAGATGATCATTGATACAAAGAAGATCCACTGCCAACTGTTACCCATGGCATCTGCGATCTGCAAGGAAACAGATGGGGTAATTTTTAATAAAATTTGTATTATCACATCACAAAAATACTTCAAAAATAAATAAATAATCAAAACTAAAAAAATAATCATTACTTGGGATGGTAATGACAAGCAACTTACCTGAATTAAGCACTAATTATAATTAATCTTGTACCAGTAAATTTTTTCATGTGAAACTACCCATACAAATTATTCAACATCAGTGAGGAATATAAATGATGGAGCGAAGTGTATGTACTACTTCTGCAAAAATACATGGTTAATGACATCAGCACCAAGAAGAGTTCTTTCTGCTCCACACTACTTTATGATTTTCTGAAGGACCTGATCTCTAAACCCGAAAGCAATTTACAAAGTATAGTACAGTATATCACTGAGTATTCATTGTATTTTTTCCTTAAAAGCATACCTTGTTTACATCCTGTTATTACTGGCAATCTGCCTACTGCTAACAAGGTTACTGCAATTCAATCATACAAATGCAATACATAGCTTAGCCTATGGGCATTGTTTGAGTTTGTAATTACAGTATAATTAATTGTGTATCTTGTATATAAAGCTCTGATGCCTTGTTCCCTCTGGAAACTCCCATCAAGGGGTTAGCACTGATACAGAAATCACCAGCCTTACTTGTTTCCACCTTGCTCGATCCTGGCATCCCCTTTCATTCATGTTTCTCTCCCCATATTCATTCACTGAGGTTACCCATCCGACTGGTGGTCTCCCTCTCACACCAGGCCCCTCAGCTTCATTCCTAACACCTTCTTCATAACATCCTTGTCTTGCATAATCTCCATGTGTCCAAACCAACTTAGTGTATTACATGTACTCTATATCATCACAATCACTTGACTCTCAAAACCAATTGTTCTCACACCATATCCACATTCCTCATACATTGTCTCAGTTACTTCCTTATTTCACGATGTCAAGCTGCATGCTCCTCTCAAGTAGCTCATTTCCACTGCACCTACTCCCAAATGCAGCTGACTTGGTTCATGTGTACCATATCTATACATCATAGGAATTATAAAACAGTATAGCACACGGGTCATGGAAACCAGCTCTAAACAGTAAATGTGCACAAAGGGTTGAAAGCTCCTTCGTAATAATTCAACCAACTACACTACTACAGTATAATGTATGAGGTCAAGTATGCATCTCCTGATATCCTCAGCTCATTTGTCATACTATATAATGAATACTGTCCACTGATAACTTTTGGAGCCAGTATGCAATATACAGGAAACTGTGGCATGGTTTATAATAAAATTATTCTGCTCCTGAAACTTACATAATACATCATGTCGGTCCAGCCCTCCATGGTTATACACTGGAACACCGTTAACATAGCAAGGCCAAAGTTATCAAAATTTGTGATGCCATAATTGGGTCCCTCCCACCCATCTCGGCACACAAAAAACTTCCCTTCTGAGTTGAGCTCAGAGCAGTTGAAACCAGCAGTCCCATTGTCACATGGGTGGGGCCTCTCCATTCGGGACCCTGAAATAAATAGAAAGTCTTAGAGGGATGCATTTAATTAACATCTATAAAAATGCCTTCAACATTAAAATCAAGATAAAAAACACTGTACAAAAATATTACAATGATTTCCCTTGAAAGAAATTTCTTTTACAAACCTGATACCCAATCCAGTAGGCTACTACAGTACATCATGCAATTAATTGCCTTGACTCTTGAACAAGTTCCTATCAATTACCATACTCCTTACCCGTTTCATTATTATAGCACGTAAAATGAAGTTCGCCTGAGAAGAGTTCCAGGCCGATGATGGCATAGATGATTATGACAAACACAACAAGAAGAGCAATGTTGAGCAGTGGCACCATAGCCTTCACAATGGAGTTGAGCACCACTTGCAGACCTGACCAGGGAGAGGAACATCATGTATCAGCAAATATGATGCCAAGATTAGATATTGAATTAAACAAAAGTACAGTATTCCACAGCAGCAAATGCTAAATGACAGCTAAGCAGTTAACAAATTAGAGTCTACACCAGAACTGTACCTCATTAATAATATTTGTAACTATGGGATAATGAATAAAAACAGATAAAAACAGAACAATTTGGTACAGGTATCACGTACTTGGAACACCTGATACTAGTCTGAGTGGACGCAGAACTCTGAAGGCTCGCAAGGCCTTCACATCGAACCCCGATTCTGCTCCGTTCCCCTGCATCACGAAGTCCAACACCCCACTCACCAACCTGACAATGGAAAGTCATTTATTACATTTTAAACTCAATCTATGCAGGACAAGGTTAAACAAACTCAACTGAAAAGGAAGGAAGAAGACTGTCCTGGACCTGGAACTTGGAATTAAGACTGTTAAATTAGGACAAGGGAGAAAGTGATAGAGAGGAGGGACAGAAAGTACGAAGGAAAAAGAAGAAAAGTAGGGAAGGTTCAGGAATTGAAAGGGAGTCTGAAGGAAGGTTAAACAAGGTCAAGTGTGATCTTTTCCTCAAATTGTGATCCTAATCAAGGCAATTGAGTAATAATTCCTCCTGAACTGGATATCATGATACTGTATCCTCCAGTTATGTTTGTGCTGTACTGTATTGTATATTCTCTAAGTTACATCAAGTGGTGCAGAGGCCAAGTGCTGGTGACCTACAGGGCCGTATTCAAGAACATTCGTGGTGCATACCGGTACAGTGGTGTGGTACCAGTACAATTGCTCTGTTGTGTGTCTATGGAGTCATCATACCGTTACCACACCATCGTATACACCACGTATTCTATGATCTTTTTTACAGCCTACAATGCGAGGCCTTTTGAGACACAGCAGACCCGAGCTAGTGAGGACCTCATGCATCAGCGAGCCGTATACAAAGACGTTCGTGGTGTTGACGATGGCATGGTACCAGTACGATGGCTCTGTTGTCAGCATACCGTTACCATACCATTGTATACACCACCGATGTTCTTGCATATGGCTCATCAGCTTTCCATCCATCTTCTATTATGATGGCATCGGAGTAGAAGTATAGGTTAAGTTAATTAGTTGCTTTTACTCTTGTATATATTACCCTCTTAACATTACAAAATATAAAAACCTTCCCTTCCCGTAAACCATGCATGATTTAAACTTCCAAGTTTTGACCCTCCTCAACAAAGTAAAAAAAGAACAAATAAAAAAAAGAAGAGATCCCAAACACGAAAATTATGATTGATGAATCAGGAGACGATTGACAAGAGAGGAGATGATGATGATGACTGACGAAACAGATGATGATTATTGACGACAGTTGGTTATCGTCATACAATGTGATGTAAACTGCGGTAAATTTTACAGAAGTACTGAGTTCACTATATTGTATGTTTTAGTATCATTACCCACTATTTTGGAACATTCTAAGACACTTTTTTTTAGTTTTATAACATAATATGGAAATTAGTCTGACCTTAGACCTAACCTAGCCGGGATGTGGTAACACTGCACGGTCCTAGCTAAGAACACATTACTTTTATAATAATACCCAAACTGCTTCAAATATCAACACAATATACACAACAGTAACAAACATGTGACGATTTACAGCCTGTGAGGTCGGTATTCAATTCAAGACACTGTTATAACGGCTAAAACCCGATTTTCTTACAAAATAGTCCGGCATTGTGGTCTTGTGGAGTTGATGTATATTGGTAGAGTGAACCAGTGTTGCCAGATCTGCATGACGAAATTTCCCGAACTTCACCTTTAAAATTTTCCCTCTTGCTTCAATAATTCCCTTTTTATTCTTGAGCATTGACGGTATTTCGTCTGGTAGAAATTTCCCTGTTTACTCTTGTACAATCTTTGTATAATTTCTCTGTGGACTTAAAAATTCCCAAAGATGGAGAAATTTCCTTGCACCTGGCAACACTGGGATGAAGTTACTGGGTGTTATCATTAATTAATTAAACTACTTCTTTCAGGAAAAGTTTTCTTCGTAGCTCAATTCCTTTTATTTTGCAATGCGAATTTAGCACCGAGACGCCTTTTCCTCAAAGAAGTATAATAATATTACCCTCTCCCTCCTTTTATGATTCTGGAGAGAAAAGCAATTAAAATGTGGTAGAGTATCTTATTAAGAATGTTCCTTTTCTTGTGGTTGTGTTTCTTGTACAGTGATGCCCATTTATACTAATTTCATTTGACTGTGGTGTTGGTAACAGATGAATAAACAAATGTGATTTTTTTTTTTAGATGAGATATTTGATATTTGATATTTAATTAAGAATCAAGGAGGTAATTCTACTTTGCATGATCGTAATAGACTGTATTTCACCCTTTGAATGTGTTTAGCCTGTAGCCTATATGGTTCTTTATGGTGTAGCCTACTGTGTGGTATCTGACTTATGTTAAGTACTGTTATTACACGTACACCATACACCCTTTCCTTTACTGATACACCGTATATACTTTATATATAAGTGAAAATTGGCTGAGAAAACAAAGCCTGTAGATGAGTACAGAAAATAATTAATAGCAGCTTATTAATTTTGTAGGTCATTGTAACAATCAAGTGTTGAGTAATGGGTAGGCAGTAGGATAATACCTTAACATTATTGTGGTCATTGAAACCCGGCCATGACTGTAAACAACACATTACACCCCTAATATATAACAAATTAATAATAATGACTTCAGGTTGCAGTACATAATGTGTTGAATGATGGGTAGTCAATAAAACCTTTGAGCGTGTAGGCTACAACTTTTGACCCACTGGGGCTTCAGCTTCAGCTCTGGGGTCAGGGAAGTCCTCTCTCACCGCTCATTACCAGATAGGCCTATGCATTTTATTCTTTGGTGTACAGTCACAATTATTTTTTACATAGAATGGATGAATAGTTAAAAGAAGGTGTACGTGTTATTGATGTGGTGGTATGTATTTAAAATGACTAATTATATATAGTCCTAGAATCGAAGGACTCTATACACTGGGAATGATAAGTTACATTCAGTCTTTAGTGATCGAGGGAGGTTAAAATATTATACATAGGTCAGTAATTAAGGTAGTCTATATATGGTTTGTCAGACTACAGCCAGAATACAGTAGAAAGTTGCCCTATTGACTGCATAGGCTGAAGCTGAAGAAACCTGGAGTGTGTGGTCTACAACACCAATTAAAGACCCCATATGAAACATAAAATCACTTACCCAATAACGACGATAAGAAAATCTAAAAAGTTCCATACGCTTCGTATATACGCCCCAGGGTGGAGCACGAACCCGTATGCTATAATCTTCATAAAGCACTCGAGGGTGAAGATGACCATGAATATGATCTCTATTTGTTCCTGTAAGAGAAAGAAGGCGAATTAATAAGAGACTCACAGATGTCTATATTATAGTAGGCCTATACAGCAGGTGAATCCAGAATTAAGGAAATGGTAATCATAGCCGAAAACTAATACTACGTAAGGAAACTGGAGTAAACATTTCACACGCTTAATTAACTCTAATAGAAATCTAGATAGAACTCCTAGAAAATAATGTATGTTGTAGTTTGTAGTGTCCGTAAGGAAGCTACAGTATTTAGCCTACTTATTAGCAAAGTAACAATATCATAAGAACACAGACAGCTACGTACGTTTAAGGGGAGGTTTTCTTTTTGGTGAAATGGAAGGTCTCTGGTTCCTCCAAACTATGCCAGGAAACAGACCCCCCTAATGGTTCAGTACTTAATTAAAGATCTGTTTCGTGGCATACTTTGGAGGAATAAGAAACCTTCCAATTCACCAACATGAGAACCTCCCCTTAACATAACACCAATATGTGTAATGTATAATACTGTATATCGTATTTCATGTCGGCCACTGTAACTTTCATATTCAGTACTTTATTGCTTAATGGAGATTATTTTAAATATAGAAATACATTTACTTGCTATAGACAACCATTTACAGTAAAGGAAATCCAAACGCATAGTACATATCCTATTATATTATATCTAGTCTATTAAATCTTTATGTCATATATCATACTGTTTCAAGGCCAAGAAGAATTATTGGATTAGTACGGCAAAAATGTGAACACACACACACATTAATACAAACATAATAATACAAATAAACATATGTACCGTGTATACTTGTAATTTAAATAACCGTAAATGACTTTGTTTGTTATATTATTAAACACAACCATCGCATCATTATGAATTTTAGAGAACAGGGAATTGGCTTTTGTAACAAAGAGGAAAACACAGGATTGTTTTCCTGGGCGAGTGATATTCATTCCTATAAAGTAAAACCTATAAAGTACCTACAACACATAACAATTAAACTCTCCAATTTATGTGACTCTTAAACATAAATCTAGTATTCAAATTACACAATACTTCTATTATATATTATTCCTAGGTATACTTTGAACATAGGTGATGATATATTTACTAACAGAAAAACAAGAAATTGAGTATACAGTACCCAGTAAGATATACAGTATACTGTATATATAAAATACATCATTAGAAAATCGTTTAATAGAAAAAAAAAATAAAAAAAATAAAAAATAAAATACATGAAAAAAATAAAATAATAATAATAATAATAATAATAATAATAATAATAATAATAATAATAATCTCTAATCTAAAACATGGAAAGATAATTATGTATTGGGTGTATATAGGTTACTTACTAATTGTGCGTTTGTATCGTTGGAATCTGAGTTTGGGTAAGGAGTGTAGACAGCGAGAGCCACACAGTTGGCGAAGATGGTGAGGAGGATGAACCATTCGAACGGTCTGTGGTAATACTGTTAAGGAAACTATATTCATTCTGTTCGTATACACTAGCTAGTACCCTTATAAGAAAAAAACATATATGATTATAGTATCTTTAGAAAATATACAGTACCCTTACCCCCCCCCCAAAAAAAAAAAAATACAGTACCCTTATAAGAAAAAAGTATATAATTATAGTACCCTTACAAAATATACAGTACCCTTACCAAAAAAAATATATATATACAGTACCCTTACCAAAAAACATATACAGTACATTACAAAAAAACTTATATATAGTACCCTTACAAAAAGAAAAAATAATAATAAAAAAAAATATATATATATATAGAAACAGTACCCTTACAAAAAACATATGTAGTACCCTTACAATAAAAAAAATAATAAAAAAAAAAAATAAATAAAACACACACACATCCAGGACCCATACAAAAAAACATATGATAATTCCTTCAAACTATGCCACAGAACAGATCCCTCATTAAAGTAACATTAAGGGGGTGCGGGAGTAGGGGACAGGCTTGGGGGGGGGGGGACTGGGGGGGTGCGGGAATAGGGGGACAGGCTTGGGGGGTGCGGGAATAGGGGGACAGGCTTGGGGTGGGTAGAAAGCCTGTAACCTATTCCCGCACCCCCTAACCCCCCCCCCTAGCCTGTCCCCCTACTCCCGCACCCCCCTAAACCCCCCCAAGCCTGTCCCCCTATTCCCAAACCCCCTTAAGGTCGTCTGATTCTTGACATATAGCTTGGAGGAATCACAGACCTTCTAAATCACCAACAAGAGAATCTCCCCTTAATAAGATACAGCCATTTTGGTTTTGTAATATTGGTCACCTCATAAATCCTCCTCCACCTCCTCCAGTGTCTTAGCCTCCCACCCACGTACAGTAGCCACCACCACCACTACTACTATACCACTACTATAATTATACCACCACCACTACTATACCACTACTACCATCACCACCACCACTACTATAACACTACTACCACCTGCACCACCACCACCACCACCACCAGCACCGTAAAACCAGCAGCAGCAGCAGCAGCAGCAGCACACAATGCAACTTTAAAGCCCCGCTGCCCCTGCCTCTCCACACTACACTCCTGCTGGCACACTTCCTCGGCTTACATGTTTAACGGGACCAACTCTTGTGGTCATAGTGGAGGACTATAGTGCATTCTCCAGGCTATGTCAGGAAACACACCCACTATTTCTGTACAAGGGTAGGAGAATTGTTTTATAGCATGCATGGTTTTGGAGGAATCAGTAGCCCTCCTATTTAATTAAGGGAAGGATATTATAGTGTTAGTAAATCCGGAGCAAGTGATTCATTCCTCCAAATTATTCCAAGCAACAGGACACCATTATTTTTGTTCTTCTGCATGGTTCTGTTTCCTGGCATATACTTTGGAGGAAACAAGGCACTCCAATGTATGTACCCAAAGTGTATTACCCCCTTAACCACAAAAGACTATACCCTCCCTTAATGGTGCTCAAGGTGGGTTGGTTAATTCTTTCTGTATTTTTTGGGGAGCCACCGGGAGAAATATGACAACATTGCATGAGTATCTCCTGTAAATATAATGAAGAATGTGAATCATCTACATGGTCGTGCTTAGTAAACATGCAAGGAAGGTACTGCAGTATTTGGGTACAGTCGTGGTCAATAATAATCATCCACATATGGGAATCTCAAACAATTTACTGTCTAATGTTTTCACGTTTTCATAATTATGATGTTATTGTTTTAAGTAGTGTGTAGCTGCTTGTAGGAAATTAAAAGATGGTAATTAATCTAGTTATTGGAAAATTTATCAGCTAAGGAACAGAAGGAAGCTGTCAAACTCCTACGTGGGTTACCCCTATAGGGATGATTAATCTTGACCACGACTGTACAGGTATCATAGATATATTATTATTATTTTTTTTTATTTTTTTTTATTTTTTTTTATTATTATTATTATTTTTATTTTTTTTTTGCTGATGGACATGCTCACGATCCTTTCCAGTTGATATCAGACCTTAATTAATTAAATGCTGGTTCCGAGTAGATTATAATTATATACCTCTACTACTACTACTACTACTACTACTGCGCAGCTACTCCCATATAATATATCTAACATCATTACCACTACCATCATCAGTATCACTACATCCTTAATTAACACTACCACCACCACCACCACTACCACTACCACTTCATCAACAGCATATCCTCCACTACCACTACCTCTTACACTACTACTACTACTACTACTACTACTTCAATCGTATATATATATTATTACGCTTGGTCTTAAGGAGATTAATTATTCAGCCCAGAGGACTCAAACACAATAAAACTTAAGGGAGGTTCGAAGTAATATGAAGGGCTGATAAACATGGTTTTATATACATAATATAGACATGCATTAAATACACAAAGTTACATACACCATACCCAATAATAATAATAATAATAATAATAATAATAATAATAATAATAATAATAATAATAATAATAATAATAATAATAATAATAATAATAATAATAATAATAATAATAATAATAATAATAATAATAATAATAATAATAATAATAATAATAATAATAATAATAATAATAATAATAATAATAATAATAATAATAATAATAATAATAATAATAATAATAATAATAATAATAAT
Organism: Petrolisthes cinctipes; assembly: GCA_033782935.1. NCBI lineage: Eukaryota > Metazoa > Arthropoda > Malacostraca > Decapoda > Porcellanidae > Petrolisthes > Petrolisthes cinctipes. Next base: position 21,266 of record JAWQEG010002419.1, on the reverse strand, counting down.
AATAATAATAATAATAATAATAATAATAATAATAATAATAATAATAATAATAATAATAATAATAATAATAATAATAATAATAATAATAATAATAATAATAATAATAATAATAATAATAATAATAATAATAATAATAATAATAATAATAATAATAATAATAATAATAATAATAATAATAATAATAATAATAATAATAATAATAATAATAATAATAATAATAATAATAATAATAATAATAATAATAATAATAATAATAATAATAATAATAATAATAATAATAATAATAATAATAATAATAATAATAATAATAATAATAATAATAATAATAATAATAATAATAATAATAATAATAATAATAATAATAATAATAATAATAATAATAATAATAATAATAATAATAATAATAATAATAATAATAATAATAATAATAATAATAATAATAATAATAATAATAATAATAATAATAATAATAATAATAATAATAATAATAATAATAATAATAATAATAATAATAATAATAATAATAATAATAATAATAATAATAATAATAATAATAATAATAATAATAATAATAATAATAATAATAATAATAATACTACTACTACTACTACTACTACTACTACTACTACTACTACTACTACTACTACTACTACTACTACTACTACTACTACTACTACTACTACTACTACTACTACTACTACTACTACTAATAATAATAATAATAATAATAACGATACCAATACCCTAATGTGGAGGAGCCTAACAAATACAATAAAAGGGGAACAAAGAAATAAATAAATATAATACTTAAGTGGTGGCAGGAATCTAGGTAGGAGGTAGACCGGTCGTATTCCAGACAAGAAGGAACCATCAGCCTGTGAGAGTCAAGTTCACTCTGGTATATGATTTTCTACTTTCTGCCCACTGACCGACCAGCTCTCCTCGATAAGCTGGGGGGAGGGGGGGGGGGACTAATTGGAGGGAGGTCTTTACGTCACGGGAAACTAGCGAACGAGGCATTGTCTAATCCCCACTTGAGGTCGTAGTTCCTGCTTCATATCACTTAGGGTAGAGCCGTAACAATATCACCTCCACTACCACCACTACCACCACTACTACATCAACAGTACCCCTTCCATTACCTCTACCACCACTACCACCACCACCACCACTACTACCACTACCACCACTACTACATCAACAGTACCCCTTCCATTACCTCTACTACCACTATCACCACTACTATCACCATAATCACCACTACCACTACCATCATAATCACCACTTCCACCACCACCACCACCATCACCACCACTACCACTATCATAATCACCACTTCCACCACCACCACCACTACATCAACAATTCTACATCCACCACCACCACTACCACTACCATCACCATAATCACCACTACTACCACTATTACCACAACCACCAACCAAGGGTACTGTACAAAAAGGCTCTCCTGAACCTTACATCTGTAGCCTTTACCGTCACCAGGGACTTTGGGTGGTTTGCCTCTTCCTATTTCATCACGCTCCCTTACCCATCCTCCCCTTCCTCCTCATCCTCATCCTCCTTTTTTAACTCCTCCTCCTCCTCCTCCTCTTTCTTCTCTCTTTTCTTCTGCCTCTTCCTCCATTTTATTTCTCCTCCTCTCGTTTCTTCTGCTTCTTCCTCCTTTTTATTTCTCCTCCTCTCGTTTCTTCTTCCTCCTCCTCCTCCTCCTCCTCCTCCTCCTCCTCCTTCTCTCGTTTCTTCTCTTCCTCCTCCTCCTCCTCTTTCTCTCGTTTCTTCTCTTCCTCCTCCTCCTCCTCCTCCTCCTCCTCCTCCTCCTCCTCCTCCTTCCACATCTGACTTTGACCCTATCCCTCAGCCTCCTTCATCTCATTTCCCAGTGGCTTCTCTCTTACCTATCCAACATCTGAAGTATTTCCTAGATCTCTATTGACAGTCTTTCAAGCCTAAATTTTACACCATTACGAAATATTACCATTGGGTGGAATACAGTATTTGAGATTTAACTTGTGGTTTAGGCGTAGTTACAGTTCAACGTGTATCATATCTTTTAAAAATGAAGGACTCTTTACATTTTCGGCAATAGAAATATATTTCTCTATTATTTTGTAATGGTGTAAAGTTCAATCTTCAAGATCCATTCCCTACATCATCTTATTTCCAATCCTACCTCACCTACTTTATATTACTCCACCAAACCCTCCTCCTTTCCATCACTTCAATCTCCTTTTCCAGCACATGTCTCCCTTTGAACATTATTGGAACGAGTCCACAATACGAGCCGTGGGTATTAATTCTTTGAAGAACCCTCCTTGCATCTGGTGAAGAATCCTGAAGATGGTAATATTAATATTAATAATAATAGTATGAGGTGTCGTGCTCGGCGAAAAAAAAAAAGTATATATAAGTCCACGTAGATGAGATTCTGGATTACATGAAGGAGGCGGCTTTGAGGGGATTGCTAAAAAACGTAATATAGAGTATGAGGCCTATACTACACCACACCGTCAAGAGTATAATGATGATAAGGAATATATGACATCTATATAGTACCTACAATGAGATGGTCCCTATATGCTTCCACCCTCTCATATAATAATTCACACAACGGATAGGAAAGCATTCTTTGTCGTTCGTTCGTGTCGTGTTTCTATGATACTGAGGCAACTCTATTCAGTATATGTAACTCCTGTGACTCCCTGTAACAATGTAATAATAGTTTTATAGTCATGTGTGCCTCTACTTTATCACTGTCTTTCAATATTTCCTGCTGGACTTGGTATATAGGGCATCGTCAGAGCTTCCATAAATTCTAATATTACGAATGAAAAATGCCTTGGTAATTTGGTACACAATTTTTCTCATTTAATCAAGTATACCATCGTGAAAGGTCTACCACGAGATTTTTTTTTTTTTTTTTTTTTTTTTTTAGAGAATCTGTACAGTAGATCACACAAGTCTCTGTGAACATATATATGAACAAAAGTCCTGCACCACACACGGCAACACCTTAACATTGCCCATATAATTATAATGCATTTGTTTTGTTTTGTATATATTCATTCATTTCCAACTCACATCGTACTCGCTCCCTCACAATGAGATTTATTTTAGCGACTGTACAAGCACCAGCAGGCAGGGGAGAACAACTCAGCAGGGCGTCTCCATAGCAACGGGAGTCAGCAGGAGCAACAGGAGCAGCAGGCAAGCAGGCAGACAGACAGGGGGAGAGGAATAAGGGAGGGTGAGGAGGTAGTAAGGGAAAAGGGAAGAATGTGGACCTATATAGTGAAGGGAGGGATGGGTCAGACAGGCATGTGAAGGGGTTAGATAGACAAGGATGGGGAGGAGAGGAAACACAGGGAGAGGGTATATAGGAGGAGAGGGCACAGACACACGAACAAGGGAAGGGAGGCAGAGAAGGGACACGGACACACACACACACACACACACACACACACACACACACGCAGGGAGACGAGAGGAGAGGGGAAGGAGGAAGGAGGAGGATGGGGGAGCCAGCCAGTCAGTAAGCAGTCGCTATAGCAACGTAAGGGCAACAGGACCAGCAAGAGGTAGGCTAGGCAGGCAGGTAGTGTATAGAGGGGGAGAGAGAGAGAGGGAGTAGGAGTGGTGGTGGGAGAGGGGGAGAGAGGGGGGAGGAGTGGTGGTGGGAGAGAGGGAGGAGTGGTGGTGGGAGGGGGAGAGAGAGAGAGGAGGAGTGGTGGTAGGAGAAGTGGAGGGAAAACAAACACTGATATCAAGTTGGCGCCCTTTTTTTTTCCACATGCATTCGATAGCATGAAGTTGTCCCCTTGTATAGAGAGAACAGCCAACACTATAGACAAAGAGAAAGGACCGATGCATAGTACAGGGACCAGTTTATAGCATGAAGTTGTCCCCATGTATAGAGAGAACAGACAACACGACAAAACTATATAGACAAAGGACCAATGAATAGTACAGGAACCAGTTTATAGCACGAAGTTGTCCCCATGTGTAGAGAGAACAGACAACACTACAAAACTATAAACAAAGGACCAATGCATAGTACAACAGGATCCAGTTTATACTACGACGTTTACACTCACCCACCAGAGCATATTATTATTATTTTTATTCCTGGTTATTTATTCCTGAAGGAGCTCTGGTGGGTGAAATGTTGTTGAAGTGTAAACTGTGGACTCTGTACTTTGCACCACTTGACCTTTATCCATATAATATGAAGTCCCTCCCTTTGGTTCGTGAGGATTTACCTTTTCTTGAGAGAGGGGAAGGGGAGAGTGAGATGGGAGTAGTGATGAATAATGAAGGTTTCTACATATATTAATCTATCATTACTATTAGTTCTATTATACTCTAAAAGTACTCTGGGTGATATGGAAAATCAATAGGTAAATGTCATGAAATTGGTTAACTGTGAAGGAAAGGAGACTACCTGATGTTACTACTGTTCACACACACACACACAAAAACACACACAAAAACACACACAAACACACACCCACACACACACACACACACACACACACACACACACACACACACACACACACACACACACACACACACACACACACACACACACACACACACACACACACACACACACACACACACACACACACACACACACACACACACACACACACACACACACACACAAAAACACACACAAAAACACACACAAACACACACACACACAAACACACACACACACACACACACACACACACACACACACACACACACACACACACACACACACACACACACACACAAACACACACACACAAACACACACACACACTCTGTCAAATAATATGCACAAAAATAAATATACGTTACGTACACAAAAGAACATACATTTTTTTCCAGCTGGTCTGAATTACTAGTGAAACATCAATCCCGGAAGCGCATACCAGAATACAAACAAATAAAGTAAACTAACAAATATGTAAATTAACAGACACAGAAATAAACAAATATATTTACATAATTATACCTTATGATTATGATATTAAATTTCACAAATAGAAAGGTAATGCAACAAATTACTAAGGCAATTATATATTTCTGGGCATATTGAGAGACTAGTAAGGAATATAACTTGAGTTCATAGTCTTATTGGCACTTTATTAATTAATGTCTGATTACTATAGTGTATATCTGTGACTGCTATTATATCTTTTTTATACAGTAATTCAAGGGCAGCAATACTGACAAATAACAATGAAGAAATATTTGCCTACCGGGTCTCCTGATCAACATGCTTGTTATAAAAAATGAAGGTGAAACTCCCCCCCCCCCCACCCGGCTCTGGACATAGGCTTTATACTGCCCGTTACCGAGGCCCAGGTCAACTCCTATCCACACACACGCACGTACAGTTGCCAAAAAAGGAATTGCGACAAATCCTGATGGAACTTTAACCACAGTAATATCCACAACTATTTGTATGGACTATAAGCATGTATAACAGAAGGAAATATACATATCCTTCTGTAATACATACTTATGATCCCTACAAACAACTATGGACATTAATATATTTTATGTTCTATCAATAGTTGTCGCAATTCTTTTTTGGCAACTGTACATGTCAAATCCAATTACTATACTGAGGCTGTTATGGTACAGTAAAAGAGAGGGTGTTTTACGACGTTCAGTGTCCTAACAGTTAGCACTAGGTCACCTCCCCTCATACACTCAGCCACCTCCCTTCCTTCATCCACTCAGCCACCTCCCTTCCCTCAACCACTCAGCCACCTCCCTTCCTTCATCCACTCAGCCACCTCCCTTCCTTCATCCACTCAGCCACCTCCCTTCCTTCATCCACTCAGCCACCTCCCTTCCTTCATCCACTCAGCCACCTCCCTTCCTTCATCCACTCGGCCACCTCCCTTCTCTCAACCACTCTGCCACCTTCCCTCAACCACTCAGCCACTTCCCTCAACCACTCGGCCACTTCCCTTCCTTCATCCACTCTGCCACCTCTCCTCTCTCATCCACTCAGCCACCTCCTCTTCCTCAACCACTCAGCCACTTCCCCTCAACCACTCGGCCACCTCCCTTCCCTCATCCACTCTGCCACCTCCCCTCAACCACTCAGCCACTTCCCTCAACCACTCGGCCACTTCCCCTCAATCACTCGGCCACCTCCCTTCCCTCATCCACTCTGCCACCTCCCCTCAACCACTCAGCCACTTCCCTCAACCACTCGGCCACTTCCCCTCAACCACTCGGCCACCTCCCTTCCCTCATCCACTCTGCCACCTCCCCTCCACCACTCTGCCACCTCCCTTCCCTCATCCATTCTGCCACCTCCCCTCTCTCATCCACTCGGCCACCTCCCTTCCCTCATCCACTCTGCCACCTCCCCTCAACCACTCGGCCACCTCACCTCATCCACTCTGCCACCTTCCCCTCAGAGTGGCTTATATTATCGTATGATTTTGGCATTTTGCAGACAGAGAACAAACACGTATAAACTTTGTAACACATATCATAAATTAACTCATCATATTTAAGGGGCCCTGTGATGCAGTTAGAAAATTGGAGGTAAATGAGTCCTTCAAATATTGCCACGAAACACACACACCTAAATGGAAGGAGCTTGTTTCATGGCATAGTTTGGAGGAATAAGAAGCCTCCAATCACTCATACACGATCACAGGGTCCTTAAGGGAAGGGTATATATATATAGTCTTGGTGTTTTGGGAGATAATGATTCCTACAAACTATATATTCTCAGCAACAAGCCACCATTATTTTTGTTAATCAGGTTCTGTTTCCTGGATATACTTTGGAGGAATCAAGGCACTCCAATGTACCAAAGTAAACTCTCACCTTAATGGGCCATGCAGACAATTTCAGAGTTCACAGAAAAATAAAAAAACCCTGTTAAAAAAGATAGTGTCTGTATGAGTTCTGTTTTTTTTCCACATTTTTTTTTTCTTCTTGTCACTGGTACTCGCCGCTCTGCAGTGTTTGTTTATATTCTGTAGTTTAGTTACTGACTTTACACCTCCCATTTATATTTTCCATTGTTTCCTGCCCGCTCTCCCTCTGATATGATTTTGTCACTACTTTCACACACACACACACACACACACACACACACACACACACACACACACACACACACACACACACACATATTACGTATGCGATATCTCTCTGTCTGATATTCTCTCTCACTAATTTCCATACAAAAATTCTACCCGTGTTTCTCTCTCTCTCTCTCTCTCTCTCTCTCTCTCTCTCTCTCTCTCTCTCTCTCTCTCTCTCTGTTACTAATGTATCTCTCTACATTCCACCATTCTTACCAACGTTCTTTCTCTCGCGTTATACCTCCTACGCAATCTCTATAATACTCCCTTTTTCTCTCATAAATTTCTTTCTTAAATTCTTCCCCCCCCCAAAAAAAAAAACAAAGGAAAAGGAAGAAGAAGAAGAAGAAGAAGAAGAAGAAGAAGAAGAAGAAGAAGAAGAAGAAGAAAAAGAAGAAGGAGGAGAAGGAGGAGAAGATGGAGAAGGAGAATAAGGAGGAGAAGGAGAAGAAGATGGAAGATAAAGTGGATGATGATGAGAAGTAATAATTGCAATAGTATGACTGTATTGGTACCCTTTCCCTTCCCTTCCTTCCTTCCTATAACTGGTTGGTGCCCCGTCAGCCACACACCAACCAACCAACCAACCACTTGAACTGAGTGGCCATGGCAGGGAGGGAGGAAGGACACACATGCAGGCAACCAGACGTGACGTGCAAGCTGAAGGATAGATGGATAGATGGATGGATGGATGGATGGATGGATAGAGAGATAGATATATAGAGAGGGAGATAGATAGAGAGGGAGATAGATAGATAGACAGACAGACAGACAGACAGAAAGACAGACAGACAGACAGACGGGTGGATGGATGGATGGATGGATGGATGGATGGATGGATGGATGGATGGATGGATGGATGGATGGATGGATGGATGGATGGATGAAGGGAGGGAGGGATGAATGGATAGACAGATGAATAGATGAATAGATGGATAGACAGATAGATAGAGAGGGAGAGAAAGAATGGAAAGAATTGAAGAGAGAAATTCCCTCCCTCTACGAATATACTTTGGAAACGAATGAATCTTTTAAGGACCCTGTGATCGTGTATGAAAATTAGAGGCTTCTGATTCCTCCTGACCATACCACGAAACAAACTCCTTCCATATAGGTGTGTGTGTGTGTTTCGTGACAAAATTTGAAGGACTTATTTATTTCCAATTTTCTGACTACATCACAGGGTCCCATAATTAAAGGAGAACAAAGAAAGAAGACAAAGATTATATTATACTAGAAAAAAGGAAAGAGATGGAAAAGAGAGATAGCAAGCACAATGGGAAAATAAAGAAAACGAGGGATTGTGGAAGAGAGGAAAAGGGATTGGCTCAGGTCTGAAGAAACGCCAAAATCCTTAATTAATGCCCCCTTCCGGGTTTGGGGCAAGAAGGTCCTGGAGGGAACATGTTTATGATGACCGATACCACCACATTTCATTATGAAACTATGTCGTAAAAAGAATGGCCCAGTGAAGTGTTGTAAGAATATATTTAGGGAAGTGTAGGAATATATTTAGGGAAGTGTAGGAATATATTTAGGGAAGTGTAGGAATATATTTAGGGAAGTGTAGGAATATATTTAGGGAAGTGTAGGAATATATTTAGGGAAGTGTAGGAATATATTTAGGGAAGTGTAGAAATATGTTGAGGGAAGTGTAGGAATATATTTAGGGAAGGACTTGTAAGTATTTGATGAGAGATTCTATACACGTTAGGGAAAAAGTATATAATAAATAAATAAATAAATAAATAAATGACATTGCTATAATATAATAAAACAGAATGCAGTAAAAAGTAAATAAGGAATAAATATGCATACGTTGAAAATGAATGATGACCACATTAGGTTTATACAGCATATCCATATATATATACAGAGAGAGAGAGAGAGAGAGAGAGAGAGAGAGAGAGAGAGAGAGAGAGAGAGAGAGAGAGAGAGAGAGAGGAGAGAGAGAGAGAGAGAGAGAGAGAGAGAGAGAGAGAGAGAGAGATAGCGGAAAGGTCATAGGTTGCCAGCGGTGGGAAACTATATTCATTTTTTTTTTTCAGGAAATAATATTATTCCGGTGAAAGTGGTGTGAAATGGAAGGGAAGAACAGAACGAAAAAAAAAAAAAAAAATACATATAAATATCGAAAAGACGTAAGGGAACTGATGACACCAAGCGATAATTATAATGAAAGAAAAGATGTGAAGACTTGATGAATGATAAAGGTGTCGATACTGTAAATATATATATACCGATAACATATATGGACTTAAGGGGGTGCGGTAGTAGGGGACAGGCTTGCGGGGGGGGGGGGTTTGGGGGATGCGGGAATAGGGGGACAGGCTTGGGGATGCGGGGAATAGGGGGACAGGCTTGGGGGGTGCGGGAATAGGGGGACAGGCCTTGAGTGGGGGGGGGGGTAGAAGAGCCTGTCCCTTATTCCAGCACCCCCCTAACCCCCCTCCAAGCCTGTTCCCCTACTCCCATACACCCTAAAACCCCCCCGCACCCCCCCTAAAACCCACCGCACCCCCCTAACCCCCCCCCCTTTATTAGATTATTTATGTTTTTATGGGGGTAATACAGGTTTGATAAATTGGAGTGCCTTGATTCCTCCAAAGTATGCCAGGAAACAAAACTAGATAAGCGAAAAAAATAATGGTGTTCTGTTGCTTGGAATAGTTTGGAGGAATCAGGAGTTGCTCAAGATTTACCAACACAAAATTTCCTCCTTAATTAAAGCAACAAGAGAAGGGGATAAGAGTGGCCGAAGGAAGGAAGGAAGAATGGAGGGAGGGAGGAATGGAGGAAGGAAGGGATAGAGGGAGGGAGGGAGGAAGGAAGGAAGGGATAGAGGGAGGGAGGGAGGAATGGAGGAAGGAAGGAAGGAAGGGAGGGAGGAGGGAGGGAGGAGGGAGGGAGGGAGGGAGAGAGGGAGTGAGTTAAGGAGGGAGTGAGGAAGGGAGGGAGGGAGGGATGGAGGGAGGAAGGAAGGAAGGAAGGGAGGGAGTGAGAGAGAGAGGGAGGGAGGAAGGAAAAAAGGGAATGAGTTAGGGAGGAAGGAGGGAGGAAGGAGGAATTGAGAGAGGGAGGAAGGAAGGAAGGAAGAGCGTGAGGGAGGAAGGAAGGAAGGAAGGAAGTGAGTGAGGGCGTGAGGGAGGGAGTGAGTTAGGGAGGAAGGAAGGGAGGAAGTGAGTGAGTGAGTGAGTGAGTGAGGGCGTGAGGGCGTGAGGGAGGAAGGAAGGAAGGAAGGAAGGAAGGGAGGGCGTGAGGGAGGGAGGGAGGAAGGAAGGAAGGAAGGAAGGAAGGGAGGGAGGAGGGTAAGTGTATTGTAGCGTTCAAATCCAGGAAGGGAAATAAAAGCCTGGACGCAAAACCTGTCAGGGATTACACTTGATAGTGATGGTGATGGGTGAGGGGGAAATGGAAGGGAGAGGGAAAGTGAGAGGAAGTGGTGAGAGAGAGGGGAAATGTGTACAGGTGATGAAAAGGAGAGAAAGGCGAGGGAAGGAAGAGTATTAAGAGTGAAGAAAAGAGAGAGAGAGAGAGAGAGAGAGAGAGAGAGAGAGAGAGAGAGAAGGGAAGAAGGTTGAGAGAAGGGGAAGGGAAACAAGGTAAAATGGAAGGGAGGAGGGGAAAGTGAGAGGAAGTGGTGAGAGAGAGGAGAAATATGTACAGGTGATGAAAAGGAGAGTAAGACAAGGAAAGGAAGAGTACCGTATTAAGAGTGAAGAAAAGGCAAGAAGGATGAGAGAAGGGGAAGAGAAACAAGGCAGAAAACAGGGGAAACAGACAGGAGAAGAGGAGAACATTTGTATACAACATAATATTTCATCCCTTTAATTGTTACACCATCCACAATACACCACAGAATACTACCATAACCCAACACAGCATACTACCATAATCCAGCTGTCTAAAATACTGGTACTCCTTTTACAACTCCTCATACTTCACCACATTATACCACAACCATAACCCAACACAGTATACTCACCACCATAACTTAACACAGAATACCCACCACCATAACCCAACACAGTATACTCACCACCATAACTTAACACAGTATACCCACCACCATAACTTAACACAGTATACCCACCATCATAACTCGACATAGTATACCCACCACCATAACTCAACACAGTATACCCACCACCATAAGCCAACACACTATACTCAGCACCATAACCCAACATAGTATACCCACCACCATAACTCAACATAGTATACCCACCAACATAATCCAATACAGTACATGCCATCAGAATTCATTAAAGTATACCGTGTTGTTTACAATCAAAAGGATACTTCCATTCTACCACGTCGATGCAGACCTTCCTCAGCGGGTTCTTGAGGCCGAGACAGAAGAGTGCTCGAATCGGCCTGTTCTCTGCTATCTTGCCCACTGGCCGGCGAGGGGGCGGCCTCTTCCGCTGTTGGGGGGGCAAGGGGGGGCAAAGGGGGGGTAGGATACAGGGATACAAGGCAGGGGAGAAAGATATAAGGAACAGGAATAAAAAGGAAAATTAGAGGGAATTGTGAGGAAGAGGGCCAAGGGGAAGGAAGGAAGGAAAGGGCAGGTCAGGGAAGGTCAGAATAAAGGCAAAATATTGTCAGGAGGATGGGTAAGAGGAGCAGGGTGGGACAGAGTAAGTAGGATAGGGCAGAGAAGGTCATGGCAGGGCAGGGTATGGGCAGGATACAAGGACATTAAACAGTGTGGATGGGGGAGGGAGAGAGAGGTGGGAAAATAAGAAAGTAACAATTATTATGACGTCATCAGAATTATTTATCTTACAATTAATAAAATCTGAGTACTACATTTGCGTTAAGGGGATACTACACTGTTGGTAAATCTGGAGCAACTGATTCCTCCAAACTATTCCAAGCAACAGTCCACTAGTATTTTTGTTCATCTGGTCCTGTTTCCTGGAATACTTTGGAGGAATCAAGGCACTCCAATGAACCAAAAGTATAATATCCCCTTAAGTTTAGTGAAGGAATTACCAGAAAACTACTTTATCATTGTTTGCGAATAATCTTAAGAGGAAGAGGAGACAGACAAGGACACTTACTTTATGATGAAAATTTAGCAATGATATCATACAAAATTCCCTTACGAACTACAAGTTAACTATATAAACTTCAATTAATCGAAATCTTTTACTAACTGTCTTTGCAAAGTATCACGGGAGGAAAGAACATAACTTTTACTATAATATCTTGAGAGAACTCTATCTAAAGTGTTCCATGAAGGTGTGTCTCATTCACATTGATTATTCTCAGATACTTATGCAATTGAAAACTATATAGGAGGAGAGCTGAAACTTGTCCCACTGTCCACTTACATATTATACTAGCTGTCTTTCTGTAACTCGGTAATGGCTACGAGTCTGACACATCATCATCATAAAATATCATAAATAATCAATCTTCGAGTACCTTCAGAAATGCCCCTTAGAAAACATGAGATCCTTTGTTACCATCATCATCAATCTCTTATTTATTTTTGCGGTTTAATTAAGGACCCTGTGATCGTGTTGTATGAAAATTGGAGGCTTCTATTTCCTTCTGACTATGCCACGAAACAAGCTCTTTTTATATAGGTAGTGTTTCGTGGCAATAATTGAAGGACTCATTTACCTCCAATTTTCTGACCACAATACAGGGTCCCTTTAATATAGTGAGATCAAGTGAATTTATCAGCTACCTACTGCATTACTTTTATCCCGTGGTGGGTGTCTCTCCTGTCAACCTCTTAAGATCAAGTGTCCCAATACTTCTGTGAACATTAGTGCCTAGTATTGCAGATTGTACGGTACTTGGACTATTTTAATAATATCAACTCTTAGGAAAAAATAATATAAGTAGTGAAAGTTAGCTAATCAAATTATTATACTACATAAAAATTTCAACTATAGTACGTCTCACCATCTATATATAAATAATGATACACCAAAACATCAACACAACATCAATTTACAACATCAATAGCGGGAACATTGTGGTGATAAAGAAGCCACATGTGCAAAAATAAAAAGCATTACTGATACTGAACTTAAAGTAAGACCTCACACTGACTACAGCATTTAAAAATTTGTATATACACTTGTACACAGAAGTTTGATTACCTCTAATATTGTTCTCTGTTATGTATGGACCTAGAAAATGGATCTGGGGACTCTAAAGCAACAAATACTAATGACATTTAATTTAAGGGGGTAAATTCACTTTTGTTACATTGGAGTGCCATGATTTCTCTAAAGTATTCCAGAAAACAGGACCATATGAACAAAAATAATGGTATTCGGTTGCTTGGAATAGTTTGGAGGAATCATTTGCTCCAGATTTACCAACACAGTACTTCCCCCCTTAAAGGAAATCCTCCAGTGTCTGTTGCATGGAAGACACCAAAATAATGTTCAAGGTATAAAAATAGAGAGATAAGTAATAGAGACAAGTGAACTTCTATACACGAGTGTACTTATAATAATGTCCCAAATAAACGTGTGATCATCAACGTTGTTTTCGTCAACATCAGCATCAAGTCTATATGATTCGCTCAGAGCTAGAGAAAATTGCATCACTCATATGGAAAGTAGGTGATGTTGTCTATTAAAACTCATCAACATCGCCAAAATAAAATTATGTGATGCTCAAAGATAATTATTAAACCTATATTTACAGCAGACATAATATATTTCCCATGTTTTGTCTAATGAGTTTTATTGTATTTTTGGGAAATGAGAATTAAGAGTGCACAGTGATGGCTTCGTGAAAACACACACAACCATCCCAGTTCTAATAACACCAAAGATTCTCACGAATGTAGAAAGTTGACACCTTCAGCTTTGGGGAAATAGCTTAACAGTGACCATCCGGTGTTACTATCCTGTCTGTTCATATTGGTATTACAGTTGTTGCTACCACTACTCCCAGATACAATAGAATGCTTAAATAAATAAAAGAACTGTCATCTTCTCTATCCAACTCAAACGTTCATCTAAGTGAAGTGCAAAAGCTTCTGGTGACTATTTCATAATGAAGAAAATGCATAGCAAATAGGTACTCTAATATTCTAAAAATATATAAAGTGCAATAACATATGCCACCATTCACTTAAAATACGTAAACTCGTCCTAAGAATAAATAGAAAATCTTTGGAATCACAGAGAGTTTCAGGTTCTTACATAACGTTCAGTGTTTTACCAAAAGACAATGATACATACAAGGATTACTACCATTGCTTCTTCTTCCCTTGTTCCAGGAAGTAAAAATAAGTGTCACTAAAGAATTTCAAGTTGTTGTTGGTGTCGTCCAGGAGTCAAATGAAACTGTTGTTATTTGAGTCAAACCATCACATGAAAATACCGATTGTTATTTCCATCATTGTTCAGTAAAGAGGCTTTGGGACATATACAGTATAATGTATTATGTTGTTCTTGGTAAGTGTAGTCAACAAAATATTTCCTCTCATTAGAAATATCAATAATAATGATGGTGTTGTGCGTTCCCTTCAACACGGTGCAAGGGATCAAGAATGCTTCGCTGCACTGCCTTCCTTCCTTCCTTCCTTCCTTCCTTCCTCCGCTTTGGCAATTACGTCGCCATTAGTTGTAATTTGTTTCCTTGAGTCAACTAAGATACACATTACTCTGATGGAAGGTTGACAAGAAACAGCTGACGGGGAAAGACGTATTGGCAGCAGGATGCACCACCAAACTCTAGCTACCCTTCGGTCCCACATTAGCGAGTGTCTTAGGCTGTTTATGTGAACTTCTAATATATATTTATTTTTCATGAACACAACTCAGCAATATCAACTCCAATGCTCCAAACTGCGATGTAAATAATTTGCAACATTATCTACAGGAAATCCGCTATATTTTCAGAAACTAGACTAGGCATTTACACTTTAGCCACCTGGTGAGATCTTGTAATGTTGCTGCTCCCCGACCCGACCAGACGCCAAAACACAATTCCCTCGGCAAGACGCAAATTTTACCGGCAGTCTGAGAGGTAAATGGAAGGTAACGGGTTGGTGGAAAGTGGAAAGTGGGAAGAGCCGAGGTTCCTGTTTTACCACCTCTCAAGTCCCTCAATGGCTGAGAGTGTGGTTTAGGCGCTCCCCTGTCAGGTTAACATATGTCATCAGAGAGTGGTGGTGGTGGGTCGATCGATTCAAATGTAGTTCACTTTGCTCTTTACATCTGTTTAGTGTATGGTATAATGATTAGAGTGTTGGGACCATATGCATGTAAAGAATGTAATGGTCTAAGGTGATCAAATATCTGTTTAGTGTATGGTATAGTGTTTAGAGTGTTGGGACCATATGCATGTAAACAATGTAATGGTCTAAGGTGATCAAATATCTTTAATGTACTGAATACTACTACTTACGGGTCATCTACTGTCGCCTATTGGAAGACTTTTGATTTCTCCAAAGTATGCTACGAAACTGATAATCCACTGAAACATTGGTCTGTTTCCTGGTATAGGCTGACGGAATCACTACCAATTGGCCCACAACAGATGACCCCATTAACTAACAATCTCCAAGTTTACAAACAGCCAACCATTTCAGATTGTCGGGCGGCAGGCAGGTAATGACGACTGCCTAACGTTATGGAGGGAACTGGCCACCTGATTAGTTTACCGTCGTTACAGCTTAATTCCCGCCATAAATATGAAGCGACCCAACAACAACAGCAGAGAACGTGTTGAGTTTACATTATACAACCACCAGAAACACTTGGAAACTTGAGTAACACTTATTTCTTCCTTCTTACATCTGTCAATCATGGTTCAACTCCAAATTACAGTTGTAACATAATATATAAAAACACTTTTGTTCATGCACAAATAATAACGTGTACTTAATACTAATTGCCATATATTGCTTGGTAACATATACAAAAATATAATACATATATTCTACAAAAGGATGATGTGGGTAAAGGCTGCGTTGTGCTGAGCGGCGCAAGGCGAGGCCATGTGCAATTCTACACTACTCTACTCTACTCTACTGTTGCCAGAGAACCTGTATGCCTTATACAGGAACTCTATACTACTGTACTCAACACAACAGTACCACCTGGTGGCACGGGTCAGTAACATAACCCAAAGTGGACTCGCAGCAGTCGAAATATTTCAAAATTTTCTTTTCTTAACTGAGGTTTTCTTCAATTTGAAGGAAAAGGAAAAAACACCTTTGTTTCTTGACTCTTTCCTTCTAAGAAAAACCCAAGTTAGAGAAGGAAACATTGATATTTTCTAAGCATTATGAACCAGCATCCTAGCTGCAAAACTCTATATTAGGACTTTAATTATTGTACATATTATTAATTCTTTATGATAAAAATATGTACAATTAATTTTCAGTGATTTTATACCATATTGCTTTTTAAGTATCAATCTGATGACTTTCACCTAGACCAAGGAACCACAAGGCCCAAGTAAATCAGAGAAGTCAATTATAATGCATTTTAGAGATTATATTTCAATGGCGTAATAAAGCAAAAGTATATTATAAGTATTATGATAAATTTCAGTGTGAATAAAGAAAGCGACAGTATATAGGTAAGATCTTGAGACTAGGATGGATGGGAGGCAGCACTGACCCGAACCTGCAGGTAACACGTGTACACAGACTCTGTTGGTAGGTACAATGTGGAGTGTAGAACATAATGCAGCTGCGTTTGACACTGATTGCCGGCGCATGAGAAACATTCACAGACACTTGGAAAATATTATGTTTACCTCGACCAATCAGAAGTCAGATATGGAATTCTAAGAACCAATGGCGGAGCTCAAAATTCCCGCTCTGATTCCATGAGAACCCTTAGTAATGGTAATGTGCAAAAACTATTTATTCAAAAAATGCAAAGAGTTATACAATGTACAAATACTAGAAAAAAATCTAGTTTAATTAAGATGCATATATTGCTGGGATATTTAAGTTATTATTTATTGATAAAAAATACTGGCTGTGCTTAGCTACTCGTGTAAAAATTATACATCAAGTGATTTTCTAAGAGGTTCAATTACAACATTATTACGGTTATTAATGCCAGCTATTTTAGATAAGTACAATTATTAAATATTTTCCGTAAATTAAAGAGAAGAGGAGGAAGAAGGAAGGATGGAGAGGACGCAGTGATGCCAACTAAGTGAGTTTTGCCCAACCCATAATGTAAACAACCGATATTTGTAGGGAATATTTGGAGGCAATGAAATACGTTGTTGTTGTTGTTGGTTTCCATATAGACAGACAATTTACCTTTTCAGTTCTAATGCACCAAATAGTATTCATAAACATAGGAAACTCACATTATAGGCTTGAACAACTCGCTAAATTGACAAACAACATTGGGAGGAGGTTACCAGCTTATTATTATATCAGGCTACACAATCACCTACATTTAAGAGTACTGATTTATATTAAGAAATTGGAGGGGCTATTGAGTCCTCCAAACTACCCTCCCAGAAACAGACGACGTCAAAATTACTAACATGGGGATCTGTTTCATAAAAGAATTTGGAGTAATCGATAGGCCTCCAATTTTCCTCTTTATAGTTACCTCACTTTACCTGAAAATTATGGGAATATGCTTATACCTATCACCGTTTAATTAGCTAAAGACTTTGATCTAGCGGCCAGCTTTTAAGGAGGTAATTTTACAGGCGTTGGTGATTGGCTGGGCCTGGAGAGGAACACGAAGGCCTCTCTTATATACCAAGGAAGAAGATCCCTCAGATGAAAAAATAATATAGGCCAATCTTTTTCACTGATTTTAATTAATGTAAAATTTGAGGGCACCTGCTGGTTCCTCCAAAATATGCAACAAAACAGGTCCCTTACTCGTGTACTGAAGTAGTCTGCTTTGTGGCACAATTTGGAAGAAGAATCAGTAGCACTCTAATGTGACTACGAGAAACTAATTCTGAACTCTTATACTTCAACAACAACAACTATTTGACAAAACTACTGATGATTTTACTGTTCACAGATAAAATAAATACTTGGACTAATGCCAGACGAATTTATTGGTATAGAAATATTCACGTCATTCAAGATATATTTATATATGTATATATTTTTACTATATTGAAGAAGGTGAGTACTAAAAGTAAGAACTCCTCATGAAGTTCTCACCTGTGAAATGACTGATGAGTGTTAGAGATCCAGACTATTGTCCAGTTTTGTTGGAGATGCCTCATGACACATTGCGTTTGAAGGAGTGCTGATATAAGGACCGTAGCAAGAATTTCCATGGTGTTTCCGATGGTATAGTACCGGTACGATGACTCCACAGATACACACACTACCGAGTCATCGTACCAGTATCACACCATCGTAAACACCATCAATATACTTTGACTCGTAAGGCTCTGAGTACTACTATAGTTTGGGGCAGAGATGGACGATGATAGAGTTTACTGAGGGGCACCAATTCATATTTGGTCCTGAACTAATCATCTTTTACTCCCTGAAAATAATCCAGCAATAATAGTGTTTTTATATTACTCTAATCTCGTCTTGTGATGCTGGAATGCGTTTAACAGGGAAAATAATCCTCGATAATCTTTCCTCACAACTTTAAAATGACGCTGCAAATATTTTACACGAATCAGAAAATAACACTGCGATAACTTTCTCTGACTATGGAATTTTATGCTCGAATATGTTTTAGCCAACACTGCCCGAGATTAGGATACGAGACGCTCACCTTATCTAAACCTTTACACATTAATTCACCATAATAATTCCACTGCTGGAAAATGATCCTGCAATATATTTTACATGAGTCAGAAAATAACACCGCAATATCTTTCCTCCCACTGCCTGGATTTCATGGCTGAATATCTTTTACAACACTGACTGTCAAGAGGTTGTGAAATTAAACATTCAGCTTATCATAAAGGGAAAACTTCTTGTTGGTCCGACGATTCCTCCAAACTATGCCACGAAACAGACCCTCCATTGGTAACAGTGAGGTCTCCTGTTTCCTGGCACAGCTTGGAGGAATCAGTAGCCCTCCATGCAGCTTACCACCAAGAAAGTGTCCCCTTTAAAGTTCGTACTTAAGTTTTGGGTTGATGTGGCGGCATCAGGAATAAGTTGTGTGGTGAAGGGCGAGTTTTGGTCTGACTGAAGAGAACGTTATGTCATCTTGGCAGACTAAAGACGTGGTTATAGGATTTTACGAGTTTCACGAGATGGGTACTTATACATCTAGCGAGTCTATCGAGTTGGTTATAATTATTATCTCGTGGGTATTACGAACTTTGTATAATTATAATCTAGAGTGTATAATAACGAGGTGGGTTAATCTTTAAGGATGTATCAGTCTCTGTCACATCACCATTATATCTCTAATAATCTAATATAATAATTACAACAAGTCAGCCACATCAACCTTGTTTTTCAGTCTCAGAAGGAACTATATATCTGGGACATTTCTCCTCCAGTCAGTCAGCTGTGAACCAAGCCAAGCCACCGTCTCCGCTGTCCCCAAAGTCGATCTGTCACCAATTTTTACGGCCATTTTCTGAGCAAATCATGCGAGGTAAGAGGAGATGTGGCGCCACCATCCACCATTCTCTGGTTTCCTTCCCGAGACTCAGAATATCCGGCGTCTTCATTCCCGGACACGCTGTTAGTGGCTGGCTGTGGTTAGTGAGTGTTTTGTGTTCACTGTCCGGTTTATAGTAGATGCTGTGTATTCTATTGAACGACCTCAGTGTCTATTTATGCCATATCCAAACGTCTGGAGTTTATTTTGAGTGTATCTTTGAGAACTTTATTGACATAATTGTTAACCTATTGAAGACGTAAGGGTTCGTTTAGTCTTTGAATCGTCTGGTGTTTACTCCAAAGGAAGTTATCGACAATTTGAGTCAGTTTTCATGGGGTAACTGGAGTAACGTTTAACCTATTGAAGAATTAATTGTTCTTGTGTTCTTTGAAATTATCTGGCCTTTTTTCAAGATTTTTATTGAAGACTTGTGCCGTTTTTAATGCAGTAAGTAATATAACACTTTACCTAAGTTTTCTTATCATCCTTTAAATCGTCTGGTAATTTTTTCCAGTTTCTTATCCAGGCCTTGATGTAGCTTTAACCTTTATATGTCATGAGTGCTAAAATATCTATAACTTTGGTTAATGAAGTACACATTACTGTATGTAAATATTAAAGATTATATAGAAAAATCTACATATTCTTGATAATATATTATTCCTCTTTATTGTCCTCCTGTTTATGTTACTTTTGACTTTGTGAGTTGTGGTAATTGGTACGCGTCCTTACAACATCAGTCTTCCCTACTGTTGTACCTTAACCTTTTCAAATGTAATATAATTAGAATGAGCATGAAAACATCATCTAAGGAAACGCCTTTACTGACTACGTTAAACTTTTGACTTGTAGAATCAATAGGTAAGAGTCGTCAATAAAGGTTTACAAATATTATTTTCCTGACCTAACAATGTCTAGAAAGCTGGTAACTTCCTGGTTCCCTCCACTGATATTGAAATGATTAATTTCTTACTGACAATGATGCAAATTTCTGATGCTAGCGAATATTATAGGAGCAACAGATCTGAGAATGATAGCAGTCAAATGAAAAAAAACATCACTGTACCTTATATTTCCCCATAAAATTGACTCTCACCAGCATCAGAAACTGCCACAATCGACAATAGAAAACAATTCACTCACATGACATCAGCAGCAGCGGAACTTTTGGTGTCCCTCCACCCAATATAGAGTAGTATGAGAAAAAGAAGGCAAGTAAGGAAGAGATGAGAGATAGAAGGGCAACAAACATAAAGCCGGCGGTTCATGCCTCGTGCTGAGCGGTGTCGGCGGGAGGGGGAGCTTCTGCTACCTGGCCCTGCATGGAGGTGGCCCCACTCAGCGCTGCCTGCCACGCCGACGACAGGGGCTTCTCCCCCCCAGCACCAGACGCCGACCCAAGCGACGCCCCGACCTCTCCACCTGAAACAACAGAAACAACATATATGGATTAGTTCATTATACACCTGATGAAATGTGATGAGAACAGACACATAGATTAGTTCATTACAGCTACCACAATGACGTTATTTATGTCCTCTCTCTCTCTCTCTCTCTCCTCT